>JACJUM010003174.1:596376-704409 GCA_020976665.1 Heortia vitessoides
GAGATAAAAAAAAACAAATGGTGTCTCACTGAACGATATTGAAAACCGCATGAAGAAGCAATTGAAACTAACTGGAATTGCTTTAGTAAAGTACTCAAGAAAGAATTATTCGGTTGGTGCTAACCGATCCAGTTTGATGGTGGTCCACAAACGAAGCGCTGATGTGCGGTTTGCGTGCGCGCTCTATTCACTCCTGTGCAGTCAACCTCGCCGCTTTAAGTGGCACAAGATACAAATAAAATACCTACAACAAAGATCAGCGTAACTCCTAACTATCGGCTGACTGGTTCCAATTAGTAATTGATAAAAAGTCAAGACGTTAGTTAGATAAATATACTTGTATATTGACATTTTAAGAGCGTACTGGTCTATTTGAATAATAGATAATTAACTTTGACTTTAGTAAAAGTCATTGAAACATGGTAAACATATTTTGTTATTCTTAAGAACGGTGGCCACACGGTAACCAACAAATTAACGAAAACAATTATCACAATCATCATACCAGACATTTTAAGTCTACTGCTGAACACAAGCCTCTCCTAGAAAGGAGGTTTTTTGCCCATAATTGCCGCGTTGGGCAAGCGTATTGGCAACCGCAGAGCGCAGATCTCGCAACAGAGATTCTACCTTGCCGGTACCACACAGCAAAAAATGAAAACAGTTAAATAAACCGTGTTTTAAAACCGTTTAAAGAATAATATGTAATCTCATAAAATATTATAAATATATTTAATAATGCCCCTATTTAAGAGATATCTAATAAAAATTAACATTAACAAGCATTATAAATAGATATAAACTAGTAAAAAAAATGAACGACGTGCATGACAGTGACTAAAAAAGGTAGAGACTGCTCTGAAATTGAGCCAGAAACCACGAAACGAAAAAGTCGCCAACAGAGCACGTCTATAAAGAAATATCCAATGAATATAGTTTTTAATTAATTGAAAACAATATTGTATTTCGTAATTGAAAGAAAATTAAGATAGTTCCAATTATAATTACAATATTCAAAGTATCAATAAAGAATCAATACTGCTAAAAGTCTATAAATAAAGTTAATTGACATGCAAAACATTTAGCAATCAAATCAAAATATTCTTTGTTCAACAAGGCCCATTTCAAGCAAAAGTAATGATTGAAACTATTTTCATTCGGAAATATACAGCACTAAATATTATATTCATAGTACTTATGACCATGATGACCCCACGGGATCCTTATACTAGTCTGCCAGACGATCCAATATTAGAATGAGTATTTAACTGTTGGAGGATTACGTGAGGTGCACACGTCACCAGTTGATGCAACATGCTTTCACAAACGCCCAGAGAGTAACTTGAAATTGCCTAAATAATATCTTTTGTCACCAGCTAGACACAAATTATTTTAATTAGGATTAACAAAGTAGTGTGAGTTATGGGAATGTAATGAATTTATATACTAGCTAATCTGACAGAAGTTGTCCTGTCTTAACTATATTTAAATGTAACTTAAAAATCTTAAAAATATATGATGGCTATAAATTATATACCATCCTATTTCTTAAGTTGGATTAAACCGTACTAAGTAATTCAACATTGATTAAAATCGGTTCAGAATTTTAAGTGTATCCCGCTCAATCTCTGTGGCACAAAATTTTTATATATAAAGATATCCATTAAGCTCAATGATACTTTGACTTTAATTGCGTAAGACTTGACCCAACCAAAAATTGTAACCTCAAAATTTGTGGATAAAATATGCGGCTTATGTAGTAAATGGTACTACAAATTGGATTGTCAATCGGAATGTCGCTGTATAAGTTAATCTATTGCTATGTAAACAAAATTATATTTCGCATACAGATTCCGATGACCGACCTACAATCAGCGTGGGTCTACTTCCAGTGATGCTAAAACTAAAGTCAAAATCATTTAGAATTGACCAAACTTTCGCAACACCATAGCAGCCACAAAAAAGTCTACTGCAATCCATAGGCCTCTCCAAAAATGGGGGAATTTATCCATAATAATCAGTCGCCATCAGAATCTAATACATAAGTCTAACTCTATCAGGGAAGTAAGGCTTATTGTAATAAAAAACAAAGGCTCCAATTTTAGCAGCGGATTTTCATCAAAATTATTATCCGAAATATCTATTCCAAGTATTTATTATTCCTATAGGTTTGTCTTGGTTCTTGTTAGATAAGCTTAATAAAAAGGTTCTGTCTCTGAGGACATGTCCCTTAGCAAATTAAGCTTTTAATATTAATACCGTGCGAGACAAGAGTTAATGTAATTCAGAGCGGTATATAAAATGGAAGGATATCTAGATATTTAATAGGTACAATGCCTTTTAGAAGTTAATAAATCCATGTCTGAAAATAGATTACAATACCATTCTTGGTAATGTTAGATATTGTTACACAATTTTTTTCTGGAATGTTGGGGAATTCGGACTGTACTTAAAATGAAATGAAACTTTTAAATTGATGTAATGGTTACCCACACAACTTACTGGGAATTTCGGAGAAGTGACTGGAAGTGGGAACCACTTACTTTTCATCATAATCAGTTGGACCTATGTTTTTCCAAGACATTCAAAGATGCTGCTATTGTATGAAATATTTTATATTTCAGTTGCTCTCTCACTCATACAGTCCTCTGTAGTTGAAATTAAGACGGGTCATTACGCATACTTTTTTTTCAGGGGTAATCACATGTTAATTTTCAGATAATTAAATATTACAATCTCTTTACATGTCCACCAATTAATGCCTTAATATTATTTTTATGTTCTCTTTAATAATTATCAAAAGTAATGTGTTCATTACCGAATACTGTAATGTCCTTATTAGCTTCGACAACTCAATTAATTCCATAATTAAAGCTTTGGAGGTTTCGATCGAGAATATTATTTATTATCTGTTCATTCTGAACAAGTGTACAAAATCTTAAAATTGTATACACATTTGTTTTGTTATTTATTGTCACTATGTCAACTTATTATATTGGATCTGAAAATATGAAATTTTTGAGTAACCGCTTTAACTTACATATTTTAAAGTAGCGTGAATTAAATATCGTCATAATTATTATCATACCAGCCGCAGAAAGTCGACTGCTGGACTGTTGGACTGGACTGCTTTCCAAGTGATTCCAAAAGGACCGATCGTATGCGGCCTCGTCCAACGCAATTCTGCGACTTTAATCAGATCGTCTGTCCACCTCGTAGGTGAACGTCCTACGCTTGCCGGTACTTGTACTTCTCTGCGTGTCAAATATGTATTTAAGTGTAATATATACGATTCCTCTTTTGTCACAAATGTTTTATGTAAATTATGTCACAGTCAGTTGAATGTTGTGAAATTCACAAGATGTTGATTGAATTTCTTTATTTAATCAGCTTTAGTGATATCACCAATGCTTTTAGCTATAACAATACTGTAGAGTATTTTAGTCAGATCATGTTTGGGTAAACGCTGTAAAAGCGGGTAGTATCCATTCGAGAACTTTAATGCACTGACGGCTAGGAAATTTATACGCTGTTTATTTTTGACTAAAATGATAGATCGATTTAAAATTACTGAGCCAGAATATAGTAATACAAACATAATCGCCCTTCATTCTCCGAATCGTAATACATTCCACTGAATGTTACAATATTGACTTTAACAAACCAAATAAACGTTAAAAACACTTCAACTGCGATATACACCGTTTGATATTGGTATGTTAAAACAATATTAACAATAATATTTAGCATTTCGTGATTATATCAAATTCAATCGAGTAGGGCGTTCGTCATTTGTTAGACGTTAAGTCCCAAAACAATTATACGATCAACATTGCGCCGTGACGAAGTCGTATTGTTGGAAATAGTATTTATTTACGGTACATAATGGGTAGTGTACTAGAATAAACAGTATGATTTTATCCAGTCGGCAAACAGACAAGGCATGTTCATGCTCGGCGCGAGTTAATCAAATTTAATCCTAAACCGTTCAGATCCAACGGCAGATGCTAAGACGAAAATCGGCTTTCGCTCAGTTATGGCATAGTGTACTTATAAACAGTGCAAGAAAAGCCGCTTCCATAATCTCAAATTTGGTAACAAAGCGTCGACACTGGCGGATTCCGACAACACCATCCACTAGGTGTTTCTTGCAGTTTCTTTTCTGGTGGCTCGGTAATGAACCTGATATAAATTTAACTTGTTTGGTGCCAGCAGACTAGTGCAGGTAGTTAGCCGCTCAAAGGCCTGTTTGTTAATGACTTTTACAAACCTATAAGGTTATCCGAGTCATCCACAATTTGATTCATCTCCACCATCAGGAAGTCCACTGTTGGACATAGGCCTCCCTAAGGAAGGAGGAATTTAGTCGACGGGGATGCAGCAGCTCATCCATTAATTGTCCATTTAAGCTACACTGTTTCGGATGGTTATACCACCATTTGTTGACTCTGGTACCTTAATCACCTCTTACGACACCTGCCTGAAAAAATGTTTGGTCGACCATTTAAGTGCCTATAACAGGGTTTATTTAAATAAAGATATTTTTTACTTTGACTTTGATAATTTGTTGCAATATGTCTCCGAGGTACTGAATCAGATGACGGTATATCCATCAAAGACCGGAGTCTACCTCGATGGCAATAATACACAAAATCATCCAAAAATTATTAGTAATGGCTTGATAAGGCCTGTGTCCAAGTAAATATGGTTTTCTTATTATTGTACCTTAAATTAAATGTTATTAAGACCTCTGGTATCTATCAAATAAATCAATGAAATCAGTTCAGAATTCAATTATGAATTTGCACTATTCGCAGCAGGCGTTTGGTTTAGCGTCTGTTAATCTAAGTACTTTCGAGGATTGTCTTAATATACATTATCGGTTTGGAAGTTACATGAAAGCTATGACCTCTTCGACACGAAATGTCAGAACATTATATACGTCTTGGTGCAAAAACTTTCTTTAATAAGTGGCAGCCCTGGTAATGACTAAGGCACGATCAACTGCGGTAATAATAAATGATTGAGGCTATTATCATTTCATTTTATCAGTTTTTGCAGTAATTTTAGTTTAGCCTTTATTGTGGTATAGTTTTTTGTTAAATTTGTATTAATATAACGTTGAAACAGTAATAATTACAATGAAAATTCAAAAATAAAGGTATATTTATAACAATTGGTAATCAAAACAAATTTGGAGCATATAAGCTATGAATTTACATGAGGAAAAAAAAGATCAAGTATAATAATACTACTCTTTTATCAGTCTTAAAACGCGGCTTATTTGATATTTCTTCGTCGACATTTTCTTGCTGCGACCATTCGAAATTATTAGAAGGATAATTATTGTCTCGAGTGGTGCTAAACTAATTATACTTAACAAGATAACATATTGAAAATTCAGACCATGATGGCGCCTAAATAAAAGACCATCGGCTACTTAATACAGAGGCAATTGTGCCACGCGTCAAATCCACAACAGCAAAAAATTGCTTTCACCATATTTCTGAATTTCATCCCCAACAAAATAGGACAGCACGTACTCATAAAACAAAATGCCCAGCCATATGCTGCAAAAACCAATCCAATTTCGCACAATCAATTAAGTGCCGTTCTAATCGGTGCTCCAAAAAGGACCAACGACGGTCTGACAGTTGACAAACTCCAGTTTAATTATTTCAGAAAGGAGCCGGGAAGCATCTATAAGTGATGAGCGCACACCGTCTATTTGTGGGTGACGAGTGACAGATACATTTTTAAAATATTATCCCCGGGTGAAGAGATAGGCAACGATCGTTCTGTTTAAAACGCGCTGGACATATTTTGATTGACTTTAGAAATTAGAAATTATAACGAATAGCCATCACTTTATCCTATTTATCGATAGCCGTGTGTTACTGGCGGAGTGGAATAGTACCTCCCCCTGTACCGGGTGTCGTGAAAGGCCACTGAGGTACATCCACTAAAAACAATGTGGTTCAAATGCAACAGGGCGGGGGTGGGCAGCAGCATTCCCGTCGAGAAGCTACACTGCGCGATTTACACTACGCTTGCCTAGAGTAACAATTATTAGTTAATTTTCTTCTTGGAGAGGCCTAAGTGTAGTAGTGGAGGTTTTGCAGTAACGATGATTACTTAAAAGATTGTAGTGGCCTATCGGCAGAGCATAACCAAAGATGACATATACTCGTACATTGAGGTGCAGCAGGACAATGATGGGCGATTATGCAACAGTATCCATCTCTCATCATTCTATTTGCCTACTGCATCTGTCCAGTGTGGTAATTAGTATTAACCATTTAATTAGCCATTTAATCTTATTCTAATTTTAAATCAATCCAGTATGTGAACTAATAATATGGATACAAATTATGTTTGTTTCGTTTAGTCACTAGTTAGGTTATCTTTCAAAAACTTACGATATTTAAAACACTTCACACGAGAATGTTAACATCAAACAAATATTTAATGGACACAATAAACAATGTTAAAGTTAATAGCACACAGCTGTATCCATTTTCCTAAAAATACCTTTCAACATTTCTTGGAAATGCGCAAGTTATTACAATTTTCTTTTACATCAAAGTATCGATGGTTACATAGAATAAAGGCTTGTGAAAAACAAAAATCATTTAACATACGAAGGATATTATTACATGTGACAACGAGAGAGTACAATATAAAGTTCTAAGGTATTCAAAGAAATCACCATTAAATATATGCACGCTAATGTGATCTATATACTAGCTTTCCTCCTGCGACTTTGTCTGTATCCTCTCAATCTCTTTTTTTGTTCTTATGCGAGTATCTTTTATTATTATGAGATTTTGCTGCTCACTGACAGCTAAACTGTGCAAAATGTCGTGTCGATTTCATACAGAAAAATAGTGCCACATCTAGTCCTCGAGAACACCTTGTCTGTATAAAAAGTAGCCCGTTTTATTCCAGATTATATAGATCATAAAGACCTAATAACCACTAGAATACGTAGATTAATATATATTTAAAAACCGATTGATACCACCATTCCGCTTGAAAGAAATCTATTTTGCCATAAGTCAATCAAAGGTATTGTATTGTATTGTATTGCAAGTTGGGGTGGCGCCGCAAAGACTGTGCTCAAGAAGTTAGAAATTGGACAAAGAGCCTTTTTTTAAATATGTGCATTACACATGTATATGAAAAAGAAATTGTATATAGGTATATAAATATACACTTAAACTTATCGAAATTCAATTCTAATACACTTTTTACACGTATAGGTTTTATATGTTAATGTAATGAATATTGAGAGGTTTTAAATAGCTTTTACTTATCGTTTTTCAAAACTATCCGGCCTCTGGTATACAATAAAATAAATAAAAATTAATTATATACTCCGCGCACCTTAATGTAAAATAATGAATAAATAAAAATCAATCGTTGGAGACACTCACGTACGAGGAGACTGAAAAATTGTTAGAATAAAATAAATAAAGACAAACAAATAGTAAAATAAACACATACAGGTAATAATTCCCCCCCCCCCCCCGCCCCACACACACACACGCACGAATACATACACATATTATTTTTCTTTGCGCAATACTCAATTACTTGTACGAAGCTAAGGATGGTGCTAGTTAGAGAATTTTTTTTTTCAAAATGTGCGTATATAACGGACGATGTTCTAATACCAAATAGCAATTTTACAATGTCAAAGAATCCACATTAACTTTGCTGATAACATTTTAGCATCAGCTTTTCAGAGAATTCTCTTTGTTATTGAAAGCTTCAGGAAAATACTCCGATAGACCGACAGAGTAAATATTTGTTCCGACCAAATTTTGATAAAAAATTCAATAAAATTAGGTCAGACCAGTAGTTTACTAAGTCTACTATAATTTATAAAGGTTTGACCTTTTATTCAGCCCGGATAATCATATAAATTCATTTAATACATTATCATCCGTGAGCTGTTATAATCTTTTAATATTCGATTAGCTTTTGGATACTAAATAAATGTACCTAAGTCATATTAAATATATTTATTTCTTACAGTACATTTATATTAATCCTGCTCAGAAATATTATTGTATTATTTTTACTACTAAAAATATAATAATAAGACGAAAACCATAAATCAGGTAATAATCAACAAATACACGCATAAAAGTTACTTACTTACTTATATATATACATAAAAAAAACATATTTGATGACTTTAATTGTTAAGTATATAAGGGGCGCAGGTTCGATTCCAATTCTCTAAAACTAAATGTATCTAAGTTCTCAGTTTAAGACTAAAATTTAATTTTATAATAATATAATGGTTTATAAATAGACTTCTTTTTCAACAAATTTTAGGATGTGAGTTTATTTGCGTGATTGATTTTTAATCGAGCTATGGTCAGACTTTCAGTCTGGATAAAATGTGGCCGGTGGAGAAATAATATATCTATCTCTGGGCTTGCTATTTCAGACTTAAATCTATTTTGGTGACAAGTTTCACCCTATTTTGGGGAGCCGTTTTGGTGTAGTTGGGTAGTAAAAATGCAACCAAACACATCTTTAGTGTTATTAAAAAATCGCTTTTAATTAAATTTTAAAAGGTTTATTGTATTTATTAAAAAAGGAAATAATATAAGACTGTTTCACATTTTTTATGGTAAAAACAAACCCTGTGTATAATGAAACATATACAACGTTAGAAATAAAATGAATAGAAAGCCACATACAAACACCTCAACCCTATCAGAGTTTGTTGATTTATGGATTTGACTTCTAAATCCAAGTGTGTTAGAGTGCCTCACTCGCTCGCCTTCCGCTCTCAGCGCCTCAAATATTGCCCCTTATTTTAGGCCCTCCCACCCCCTGGGTGCAGCGCACCCCACCAACGACCTTGGGCTTCACTCACCTGCGTAATTGTACGCCTCTGTTAATACTTCGTGTCGGTAATATGTATGTACACTTGGAAAAATTGAGAAAACAGATTCATTGACTAATTGGATTTCTATTACTTCGATTAGATTTTATGAAGTTACGCCCATATTAAGTTTCATCAGAGTATAGCAGTTACTTTACAAACTATAAATACTAATTGTAGATTAAAAGTTGTAAGTGAAAAAAAAGGCAAAAAATATCTTGTTTACTTCTGTTCACATTAAATGCCACTGAAAAAAATGCCTATGATCCATTGGCATATTTTATTATATAATAAAGATAGAAACATCACAACTGTATCCCACCATAGAAGACAGAGACTATGGCTTTCCACTTGCTACGATATTGGTATACTTGTCTCGATTCCAGTCCTCACATCATCCTTTCATACACCCTTATTTATTCTTAATACTTCTGTCCTGGCTCTTCTTTAATACCCCTTCTTCCTGGTTACGGTATGTTCACCTGGGTCGTCCTAAAAAATCTTCAATTCACTGCGACTCTATATATTTGTGCAGTCATTCTGATTCCATCCATCCCTTCTACATATTCATACCATCTCAAAATTCCTTTCTCTATGGTTGTGACGACATCATTGCTCTCCTCTCCTAATAATCGCTCTCTACTCTTTTATCGCTTATACTCACACCGTACATACTACGAAGTGCATTTCAAAAGCACTTATTCTACTAACGTGCCTTACTATGTATTATGTATTCTGTTTATATATGTATTTAGTAAACAGATATTTTCTGTGCGCCGAGAATACTAATGTAATGAATGATTCTTTTCTTATAGCCATCTGTCTTAGATTACAAAAATACAGTTCAAGCTTCTCTTTCAAATAATATCTTAACCTCTATATCTAATATCTTCACCGACTTAGCCAAAAAAGCGTATCAAACAGACCAACTCACTTTGATATTTATAATATATTTTTTTATTTAAATAGAGGTCGTATTATAATCCTGGCCAATAGCAATACATGGGTGAAGATTGCACACAAATTCATGCAACAAAAAAGTATATAAAAATCGAATACATAGTCCTTTAAATATCACTCATGTGCTGTCATCGTCTGATCAAGCTATATTTTGATGGTTTTTTTGTTTTAATTTTAGGTTTATTTTGTATTATATAACCACTGTAATACAAAATTATATTAACAACAGATATAACATTAACGAAAGGTGGTAGTGATCCTATCTTGTGCGCCAAAGGTCGTCGGTTCGATCCCCACCCAGGACAAATATTTATATGATGATATTTATTTTTGTTCTGTGTGTGGGTGATAAATACATATATTTAAGTAGTATATTTTGTGTTTCCTCTGTTATCTGATGTCCGTAACTCAATTGCTTTAAGCGACTTATCACGGAATCTGGACACTGTATGAGTTGTTGATGTCAATAAAAGTAACGTATGCGATGCTAATACATTGAAATCTGTCTATTTCTAGTTAAGCTTTGTACATACTTTATACCTATAATATTATCCATAATGTGTCTCAATAAGCAAAGATCATATAGATCTAATTCCCTCTCCTATCCTATCCTATTTAAAAGCCTAATCCCGCAGTTATACATATTTAAAGAAATTAAGGCTTCCATTCCGCTTGTAACATGTGTCAATTACTGTTAAGCTACTTTATTGTAAGTTGGTGTGGAGCCACAAAGATTGTGCTTAAGAAGTTAGATATTGCACAAAAAGCCATTGTTAAAATATGTACATTTAAACCATTTCTTTTCCCAATGAATGCGTACACAAATGTGTACAGTCTCTGTGACGTCGTCTCACTTAGCTTCTTTTCTTAACCTCATACTTATATATCATAGATATCATAGATATCATTCCTAATATGAATTTTATCCTGCTACACTATTTATACATACGACATCTATCATTCCATTCAAGTTATATACATAGGAGTAAAGTGTTCAGAACTCTGTATACATTTCCTAGTTTAAGGGTTCACACATATAAAACTGTTCGTGTGAAAACAAAAGTATCCAAAGCACATACACAGGCTAACTTCCAAACTGACGTCGCCTCCAACTCCGTACATTAGCCGCGACCCATTGCACAATTAATTTTTGGCGAAGTCGCGCCATGTGCCGATACCTGGTGTTTTTTCCCAATTAAAACTTTCGCGGACAACTTTTAACAAGTGGTATACTGCACACTCTGGTCCGGAACTTTGGGACACGTATGTACTTGCATGTCTTTGTTAATGGGTGGAAATATCACAGGGCGTGTTTGGCGTTACCGGTCTAGCTGCTATGGGGGATGCAAATACGGTAATCATTCTTAGATATGAAGTATTTTGGTTGGTTACTATCAACAAAAAACGGCACTCAGGTTACGATAGTGAACAGTAACACTGTTATTTTTATTGATTTGATTCGACGGGTCCAATGGCGCGGATCGTAGTGATCTTATCATATGCGCTAGGGGTCGTGGTTCGATCCCCACCCCGGATTAATATTTACACGATGATATTTGTTTTGGTCCTGTGTCTGGGTGTTAAAGTATGTATATAACTAACATATTTTTTACTACTTTTTCTATGTTACTTGCCATGCAGTCGGGTATGAGACATTGTGTGAATAGTATTATTATATTATAAACATTAATTCAAATGTGTATATCTAATACACCTTTTCATAAACTTCTAGGACATGGATGGAACGTGTGCTTGCCGTAGCTTATAGACACCAATGGCACTGCAAATATACTACTGTGGCTTAAATAAATTATGTCGTATTACTCAAAATCTAGAGGCATCTCTATTGGCCAAAAAGGAATAGAAAATAGAATACATACGCAGATGACCAATGGAGGTCTACTTCATAAATAAATAAGGACATTTAAATGCATTTTCAATACTTAACATTTCTTTATATAATCCACTAAGACTTAGAAAGAGGCATGATCAAAGATTGTTATATTGTAATAATGAAATAACCGCCAAAACCACAAAGCCGAAATCGTTGAAAGTAAATCACAAAAGGTAAGTTCCACTTTTAAAACATTAAAAGTTAAAAAAAACGAGCATTCACCGCGGAAAGAGTTCGAGCATATTTTCTTCTTTCAAACAAAAAGTTTTAGACCGCTTTAGAGTCCATTTATTGGTTGCCAGTGCGAAGTTTGAAACGAAGGATGGTAATATCGGCGAAATTATTGACGTCTGACTCCGGTTGGTATTCGAGTAATCGATGAGGTGCGAGTGAATTGGATCGATTGGATCGGTCCCGACCCATAGCTAATTTTCTTCTGACGTCTCTGACCTTTTTTGCATCATCCCACTAAAGAGGTTTCGCCTTATTTGAGGCGTTTTAGGGTCAGACTGATGTCCCTAGATTTAAATGAGTTATATACAGAAAAAAAGATCACGTTCAATAAATCGCTGTATGTATTCATTATTATACTAATCGAATGTATTTAACAAAAAAGGATTCCCTCGAAAATATTTCTCATTTCACAAATGATTTCACTAGTTTCAAATAAAGCAACAATTCAATGTTCAACAATAATAAAAAAAACCAAAAAGTGAGATGTACTAATAAATGTCAGGTTCCGGTAGTGTAGAATAGTACCATTCTATGTAACAGCAGTCGTAAGAGGCGCAAATACATAGGGAGGGGATAGGCAGCAGCATCCGCATCGCGAAAGTTACGCTCTGCGATTGCCAACAAGCTTGCTCCTTCCTTGGGTAGGCCTATATCCAACAGTAAACTTCCAATGGCCAATATGATAAAACTATAGAGTACAATTTCCCATATGTTTTTTTTCAATTTACGAAAAAATGACAAATGCAGCATTAAATCTTGAATCACTAATTCAATTCACCAATATTTTTTTAAGTGTGAAGTTTTATCCAACACCTCTTTACAGTATATTATAAAAACCATTTAAAGTTACAAATTGCCCATGAAAACAAATGTATGGTGCAACTTAAACAGCGAAGCCTACAAACTTTGTATTTAATAGTCCCATAATGAGCGGCCATAACACTCAACGATGCAACTAACTAGATAAGATTAGGCGCTGAAATAGAAGCAACTAGCCGTCTGCTAAACAGCTAGTCGTTTCAACTAGCTAATGTTTCCTAAGTTGGGACACAGTACAAAACTATAGCAGTACCTCAACATTGGTGTATTTAAAATAGAACATAGAGTTACTGACAGCAGTTACTGCTTAGAAACACATTTAAGCAGTTGGGATCAAGTTTTAAGTACATACTTAAAGTTGACTCCCAACTCTTAATTAAGTAAAATGAATAATATTTAAAATAAATATTTTTAAATATTGTTGTCAACCGTATATCTCACGGGTTCTATCATGTTTTTTCGGGATGAAAAGTCCTTTTCCGTATGTATAAAAATTTCAAGTAGTAAAGTCGTGAAAAGGTAACCAATAAATAAACAAACTTTTGCATTTATAACATTACTTGGGATAGTTGGGTTAGCTAGTTGACTAAATTATGTGATTTCAAATCTGATGACTAACGGATTCATTTAACGTAAAGGTTATAAAGTGTGTCCACCTGCACTAGAAGCTTTCAAAACTGCGCTCAAGTCATGTATTTTCACTCCCTACATATCTTTTTAATATAGTGTATGTATCTAAATATTGATGTGACCACGTGTGTGTACCGTGCAATTATCGTACACAGAGTTATTTGCAGGCTTACTCAAGCATCGGCCTAATTGCTTATCCAGATGGATGCCAGGTGATACACAATATCGATATTGTCGGCGACATGTTTTCCCCATCTCGGCATCCTTGAGAAATTCAGTTCCCAAACTCGGCCCAAGTTGCACTAAGATCTCTAACAGCTAACCTCGATATACTAAAGTAAGAGTTTACAGTGCCAAGCCTTCTTGAGTTCATAATTGTCATTCCAATATTAACTGCTTAGTAACACATTTATGCTGCTCTTAAAACTTAATTAGAGAATATAGATAATGGCAATCTATGCACTAGATGATCTTAATTCACTTGAGAATACTTTAATTATACTATGGGTAATTGTTATTTGTAATTTACAGACTTAAAGGGTGGGCGTAATGTTATAAAGATTATAAATAATTCAATACATAGACTCATAACTTTGCAGCTGAAAACAATTTCTTATCCTATATTAAGATAAAAACAGGTCCACCGGCGGCACCACATACCGGTAACCACATCACATAGAACCCTGTAAAGCTCGAAGAAAAGGAGCCAGGAATGAGGGATGTCATTCAAAGCAGGTGACAGGAGCCAATGAAAACCGCAATAATGGATCCGGAAAACGGACTCATTTATTTATGGACACTTTGATGATATAGTTAATGGGTTTTCCACTTAGTTACGACTCATTTGTTATAGCTCCGGATAACCAAGTGTTAAATAAGCAAGAACACTTGAGTTCGTCCGCTACACACTTTGTAATCGCTGAGGTTGTAATAATAATATAATAATATTTATTGTCACATAAAAAATGGTACAAAGTTGTACTGAAGTCTCTGACCTCTATATTAGGTTTATCACCTGGGTTACAGAGGTTAGTGGTCTCCTTAAATGAACTAAAATTGCAAACTTTATGTTAAAACTATATAACTAATAAATATTTTTAATTAATTACACAAGATTAGTCGTACAATTAGGACTCAGATTTTTCCTAGTTAAGGATTAGCAACCATTTACTCACCTTGACTTTAGCCTCCTGAGTGATAATGGATAAAAGACAACTTTTTATTTATTCTGCTGTGCTGATATTTACAGAAGTCTGTATGCTGCCATTTTTCCAAAGCAGTGGATCATTTCGGTAGTTTACAAACTCTAACAATACGTACGTTTATTTAGGTATTTTTTATTATATTACTTTATGTTGGTATTGTATGGGGTTATTTTATGTTGCTTTATTAGTGCATGGAGGCTGAATATAGAATAATACACCTGTTTGTGTTCCTAAGTTTTAAATTGTTATTATATAACTGGCACTCTCAAGATTTGGTCTTGTGTATGTAGTGTCTGGATTAATGACCATATGTCATGTTGAGACAGCAAGGAAATGCTCTTCTTTTAAACAAAAGACATTAATCTTTCAGTTTTCTGTCCTCGACATTATTCGAGTTATTATTGTCGTCGCAGCCCTAGATCTGCTGCTGGTCATCAAGAATTTCTTAAGAAATGAAGAATTTAGCCCATATCTTCCGCAGGCGTGAAGGCAATCACAGAGCGCGTCATCATTCTACATCAATTGAACTACGCTGTTCCGGGTGATACACGCCATCTGTCAGTTCCGGTACCTTAGCACGAAACCTGGTGCAGGTAGAAGTACTATTCTAAATTCCTGGTACTCTTCAATACTAGAGTGATTTAGACTTACCACGTCAATTAGAAACACTTTACAGGGATGAAAAGTTATTGGGGACAATTACTTATAATGTGTTTTACAGGGATCAAAAGTAATTGTCCCCAATAACGTTTCATCCCTGTACCAACCAACCAGTTATCGATTGAATGGTGAAAGCATAACAAAAAGACAGACATACTTTCGCATTTACAATATTAGTTTAGATAGAACACCAAATGTATCTACCATATGAGGGAGCGTATTAACTTTGGAAGCAGTGTGTAGTTACCCACTTCCTTCCGCTCGATGCAGTCAGATGGTATAGAGTAAAGATTCCGATTAATATCAGTAACTATTATAAGTATCTAGCTTTTCACCCACGATTATATCTGCGAGCTATTTTGTATTTCAAGCCTGAAGAACTTTAATTATTTTGGGAAGTAGCTTATATCGATATCTGATACCTAAACTGAGAAAAAAATTGTGCAGATTCCTTTCAGAAAAATTAGATGTCAGGTTTCATCACGCCAGCCTTTGGAAGTCTACTGATGAACATAGGCCTCTCGAAGAAAAGAGGTTTCTTGCCCATAGTTTCCACGCTGGGCGTGTTAGCAATCACAGAGCTGAGCTAGGATGCTCATCCCCGATCTGTGGATTTGAATTGCACTTTTTTGGATGAAAATACCGCCATTTGTCGATTCCTGGTATTAGGTTTCCTCTTACGACATCTGTTGCAGTAGGAGGTACTATTCTACTTTGCCGGTATCTCACGGCAATAATTCAGATCTATCGCACGGGAATATGTATTCGAGAAAATAATTTCTGTACCGAATTTCATCCAGATCTATTCCGCTATTCCGGCGTGGTAGAGTAACAGACATCTAAATATCTATTCATACAAACTTTTGCATTAACTTACATAATACTTTCATATAGTGTGCGTATATTTATTCATATCTATTTATTTTAGAAGATTTAATCAACTATTATATATATAAATAAAATAGATTCATATATTTATTCATAGTTTTTGTGAATACTTCTACGCAATTATATGAGTTCCGTGATGTATTATTCCCCGTAAGTATCTACTCTTTGTTTATCTATTTTGTTATTATAAGTTCTTTGAGTTGACATTGATTTCTTTGATTGACAATCATCACGATCATTAATATAATCACGATAAGAAAAATTTAATAATGAATTGTTTATTATTTTTACATTTACATTGAGGAAATTCGACAGCTATTTAAAATTACCGGGTTACGAAGTTAAGTCGGCCGCGTTTGCTCCGTCTTATTACGCAGTCGATAACTGTTCAAGTGAATATTACTGACTTATTTATACAATTAGTCAAGCACTCAGTGTTTGCATTTCAGAATGTTATCGTTTGGTGAACAACGGTGCCTCGTCGTGATGCAATTCAATTTACTCGACAGTTTTCGTTTTATAACCCAAAGTTAAGACCGGCACTGAGCTGGAATTAAACCTGCATGCAAGTGCTTGATATAATTGAAACTCTGCTAAAATAAAAGAAAGCATCCTCTTATATCATATCTGATATAATTTTAATTCAAGTAATTTTCTAAAGATAGGGTGGTTTCATGTTTTATGTATGCGTCATATTTCTATATATAAATAAAATAATATTTTTAGAGAGCCCAATTCTGCCGTTCAAATTTGGTATGTTCTTTGAAGTTAATAATAATATTTGTCCGAATATTGACCTGACACAGAGGTTGGTCGCTTAAAGCACTTGTGTTACGGACATCAGACGATAGAGGAGTCACATATATAATACTTATATACATAATTTTATTAAAAATATTTGTATTTTTTCCTGAGTCTGGAAGACAACCGTTAAACCCAAGGACAAACGCTAAATTATCATTTAAATATTACTACCATCGGGCCCGTGAAATTGTACAAGCTAATTTTTTTTATTACATATTAATAGGATTACATTATCGTTTTGATAATACGGTTTATCTAACAAATAATTAATATTAAAAGTAATTTTCGGTAACACTCACTATTCCGTGAGAATTCGCGTTTGATATTCTTTCCAAGTTCATATTGCTGATCTCCACTTAGGACAAATATTTATACGTTTATGTTTGTTCTGTGTCAAGGTGTTAAAAATATATATTTGTGTAAGTACTATATTTGTAATTCCGTTTTAATAAAAAAAATTATTTAAATCTTTTAAATTTAATTTTGTCTGATAGTCGTAACACAAGTGGTTGAATCGACGAAGAGTCAGGTCAATATATGTGATGTGTGAATATTGTTATTACATTTTATTCCGCAGCACGCACGCGTACTTCGAATATTATCATGAATATGGTCATTTGCCTTACTAGCAAACTTCGTGGTCAAGCCATATAGGTGGGGAGCAATTGAGGCTCCGATAATATTCTTGAGGATCTTAGGCCTAAATAATACAGCCTTAATTGGTGAAACTCCAAGGACGGGCTGCCTACAAGTAACTTAGGTAAGCCCCACGTAATTAACCAACTTTAAGTGTGCCCTGCCATATAAATAAGCTAGGATTAGCTATACAGTGAATGTACATACCAACAGACAATTATTTACGTACATTACATTTAAGTTTTAAACAGGTCGCTTTAACCAAATATCAAGGTTTGACTTTAACCTCAGATGCTTTTAATGATTTTATTAATGGATTCCCTGCTTCTAAGAGGGAATTTCAAAATTTTTTGCAGCCGAGTCATTCTTACCACATAAAATATCGTAATTGGAAATATCATAACAGATTATTTTTTTGTGCTTGTTCTCTTTATTATTATTTATGGCTTGTTTAATAAAAAAATTATTAAACATTTAAATAAAACATGCCGTGTACATCTCTTAGGTTAACGTCAAGTTAATATTATATTAAGTCATGAATATGTATGACAATTATCTGTAAGAGTCCTTATACTAAATAAATAAACCGTATGAGCCTCGTTATTGTAACATGGTCGTCTCTCTTAATAATAAATGCCTCGAAGCTCTACTTTTGGAACGTGTTTGCAGGCTAGAAAATGTACTAACTAATATCTTCTAACATTTACGCATTAATTTACAACAATAATGAAAATTAAGAAATTCTCGAGAACGAAACGTCGTACAAGAAATGTAATGAGTTAAATTAACAGCGTTTTAAAATTGGTAAAAGAATATTTGTATTAAATGTACTAAGTATTCGAAGCACTATAACTTGGCACCCTACCATTGACAGGTCCGATGGCATATTCAGTAGCTAAAGGTCGTGGGTTTGATACCCACTACAGAACAAGTATTTTCATGATGAATGTTTGTATTTGTTATTTTTTCTGTATCTGGATGTTATATATATATTTTTGAAGTATTATATTTGTCAATTGTTTTGTTGTCTAATATCCGTAACACTAAGCTACTTATCTCGGAATCAGGTCAAGAAGATGTCGTGTGAATTAACTTATTTATCTATTTATAATAATTTATTGGTTGTCTTGAAAACAGTAATAAGATCTGATTTAACTCAGTTTCAGTGGTTATTCGTAATATATATTACACAGGTCGACAGCAAAGTGCTTAAAAATGTTTTCGATGGGCCCGATAGCGCAGTAATGTCTTGTGCGCCAAAAGTTGAAGTTCGTTCACCACCCAGTAATATTTATATGATGGTATGTATGTTTGTAATGTGTCATAAAAAGAATAGACTCACGCTAATCTAAAGCCTACTTGATCCCAGGCTTTTCATATTAAAGTTAATATTTAATTCTGATGCAAATCTGAATACGAACTAAGTGGGTGTCTCCAGCAAATTGCTAAGCCTCTTGTATCGTTATTTCAAGTTAGCGCAAATGTACTTAGATTACGAATGGTGTGGATTATGTAGCTGTGTGTAATAAGAACCAGTGTTAGGTTACTGTTCAAGTTAGTTGATAAAGCTTGTGTTATATGAGATAATCTAATACGGGGAGGATAAAAATAGAGACTTATCTAAATGCGTAAATAATAATAATAATAATAATAATAATAAGAAAAGTTTATTAGACTTTTGTATCATCTGCATTATCATCATCATCGTACTAGCCATTGGAAATCGCAGAGCGCAGCTATCACTACGAGGATGCTGCTGTCCATCCCCGTCCTGTGCATTTGAACTGCACTGTTTCAGATGGATATATCTATCGATTCTGGTACCTTAGTCACCGCTTATAACACCTGATGCAGTGGTAAGTACTATTCTATTCTGCCAGTACTTCACGGCACTTAGTACTCAGTAAAAACATATTGAAACAAAAAAAAATTTTTCTATTAAATCAGGTTGACAAGCAAATATATATTCCGCGTAATATACAGTGTCTCTGCAGCCTGTAGACGCTCATAATATTACAAGGATTGATATCCTTGTAATATTACCATTGTAATATTAACGCGTTGTCAACCTTGTGACTTGAAGACATGTAACAAAACCCTGCCTCTCTCAGCCTTCAAACCGGATCATAGCAATGCGAACACTAACAGTAACAATGCAGACTAGGTACTTTTTGTGTAAGGTCTACCTCATGAAGGGAATCCCGAGGCTTCTCATTTTATAGTAAAACTTCCCTTAAATATATTATTTTACTATTTACACAATGATTTTTGAAAGTAGCCATTAGCGATGGTGTTTGTGATCCAATTTGCATAATATACTTTAGACTATTTTATTTAGAGACAAAGTATACGATCATCCCTTGTCACGTAGATATAATTGTGAAACGCTTGTCTTTAACTAGAATATTTTTAGTATGTTTCGTTTGCCATATACCATTCAGCATATACTATTTAGATTATAAATTAATATTTTTTAAACTAAAAGTTAAAGTCGTTGGTTTAAAATTAGTCATAGACAAACCTCTCTCCATAATAACTTGCCATTGTGCATTCCACATCTTCCTTCGTATATCACTTCACCATTGGCGGGCCGATGGCGTAGATATTAGTGATCCTATCTTGTGGCCCAAAGGTCGTGAATTCGTTCCCCACCCAGAACAAATATTTCTATGAGGATATTTGTGTGTGTTCTGTATCTGGATGTAAGATATATGAATTTAAATATTATATTTGCGATCTCACTGTTGTTTGATGTCCGTAACAGAAATGCTTTAAGCGGTGTATATCGTATTCAGATCAATGTATTAGATATTGTGTGTGAAGGTGATTACACAAACGAATCCTCTATTATTACATTAGCAAAAGTTTACAAGTATATAGACAATATAAACACAAATATTTTGTCGAAAGAACACAAATTTATTCCTAGAATGCTAAACATTTGATTCGTGATTGATAAAATAAAAAAAAAATAATATCCTTAGTCATGGCTTGTAAAAACGACGTGCTTAGAACCCTGTGATATATTTCGCAACAGTACCTGATGCGTGGATAGATATATAAATATTTATGAACTTTAAAAAACCATGTTTATGATTTAACAAAGATATAGGTTATAAACCGGCTTTAATGATACAAGAAATATTTAAAAATAAAAATATATATTTTAAATAACGAGCAAACTTTTGATCGTTATCATATATAAACTTTTAACGGTGAAATGAAATTCAGTAGTCACACAAATTTCAAATTAAAGAATGATTAGACATTTTTTATGGGCTAAATTACGAGAGCCCTAATTCAAAGATTATTAAATTCCTCCTTTCACTTTACCTTATTTCATTATCCAGCAATTATTTGAAAGTCTCTAATAAAAAAATAAATCTCTCTTTGCTCGTGTGACGTCTCAGATGTGACCTAATTAATAGAAAATTAATTAAATGTGGAATTAAAGTCGAGGAAAATTTATCACTAATTTAAATATTCCGTATATTTTCGACCAACAGTGCCCGTGACTTCGTCCGCGTAGGACAGTGTAGTAGGACCGCGTAGTGACTTTGGGGGACAAACATAGCTGTTCTCGACAAATGGACTATCTAACACTGTAATAATTTTTATATCAGTCATTCATGTTATTAAAACTTTCAAACAAACAAACTCTTCAGCTTTATAATATTAGTATAGAATTCTTAATAGACTTTAAAAACACTCGCCGTAAGGTAACCAAGAAACTATCTATATTTATAAAAGAAATATGTATATATTTAAAAAAATAATAATAAAGTGTAAATATAATCGTCTAAAACCGTAAAAACAGAAACGTTTTAATGAAAGAAATTAATTTCATCCAAAAGAAATTTACATTTCACTTACTAAGGTAAATTCGTTAAAACTAGTTCAATCATATGCAACAGCGAGCCAAACATACATTACATTGTACATGCACTTGCGGTGTATGTACATATTATAGATACAGCAAAAGTGTATCTTCACCAGTGATGAATAAACAATAAAATTATAAGAGGTTTTTCGTGGAAGGTATCCCACCATTGATATTTATAATCGTATGTCGTAAATTCCAACGGATATGTTGCTGCCCATCCCCACCCTAAATATTTAGGCCATACGATTTAGAATGTGTATACCGCTATTTGTCGGTTCTGGTACCTCAGTCACCTCTTAAGACACCTACAGATACAGGCAGAATAACTATTCTACTCTGCCGGTATCCGCGAGAACGGCTTGACCTATTATTTTTCGCACGTTACTTAAAGCACACGAAAAATCTTAATAAAGAGAAAAATAGTGATTGTGTGATTTTAATATAATTTTATTTTCTGTGTTGCTGCCTTGCCTGTTATTAGTTATTTCTTTGTTTGTAAACGACTCTTTCCTTTCTGTTAAACAGTTGACGTTAATTTTCAACGTCAATCTAAACAAAACAAATGAAATCTCGCAACGTAACGGAATCCCCAGGATATACCTGGATGAAATCGGGGCGAGCTAAAAGCTGCTATTTGTTAGCTGTGCTATTTATTTAGACAGATTAATAAAGTCTTAATACACAGGGCGGAGATGGGCAGCAGCATCCCCGCTGCAGAAGCTGCGCTTTGCGATTGCCAACACGATTTCCCAGCGCGGTAATTATGTGCGAAATCCTGCCCTTTTTGGAGAGACCTATTGTTCAGCAATGGATATTTTATAGCTGGTATGATGAACATAGTATTAAAATAATACCGGGTGTGGTAGGAGCCGATTGTGGTACCGTAACCAAGAGATGGTGGTATATATTTCCGAAACAGTGTAGCTCGAATGCATAGGCAGCAGCATCCCCGTCGCGAAAACTGCGCTTTGCGATTGCCAGCACGTTTCTCCTATCTTAGGGAGGCCAATATCCAGCAGTGCAATTAATATAACAGCCATTGTAAATAACTTCCAAAGTTCCATACTGTTTGATACGTTTTGAAATTATATTTTGTAGGACTTTCCCGCTTTTCAATTTACGTTCAGACCTGCCACTACCCTGAAACTCTAGTTACGCGTTGAAAGTTCGTAAATAGGTCGTGGGCACAATGCATTATATACAAATGTACACATAACATCATATTAACTATAGCCTTCTAACACTTAAAGAGATATAGAAAACCTTTTTTAAATAATCCGTTTTGTATTGTTCTAGCCTTCCATCGCGACTTTTTTTGCGTGTACTAGATCAAAAGTAACTAGTACTTTTAATTAGAACTATCTAACGGGCCTAATGGCGCATTAGACGCAGTCTTTATCTTGTGCGCAATAAAAATGCTTTAAGCTACTTATCTTGGAGTTAAGACATTTTATAAGATGTTGAGTAAAATTATATCGACCGTCATAAATTCAATAGTAAGTAGAAGTAAGGGCAGGTTTACAGAAAGAACAAAAAATAAAATAAAAACAATTAATTCATTTTAGCTTTATTAGGAGTATATAAAAAGTTATATTTAATTATGTTTGAACTGTTTTAACGACTATTATTGAAACTGAAACCTCTTTTATTCTTGCCCACATGTCCTTTACGCCAATTAAATTTCTGACCGTCGATATATTCTTTTTTGCTATTCATTGTATAAAAACCTCGGTTATAGCGACAAAAGATTATTAATGTCGTTCTCGTACGCAATACTTTTTTAAAATTACTATTTATCTCTGGGATATATTTCATTCCTAAGCGTTCAGCCGATCTAGGGTGAAAAAGTAACAAACATCCGTCCATACAAATATTCACGTTTATTACATATGTTAGTGGCACTAAGCTGGCAAACGCTCTCAACTAAGCTCTTAATAAATCAGTCATCGGTTACCTGGCGCACCCGAAACATCCAACAAAAATGTTCAAAGTAAATAAAACAGCGTTTCAAACCCGTTAAAAATACTAGATCAAATATAAAATATCATAATTATCATCATCATACCAGCCATTAGAAGTCCACTGTTGCATATAAGTCCTCTCTAACCAACGAGTCGATTTGCCCTTAACTGCCGTGCTGGACAAGCGTGGAGCGCAGCTATCGCAACAGTTATGCTGCTGCCCATCCCGGCCCTGTGCTTTTAAGCTGCAATGTTTCGGATGGATATACCGTCATTTGTCGGTTCTGGTACCTTAATCGCTTACGACACCTGGTAGAGTGGGAGGTACTGTTTTTCTCTGCCGGTACCATTTGGCATATTATAAAACAAACATACGTTTTTCGTAATGTCTATATACACTCGTTTTATTACAACGATTTTACAACGGCGACGTCAACCTTGTATTCAAGAATGCTATGTCACAATCACTTCTTTAACCAGGATCTCATCATCATAATCACCTCAGTCATCGGAAGTCCACTGCTGGACATCGGGTTTCCCAAGGATTTAGCCTATAATTGTCTCGCTGGCAATCGCTGAGCGTAGCTTAGCATTGGAGTTGCTACTGCCCATCCCTTGTGCATTTGAGCTACAAATTATGCAGCAGCATATTACATCATTATTAGAGGTCTCCCGCAGAAGGATTCTAAGCCATCCATTTTGTACAGCAACTGAGTAACTTGGAAAGAGATGTTATCACTTCAACTTATTGATTGAATTGGAATGTGATGGTTTGCGTTCACTTAATAAAAATTGGGTCAAATAGAAGCCCAATTTGAAGGCGATTAAATTAAATGAACTGTGTTGATATCGGTCAGCAATTATTTCTGTGTAAAAAGAAGCTTTTCAATTAGACATTAGTTGTATTTTTGTTTTGTTATACAATTTTATTTAGTTTGATTTCTATTTATTTTTTCTAGATAAAAGTCATTCCTTGCATTGATAGATATTTATCAGTGCAGGGTCCTTCATAATTCTTATATATATTTATTATAGATTTGTTGGATATATAGATTGCATATATGTATATCTTCTAACATTATTATTATTATTTATATCATATGTATATATTGCGTTTATTTATAAAAAATATGTGTATAGTGTTTATCTTTTTTGTATATTTATTGTCCGTACCAATATATTTAATTTTCTGTTTTATGTAATAGTTCACTCGGTGATAATGCCAACTGGCATTAAACTTTTATATTTTGCCATATTTTGTGTCATAATGTTTAATGATTAATTGAAATTAGAAACAGAGCTTTTGGATAGATAATAAATTAATAGTATTTTAGTGTCCAACGATTTTAAACGTGTTTTATAAAGCAGAATATAAATATAAATAATTATTAGCATATTTAAAAGCTGACGATTTATGCAACTCATGAGTATAGCAACAGTGCTTCACTTAAGAGCTGTATTTCTTCATTGTAAATATATTTTATTTGTAAATTTTAAATTGGTACTATCATTTCCACTAGATAAACTTAACGGAGTGCATAAAGCGTATGTTCTCATAGAGATTGTAATAACAATAGTGATTTTACTTCTACTTACTTATAAGTATTTTTAGAATTATCATCTAACCTACGTACGCGTTAACGTGATTATATTAATAAATATCACAAAATTAAAAATACTTATGAATACCTATTAAACGGTCTGGAAAAGCACTATAAAAATATTGTGTTCTATGACCAACAACAATCATTTTTGATAGTGATGAAGATATCAAAATATCTCTGAATTTTTGTTAGGCTCACTAATTCTTATTTTTTTCTGTAGGTATACTAACTGAAATCGCGTTTAAAAGATAAGAAACTACATAATCAAAATGTCCAATTCTTTCCAAATTTCAATTTCTTTCCAAAAATTAGAGTTTGTTTTAGGGCCTTTAATTGATTAATTGACATCAAAGTTTTTTTTTAATATTTTGTATATATGTACTATAATAATTATATGATTCCATATCTTGTACATTAATTCTTATTTTTTCACTAACACACAGACTAATCTTCGATAACAACAATTTCTATAATACTCTTTTAATCCACTTGTAATTTATTTATCTTACGATTTATATTTATAGTAATATAATAACTTTGAATAGTATATTTGTTTGACAGAACTTAGAACAACGAATCAGAAAAATACATTTGCCAAAAAGTTTTACTTTATAGTTTATAAAAAGGATCCTTCAAAGTGCACGATCTAATGATAAAAACCAATGAAATTCAACAACAGAAACAAACTTATAAATAACGTCATCATATTTTAAAACAGGCAACGACACATTGATCTGTCAAGGTTAAAGGAAGGTTATTTAATGTAGCAGCATTTATCATTTGCAATAAATTGCAATAAACATTTTTAAATAACTTTCAAACCAATTAAAAGCTAAGGTATTAGTTTTTTGATATTGGTTTTTTATTTCACTCTTTGCTCGTCAACGAATTGACATTAAACGTCGTAAACTCAAAAGAAACTTGACCATTAATAATTACATCTATGTGGTTTTTTGCAAAAAAAAACATGTTAAATTTCCCACTATTTGAAACACAAAATTCCGGTGCCTTTAAACTGCTATATAAGCGAACATGTTTTAGTCATAGTAAAAGTCGTGAAAGTTAATAAATTCAAGATTCGTATGATGATACACGTGTCGAGAACAAATCTTCCCGTGTGACATAATATCAAATGGCATACGTTTCTGCATAAAACATAAAAATTGTGTCAAGATATATCATAAAAACAAACAGACTTATAAACGATTTGAGCACTATCAGCTTTAAAAACAAATAATGAAAATGAGGATACGTCCGCAGATTTACATAACAAACCAATTATGTCGACCTTAATGAATTTCATAAGGTACATATATTTTTCAGGGCCTATTAAAACCAGCCTGTGTTGGAGGCTTTGACCGAAATATACGCAAAGCGTTTCATGTGTTCGGGCGTAATAGGTTTTTTGCTTGGCGCCCAACGTGGTGCTCACGAGGCTACGTGCCTTTACCGCTATTTATGTAGCTCCCTTTGAACGAATAGAAACCCGCATACTCATCGTTAGGCTAAACAGGAAGTACGACAAACTTTTATGTTTCCACAGCCTACAGTTAAGTCATAGTCATATTGTGTAATTGTACAAACCTAATAATTGAACATGCAAAACAAACTTATTCATAAAAACACAGTACTTACACGGTGTGGTTCAAGTTTCTAAATCGCTTTAGAACTCACTGTACATGTGAATTCACGTGTCACAATTCAAACACTAGACATTGCACGTAATCACAAGACACTCTCACAGTTACGGGGGCACTGTCACTAGCGTCCGCGACGGCCGGGGCGCGCGACACGACCGCTCGGCTCGGCGGCGCGGCGAGTACTGAGATCACGCGCAAGGCTCTGCGGAGCGTCATAGACCAGCGCAGATGGCGCGCTAGGCAAAATAAGCACTGATTTTTTCATTTGTTAAGATTATTTTATTCTATAATTTCATCCAAGTTAAATCTATCTGTACATAAATATCCACGCAATTTATATCATCAAAGTAACTGTATGAAAAGTATTTACATTTGCAAAAGCTCCCATGAGTGTTGAATTAAATAATGAGATGGTAAAAAAATAGAATAATGACTTTTCACGTATGTATTACACGAAATTCAAACAATACGACTAAATTCGGAAGAATTTTACGTAAATATTTAAAACTTTATTTTACAAAAAAAAGTACACGTCTTACAAAAGTTGTCTGCATTGGAACCTTACTCTCAACTATTTCTACCGCCTGTGAAATTACTGGAAAAATGTGACATAGTATGTTCAGTTCACATATGTTTGTGATGACATGAGCGTCTTTGGCTGTGGTCACGTTTACGACCAAGCGGACTGTATGCTTGATTTCTTACTTCATAATATAAAAAAATATATTTTGTCTGTACAAAAGCAATAATAACCAATTTTTTACCAAATCCTTGTATTTAAACACGTACGGTCGAAGTACGCTCGCAAACTGCAAGTTAAAAAAGGATTTACGATTATATCACGCTTACTATACGCTTGTATTTTATGACAAAGATATAACTAATGCTTTGCCAAACTTGTAACTTGAAGATACTTTGTCATTATTGAGTAATTTCACAGACTCTCTCACCTTTCGAACCGGAAGATAAAAACGCGAACCCTAAAAATAGTGCATTACCAGTAAAAATAATAACTATTTACATTAGTTCGTATGTGTTAATCCAGGGTGTCAACTAACAATTTTTATTAAAAGCGCTCCAACTTCGTCTAAACACGTGGACAAGTAACAACCATACATACTCCTAAATATCTTTGGCTTTATAATATTAATATGATTAGTAATATTTTTCGGAAAGTCATTTCATAAGACATTTTTAAATAAGGAAACATACAGAAATACTTTATCAATTGTCTTACCTCGTAAGAAAGAAAAAGTTAAAATAATATGGAAGGTTTTACTGATATAACATAGAGTATTTTAGAATCAAAAGGCTGTGCAAGTACCGTGTACTTCTTCACCCTCTAATCTTTGACACTACACAACCAAAAGTTCTGACCGTGCTTTTAGATTGACAAATGAAAATTTTATGACTGCACCCGCGTTTTCTCCACACTAATGATGCTGTATGCATTACGACAAAGCGAGTACTCGCAGGTGACGCCTGCCACTCGCATTAGTCAGCCCTACTACTCGCACCCAGACAAATCGGCGACCAATCGGCGACGCCGCGTGCACGCACACATACTCAATTACAACTCTAGGGTTGTCACACATGCAAAAATCTGTCGCCTCTTGTATAGTTAGCAGAGCAAACGTGTAAACGGACGAGATAGGCTTTCTTTGATTCCTTTAGCTGTCCGAGGGAGGTCTAAATAGGATGCAAACAGAGATAAAGTAGGCTGCTGCGATGAATCAGGAATTAGTTTGTCTGAGCCCCCGAGGTGTTTTCAGATGTACTTTGATGTCTGACCTATAGTTGGTGTACGTTTCCAACGATTTATATGAACTTAATGCCCACAGCCTACGTAAATGACGTATAAGTACATTTTTCAGGCTAAAATGAGCTACTTCAAAATTTCTGTAAATTATCTGGCGTTTATTATTTTGTATAGCCCAAGGAATGGTATTTTGTC
This sequence comes from Heortia vitessoides, assembly GCA_020976665.1. NCBI lineage: Eukaryota > Metazoa > Arthropoda > Insecta > Lepidoptera > Crambidae > Heortia > Heortia vitessoides. The sequence goes on from JACJUM010003174.1 coordinate 625,054, forward strand.
TTGTCAACAGCCTTGCCCGTGAGGTTACCAATCTCTTAAAATATATATATAAATATTTGTATATACCATATACCTATGTCTAACCTTATGTTATATATAATATGTTATAATATGTTTATAGATATAAGATACCGATAATAAATGTAAATTAAATCTAGGTATTACTTAGCCCACTATGCAGAGAGATAAAAAGAGCGAAGAAATAGTTAACCATATCATCCTGTCGTGAGAGTATATAAAATGTATTACATTTGTGGTCACTCCTGGAGGCAGCTAGCAACCCTGAAACTTACTGCACTCCCTCGAAGAGAGACTAAAAGAGGCAAGAGACTAACAGCCTAAGGATAACGCAAAGTAATAATCATCGAGTTACTGTATTTATAATTACTATATGCATGTATATATCTATGCTTATTGCAAATGTTTGCTTAAAATTCATAAATAAAATCAAAGTCGGCCTATGTAATACTCAACACCTTTCATAAAGGATGTTCAACTGGAACACACGTCTATCCCAATTTCCAGGCGTCTACAACATGCCGTTGATTTTTTAATATTTCCACAGGAATTTTGCATTTACTCGGTAAGCGTTATATAAAGATACTAGCTGTGCCCGCGATTTCGTCCATGTGGAATAGTTTTTTTGAGTACCATACCCTTTTACCTTTGCTTAATTATAAACGTTAAATGTCATGTTTATTCATACCGAATCAATGGCCTGAAAACTAAGTTTCAAATTTCTAGCTCTAAAAACAGCGATACTTCCATACAACTTTTCATCACTCCTTTCGACCCCTATAAACCTTATTTCTAATTAAAAAATAACCTATATCCTTTCTTAGGGTCTAAAAATTGACTGTGCTAAATTTTATCAAAATCAGTAGAGAGGTTTAAGTGGAAAAGCGTAACAGACAGACAGAGTTACTTCCGCATTAATAGTTAGAAAAGGTGGTTAATAATATGGGTGACGAATTTCATGCCAACATAATATTTTCTGCCAACTAATCATTATCTTTTCTAAGAGTCAAATAAAGACGAAGAAGAGAAGTAAGAGAGAAAAGAGAAAGAGAAGTAAGAGTCAAATTACCAACGATGTGAAGGCGTTAAAACGTAGTGATTTCATTCATTCGTATCTGTGTGACAGAAAAGAAAAAGAAACCAAAAATAAAGATAAAGGTATAAAATATTAATAGAATTACTTTCCAAGTTCATAAAACATCTGAACGAAGTGTCACAAGGGTGCTTCTTTAATTGAAGTATTTTCCAAGCTAAGTAAAACCGTTAATTAATCATATCATCAACTCAAATTTAAGCAACGTTCCCTTAACGAGAGCAGTGTTACGACGAGAGATATTAACTGTCGTAAAGGCAGTAAATTGAAAAAGGCTTTTCTAGGGAGGCATTTATGGGAAATTAATGTTTTCTTTGTTTAATGTCATCATCAATATCATATCAGCCATAGAAAGTCCACTATTTGGTAAAGTTCTCTTCTAAAACTTAGAAGTTATTGCAGAAATAAGCCAAACACCGGGATAGCTTTTGTCTTCCCACTCTAATAAATTTGATCTATGCTGTATCACGTGGATATCTCTCTTAAGACACATGGTAGAGTGGGGGTATTATTTTACTCTGCTGGTACCCATTGATGTAATTTTAATTTAATGATATCGGTTTAATAATACTTTAATGATATCAGTAAAATGTTTAACTCTTTTTTATATTATAAAGTTAGCAAACCAGCATACAGCTCGCTTGATCATAGACGTGCGTGTTATCACAAAGATATCACTAGCGTGTCTCCAACCCTATGAACTAAAGATACTTTATCACATCTACACTTTTAAACTTTTTACACCTTTTAAACTGGAACAATGCAAGCACTGCTATTTGGCGGTAGGAATAGGTGAGAAGTCATGTAAAAACCTAATTACATTTTTCAAACTCTTCATTTGCTTTCAACCCAAATTTAAAATGACAAACCTTAATCGTTTATATCTGAAAGAATAACAAAGAGCCAGACAGAGACACTATGTACATATAAATATGCCAAATATTAAAATTTTTAATCCTACATAAATAATAGTAATTACTATTAGCACCAAACCTATCTTAGTTTTAAGAATAGTTCATTTCACACTCACAAACACTTCACACATTATTTTCTTTAAACAAAACTCCGCGTTCACCAGCGAACGTGTGTAGTCCCTGTTTCTCAAGGTATAACCAACTACACTAGTGCAGTTGGATTAACTTATCGTTATCATCATCATACAAGCCATTGAAAGCTGGGCAATAGGCCTTTCCAAGAAAAGAGGAAAATTGCTCATAATAACCACGCTGGTCAAGCGTGTTGCAGAGCGCAGCTTTCGCGACGGGGATGCTTCGGCTCATTTCCACCCTGTATATTTGAGCTGCACTGTTTCGGATGGATATACTGCCACCTGTCGATTCTGATATCTTAGTCGCCTTTACGATAGCTGGTATAGGAGGAGTACTATTCTACTCTGCCGGTACCTCACGGCTAATTCAGTCCTCCTTATTTTCAAACAACCAGTTTCCAACGACATCCACTCAAGCTGACGACCGGCCGCGTCGCGTTCAGCGCGCGTGAATTGCGCGTGCTTCATAGCCATGGTTGCTCGTAGCGGGATCAGATCAGTGTGGCCACGCCCATCCCTCTGGTGCCGCTAACCTTGATGTCTAAGTTGACCAGCATTAGGGTCTCCGAAAAAAAAATTTAATTTATGACGGAGTATTTTATGTCTATTTCTTTAATACAATTGTGTGTGTATAAATTAGAGTCTAAATTAGAGTCTAGAGCTAATTCGTTATTTAGTTCATCTTATCTTACTACTCTAAATATTTAATGAAACGAGTCTGCAAAGTCTAGGGTGTAAATTAGTATTTAAAAATTAATAACTAAATAAATTTTACATAACAAGAATATTCTAGATCAAGCTCTCAGTTGATATTTTTCCGACCAAATAAATTATACCAAGTTAAATCTACACAATTGAGGTTGAAACAGGCTGGGGATGGACAGAAAACCGCAGATCGTAGACACGCTTAGCGATTGCCATAGCGATATGAGTCGGTTAGAGCGATGATCTTCAGACAACAGATTAATCAGAAAAATATATATATATTAAAAAACGTATTTGGATAACCCACATATAGTACAAACGCAATTCATTATATAGATGATGAATTTAATATTGAACCCTTTGGCGTACGATACAGAAACGAATGCGCCATCGAGACTGTTAAAATATATAATATTTATTATTTACCTTTATTATTTATTATTTAGGTTACCTCCCATTACTCTTGAACAATTATAGAGTAATTTTACAACAAATAACTGCAAATGATAACTGTAAGACAATATAAAATATTTCAAAATAAACACTGGAAGTCGAAGAAGATTTAAGGCACGATAGTAAAGGCATCGAACAAAGGGACGAAGACAGCAGCGAGCTAATGACAAGACCTTTAATAATTCAACACGAATGGATACCGGGTCGGGCTTTGAGTGACGCGCGACGTCGCGTGGTCCGTCAGCCGCGTGTCAGACTTCACTCGTGATAAGGTTAGTCGTCATTTGTGTCATCACTCAGACGTCAGGTGGATTGTTGAGCGGCGTATATGAGTGTTTCTGCGGAATGGAGTAGAAGTAATAAGCAAATATACTACTTAAATACATATATTTAACACCCAGACATGTGTTTTTTCTGTGTGTCACTCACACATTAAAAATGTGTATTAAATACACATTTTTTTCTGTATTATATTTGTAATTTCTTAGCTATCTCATATTTGTAACACAAATGCTTTAAGCGACTTACCACGGAGTCAGGTCAAAGTATGAGGTGTTCTGTGATTATTAAAGAAAATCAAACAAGCTTACGGTCCGCTTGATGGTGAACGTGACCGCAGACCTATAGACGCTCATATCATCACAGAGATATCACTAATGTGTCGTCAACCCGATGAACTGAAGATATTATGTCACAGTTACCCAGTAATTTTACTGCCTCTCATCCTTCAACCTAAAACATAGCTAAGCGAACACTGGTATTTGGTGGTAAGGTACGAATGCGGACGACCTTTTAATGAGGTCTACCTCAAGTGAAGAGTCTTTACGATATTTTTACCATATTTCGATTTTGACGACAATTTCTCTGTCTCTCTTTCTCCAGAAAATAGTGACAAAAATCAATAAAATAAAAAAAATCCCACAAAATGTCATACATTGACCTAATTTTATGATAAGCCACTTGAAACACTCGTGTTACAGACATCAGACAACAGAAGAATCACAAATATTCCACTTAAATATATATATTCAACACCAATACAAAACAAAGACATAGAACCAACATAAATATCATCATATAAATATTTGTACTAGGTGGGGATCGAACCCACGACTTTTGGCGCACAAGACAAGGTTACTACTACCTGAGCCATGAGGCACGTCATAACTAACTTAAATAAGTAACTGCAATATATACAATGATATCATATCTAAGTATGCCACTTTTTATGTTGCATCAGTTTGCACACTTTCTTTAAACCTCCATTCAGCGATATCATTATCATCATTGCCGAAACTGGAAGTCCACAGCTGTTCATAGGCCCCCAAATTCCGCTCATAATTGCCGCGCTAAGCAAGCGTGTTGGCAATCGCAGAGTGCAGCTGTCGCGGCCATGACGCTGCTGCCCATCCCCAACCTGTGCATTTGTGCTACACTGTCTCGGATGGATATACCGCTATCTGTCGGTTCCGGTACGTTAGTCGCATCTTATGACGCTTGGTTCACGGGGAGGTACTATTCTACTCTGCCGGTACCGCACGACATATATATATACAGCATAATATTCAAAATTCATTACTTTTAACCGACATATAAAAGTCTACAATGATACATAAATATAAACCTTCCTCATTACTTACTTTAAGGACGTATGTAACGGATATTAGATAACATAGGAAACACAAATATAATAGGAAAAACGCAAATATTTTTTTATGTTAATATTTGTCTTAGGTGGGGATCAAACTCATGACCTTTGGCGTGTAAGATAAAATCACTACTACACAAGATAGTTTCGAAAGCATTTTAGTTTATTGCATTTGGGCTGGCAAACATGGCGAAAATTAAAATTATATCCCAAAAAAATCATGTAAATTGTCCTTTCCGAAGCGCAACCAGAATAAGTGTTCTAGAAATTTGTGTAGTGGAAATAAACAGGCCATGAATTTAATCTAGATGTTAGCACAGTCTTTATATACACCTAACCTAACCATGAACTAACATAGAACAAACATTATGTTAATGAGAATACTGATTAGAAAGATAAGGAGAGACGGCTGTAGGTGGAAAATCGCAAACCAAATCGCTAAGTGATTGTGTGCTTCGTTAGAAACCAACGGAAAGTATTAGTTTTTATGTGTTAATTATGTTAAAAAAATAGAAAAAGCTCTAATGTCCCTGCAGAGTAGAATAATACCTTACCCTGTACCAGATGTCGCAAGAAGCGATAGATGGCGACCGCTTAAAACAGCATAGCTGACATGTAAGCGAGCTGGTAAGGATAGTGGCAGTCCTTTTACGAAGTTACACTCTGCAACTGCCAGCACGCCAGCACGCTTCTTGGGAAGGCTTCTTTTTAAATTATGACTTCCAATGGCTGATGGTGATGAATCTGTTATAAATGTAATATATATATTTAATTTTGATGTATAGTTATATACAATTAAGAAACAAAAATCATTTTCCATAATTGACTTGTAAGTCGTAATTTAACGTGTAGATGATCTGTGTTACTTAGATGATCATAATATGTCTGTGATATATTTGACAGACCCGAAGGTGCTGATGGTAGTGACCAGGACAAATATTTATATCATAAAAAAATGTATTTGTTCTGTGTCTGATTGTTATTTAGATTATTAAAAATACACTCTCTAATGGCGTAAATCGCAACGTTAATATAAAATTTTATTATGCTATGCTGTTTTTAAGTTAGCAAATGCAATTCAGGACATACGTTTCTGATTAAAAGTTATGCAAACTAGTTTAAAATATTTTTATAAAAATCATATCTTAAGACTGTAAAAGGTGGGTGCAAAATTAGTATGAAAGTACTACAACTTAATGTGGATGAAACTACGGGGCAGTGCTGGTTATTATATAAAGATGTCAGGGTCTAGCAATAAAAACATATCACAAACGCTCATATCTAACACAAATATCATTTATTATGGCTCGATAATTGAACCCGCCACCTTCGCGTCTCAATCGGCAAACTGAACCACTACGCTAACTAAAGCCACCCGGCCTTTAGTTGGCACCCACCTGAGATACGCTAATTAATTTTTACGGCTAAGTTAGAAGCTCACGCTAATGCCGCGCCGTCCAAATTGCACCTGTTTCTTTAAGTTAAAAATGTATTGTTGCAAAATATTTTGGCGTCGAGCAAGAAAAATTAACAAAATAGAACAACGAGGTTATAACTTCGGACGAACATTCTTGTTTAGAGATTTTTTTTAACGAAACGAATCAAGACAACATTTCTTTCAGTGCCAGTCTTTAAAACAAATTTCTTTATATTTCTTTATATATGCGACATCAATGACCGTAAGTTACAGCCAGAGTACAATAACATTTCTCGTTGTACTAGTTGTAGTAAGAGGCGACTGAGGTACCGGAACCGACTGAGGTAACCAACAGATGGCGTGACAGAGCTCAACCAGCGACCAGCTCGGCACAGCAATTATGAAAAAGCTCCTCCTTTTTTCAGAAGGATTATGTCCAACAGTTGAAGTCAGCGTGTCAGCAACAGTCAAGAACAAAAAAATTGTGGAGCCGGCCTTAGATATATTTACTTACATCTGTAAAAATCTGAGTGTGTTATGTATTAAGTAATAGGTATTATGTATACCTTAAATATGGGAAATTGCCTCTTTTATTGAGGAGACCAATGTCCAACAGTCAAACTCTTAAGGCTGAGTATTAAAACAAAATATCGCGTAGCCGGCCTTAGGTATTTACGTCAGTAAAAATCTAAGTGTGTAAATATATACAATAATAGGTAGGTACTGTATACTTTGCAATTGGCCTTGGGAAAGTCTCAATGTTTGCTCACAATATATCTTGTGTAATTTATGTAAATAGGTTACATATAATCAAGAATTGAAATAACAAATCCAGACCTCCTCAGAGTCGCCGTAAATTGAATATATACATTAAGATAACCCAGAGAAGTATTCTTGAATGTTTGGTTTGTTAATATAATGTTGTACTCCAATGTCTAAATAAAACTTTTTCTTTTATTTGTCTTCTTCATTATTATAGCTATTAGAAGTCTATTGCTGGACATTAGCCTCCCCAAAAAAGGAAGAACTTTGCCCAGAATTGCCGCGCTAGGCAAGTTTCGGATGGACATACCGCGATCTGTCGGTTCTGGAATCTTAGTCGCGTCTTACGACACCTGGTGCAGAGGGAGGTACCTTTCGGCTTATTTGGCATAGTTATATCGTCCTATAAATATATGTCGGGGATGGGGATCGAGCCTTTGGTACACAAAACAGGATCTCTACTATCTGCGCCATTGGGACTGTTGAAATGTATTACGCCTATACATATGTATATCCAAAGAACTTTTGAGGACACACATATAGTGACTCCAGTCCCCCGAGACGCAGGGCTGGCGTCAGCGTTATCTTGGTACCACCAGCGGACGAACATGCAATGTAATGCTAGTAGTTAACACATACATAGGATATATAGTGAGGTTGGAACGTTTATTTATTGCTATTAATAGTAAACAATCAATGGATCTTCATAACTTTACATTGGTAACGCCAATTCAAAAGATTTATTAAGTTATAGTTCACTAATTTAAGTTCAAAAATTCACTATTTAAAAGGTCAACACGGGGGTGCAAATTTAGGATAAAACTTTGGTGTTATGGAAATAATTCGAATTAATAGCAGTACCAAGATTCTTCGCTGAAAGTCAAGAAACTCGTGGAAAGTTTTTTTCAATAATCTTCCCGCCAGGGAAAGAAGGGGGGTAAAAGGGGGCTCCCAAGTAAGAATAAAAGTTCCACAGGTTAACGCGGATAAAACCATATGGTACTGCTAGTCAACAACAAGCTAGTCAACAACAAGCTAGTCAACAACAAGCTAGTCAACAACAAAGTTCTTTATAATTCATAAAATATCAATAAAATAAACTAAAGTAAACTAGATAATTTATCAAATCGTCCCTGTGTTGCCCATAGTTACCGCACTGGGCTAGCAAGTTGGCAATCGCAGAGAGCAGCGTTCGAGACTGGGATACTGCTGTTGTAACGACAGCTGGTACAGGGGGAGGTACTATTACACGTCTAACTCAATAGATAGTTAACAATGAAAATAGAGCGAGACAACAAATTTAAGAATAACTGAAAAATTTACACTTGTGCTCAGATTTTATTTCTGTGTATAGGTATTAATTTTTAAAGACATAAGTATTCGGGAATGCTAATAGCTATGCGAATAGCTCTATCATGATAAAGGGATGGAATAGCTATAAAAACGCTATAATATAGCGATAATAGAGTATAGATAGCAATATCTAGACGCATAATACAAATGCATGTTTCTTCGAGCTGTAAAGCACCAGCAGAATAAAATAGTACCTTAATATGTTCCAGGGCTAGTAGAAAGCAACCAATAGATGGTGGTGTACCCATCCGAAACAGCGAAGATCAAATACAATCGGGTAAGAGTGGGCAGCAGCATCCACGTCGCGTGTCGCGTCCATTATATACAAATATCCTCTTTCCTTGTGAAGGCTTATGCCCAGCAGTGGACTTTCAGCATCGTGTGAACTACTATATATTTCTAGCGTTTTTCTGTTTGCCTGTAGTGGCTTTAATTATTTGGCTGGCACAGTTCTGAGCGAGAATCTGATGATCCTTATTATCGTCTATCGCTAACAGCAACCAGCATGCAGCAGCGGTTGGATTCCTGTAATCTGCTTTAAAAGGAGAAAGAGTTTCGACACGTATTCATGTAGTGAATCCGAGCAATGAATAGATAACGAAATATCTAGCTAACGATAGGAAGACGTCACGTTATCTTCAAACAATCTTGCATAGTACTTCAATGTTTCCTTACGTGACTCCACGGAAAAGGCTTTCCCTTGTTCTCTCTCGCCAATTATTTTTACGAAAACACTAGCGTCAAAAAACTTCATATTGTTTACATGTGGCAAAAAAAAGTAGAAAAGGTAACATCCATCTATACGGCTCTTGACTGTTTCCTGGTCAGTATCTGTTTCGTTGCGGTGGGAGTTGTGACTGCCGCCCGCAATATTTAACCGGGCCATCTCCAGTTCGATGCCCGCCGCTGAATAAAACATGGCCGGGACACCTGAATGCGGAGCAAAATTGGTTTAACCTTTGAACTGGGGTGATGCTGGACTACTTGCCGAGAATATAAGTTAGTGGAGAAATACGTTAAGGATAGTTTGACACACACATGTGTTATGTTCAGACACACACATGTTCAGCGATCAAGCCTGGTTCTCACAACTTATATGTTTTAAGAGTGCGATTATTATAGATTTTGATATTATATTAACGTTAATAGTTTCAAATCAACGACAAAATACAGATCAACGCTAGTATATACACAACATTATATTCTCTATAAACAACATTTGAAACTCGGTAATTGCCTTACACATATTTCAACTACCAATATATCGCATTATATTATATGAAGCTTTAAAGTAATGTTTATTTATGCAAATAATTGCTCGTTAACGGGCTCTTAAATCTAAGCTCTAATTTTTAAAGTGTTTCAATTACCAAACAATTGTTAGCCTAACTAAAAAATTAGTAAATAGGTGATTCGTTGTGTTATACGAGTAAGTAATCTAATAATCGTGACAGTCACGTGGTCACCGGCCACTTTTGGATGAAGCTCCCGCTCCCCCCAATCCCCAAGAATGACAGTCACTGAGCGTAGGGTCATGGAGGGATTGCTGCTGACCATTTCCGCTATCACGCATCTCTCTTTCTACGCCAAGCAATGGACTCTATTTTTATTCTGCTCCGGTATGATATGACTAGAGCATTGTTAAACTTATGATTTAATATTACGACGAATTCCTGAGCTATTTGTCCTTCCGTGACGGGAAGTATGAGAGCCTAGTTATGTTATACTAATAAATTGATATAAAAAATAACCTTACTTGTTAAGAAAATAGTTATCTACCGAACTCTGATATATCTATTGCGAATCACTTATGTCTAATGTATATAATCTATGTCCAATGAAGGACACACTGCAGATAAATCAGCCGAGTAACAAAGATTGAAGCAAGATTAGCAAAGAAGGCACACTAATAGATTTAAATAATGTACTAGTCTTTGTATTAATCTACCAACCTCACCGCGTTTAATAATGTATTAGACAAAATTAAAGTAAATAATATCAAAGCAAGTACATATCCGAACATAACCTTGTCTTAAAATAACCGCAAGTTGGCCTAATGAGCCGCCTCTCTCTCGACTCTTTCTTATTTAAGAAAAACACGCTTCCAATGTGTTATTCAACTTTTCAATATTTCAATTGTTTACCCCTGTGTCTGGGTGTTGAATATATGTATTATATTTGTGATTCCTCTATTGTCTGATGTCTAAAACACAAGTGCTTGAAAGGTTTTACTTCAGAGTCAGGTTAATATATAAGATGGTGTGTGAATGATTAATGATGAATAAATATAGATCTTTTACACCCAGACACAGAACAAGCACACATGTTGACGCCTGGCCCATAACATAGAGGCTAGCATAGCATATTGCAACAAATTCATGTTAACATTATAATACAAAACAATAATAACTTTATTAGTATTTAAGTTCTGAAAGTTTCATGCCAAGTTACGATTAAACGGAGCGAAAATAAATGTTAGCCAGCTTTAAATAATTTTTTAAGGTTCCGCGCTTCTATCGGATTGTTTTAGAGAAACTGTACTTCTTTACGAATTTAACTGTATATAGTCAAGAAATAAATTTTTCAATTAATATGAACCATTTAGAATATACCAATGCCCCGCCTAGACTGCGGTTGTGGTAAATGTCCCAGAGGTACGACTTTTGCCAATATACTTAACTTCCAGAGGTAGACCTCTTAAAAATGTCATCTGCATTGGTACCTCATCTATTTCTACCACCTGCATTGTTTGCATTGCAACCAGTGTTTCCATTGCTGTGTTCTTGTTTAAAGGGTGAAAGATGCAGTGAAATTACTGGGTAAATGTGACATCTCTACTAATATTATAAATGCGAGAGTAACTCTGTCTGTCTATCTGTTAGGCTTTCCCACTTAAACTTCTAAACCAATTTTGATGAAATTTGGCACAGACAATTTTTAGACCCTTAGAAAGAAAAGACATTTTTTAATTTGAAAAAAGGGTTGTGAGGGGTCGAAAAGGGGGATAAAAAGTTGCATGGAAGTATCGCTATTTTTGGAGTTAGAAACATGAAACTTATTTTTCAAGCCATTAATTCGATATAAATAAACATGACATTCAAAATTTAAGCTAAGTTGAAGAGGTATGGTACTAAAAAAAACTATTCCACGCAGACGAAGTCGCGATCACAGCTAGTAGTATCTAAAGTTCACAAGGTTGGCGATACACTAGTGATAATGTTGTGATGACACGGTGTTTCTAGGCTGCGACCACGTTTATCATCAAGCGGATAGTATGCTAGACTGCTGACTTTATAACGAATAAGAAAACATTTTCATATTTCAACTAAGTGTAAAAATGAATTAGGTCTAAACTTTCCAAATAAATCACTCCGCCAATCGATAATCTTGTTAAAATCCTTAAGACTCAATCATGTACGAGATGAATAATATACATTAATAGGAATTGCATCAAACCATTACCGTTAAGACACACAAATACACACATATTCTCATTTTGAAAGACAATTTTCTTGAGTATATCATCATAACACACACGTTGCGCACAAAGACACTGAGCCTGATCGAAAATAGAACTTCCTTAGTGTATTTTCGACATATCCCCCGCTCACTTACAAAAATAGCCGCAGTTTATTTAACATTCATACCTTTTATTTGTATAACATTTTGGCTATGAGATTGAAAGTTTTATTTACTACCGTAAAAACAATAATTAATTAAATAAGTAAAACAAAAAAAATATATTTACTATTTTTTAATTTAATAACCAGGTTGACAGTAAGCGTCATTGTAGCCTATAGACGCTCGTAATATCACAAGGATATCGCATACGCATTGCCAACTTTGTGACTTGAGGATATTATACCAATTACCCAGTAAATTCACTACCTTTTTTACCCTTCAGACTGAAACACAGCGATGCGAATTATGCTATTTGGCGGTAGAAATAGATGAGAGTGACGTACCAATGCGGACTACCCTTTATATGAGGTCTATCTGATGTAATGTATTTAAACAGTTATGTAAAGAGCAATTATCGGAGTGTATAAGCTAAATTTGTTATAAAAATTATATAAAAAAATAATATTTGGGAATAAAATATAGCAAAGCAAGGTAAGTTGGAAATGGACGGGTCATAAAGCGCAACAAACCTTACAACCATAGGGTTCTGGCATGGAAGCCACCTACCAGCAAGCGCCTCTTCTAGTTCTTCAGTCTAGTTATAAATTCCTTAAAACGATGACTAGAACTGCAAGAATGTACTATCCGGTTCTATCTAAGGTTTGTGTGAAAGCCTATGTACTGAAATGTCGATGAAGTAAATAACTGTATAGTTTGGAGGAGCACAGCTGTTCAATGAGCTGCCTAACACCATAAAGGAGTGCGAGAGTATATATATGTTTGGGAATAGGTTGAAATTGTATTTGGAGTCGAGTATCGGCTAATTTGTATATTTTTTGTTAGAACTATGATATCTCATTCTAAATTAATGTGAATTCGTATGAGAATAAAGATCTTTAAACACGATAATGACTGCAATAAGTATATACTGTAAGGAACCCACAACTAGGGATTCCGGATCAATGGTGTCCAGATTTCCGCTAAACTTTACTTTCATAATTAAATCTTGATTTAACGATTACGAGCGAGCATTAAATGGCTTACATTAATGACGCTAAATCGCTAACTGCGGCGCTGTAGTAAGATGGAGTCAATTTTGGAACACGACTCCTAAAGTCAATATTGCGGAGTTAGATGGTTCTGAAGAGAAGAAATACCTTTTACAATTTTCCTTCAGCAACAAAAACAACGGCTAGCATAAAATAACTCATTGATGCAGATCATACTGCGAGCCACAAGGGATGTGCACGCAACGGACCTCCAACGGGCGCGACGGATACCGGCCCTCCATCATACCACCGGATATTTGCTTGGGCGCCCCAGGCTATAGGGATGTGACTTACACGGTTCATATTAAACGATTTCCCGAAATGGATGACGTGTACGCAAACTGGGTTTATTTCGCCAGTTTTTATTTAACTTGCATTGTTTAGACCAGATAGATAATCTGCTCGGGTTGCCGTGAGGTACCGGAAGATTCGAATAGTACCTCCCGCCACCAGGTGTCATAAGAGGTGACTAATGTGCCAGAACTGACAAATGGCGGTATATTCTTCCGTAACAGTACAGCTCAAATACACAGGGCGGGGATGGGCAGTGTCCCCGTCACGAAAGCTGCGCTATGCGATTGCACACGATTGCTCAGTACGGCAATTATGGGCAAAAACCCTTCTTTCGTGGAGAGGCCTATATCCAGCAGTGGACTTCCATTAGCTGGAATGATTAAGATGATCTGGTCGCGTCAAATCGTCTAACCCTATTTTTAAGGACTAGTTCATCTACTTAACCTTAACGGAAACGATTAATTTATTTGAAGAGGTTTTGGAAATAATTTTGCAAAGACGTTTAGTCTGGTTTGTATTATCCACTGATAGATTCAGACATGAGATATTGTGGGGAATTTTAGCCTTCATACTCGTTGGTGATAGTCTTTGTTCGCAAAGTTAGGGTTGCTACTTACCATCACTGGCCAATTGCGTTTGAGCAACGCTTGTTTTACATAGGTATATTACCATCGATCGGTTTTGGTTTCCAGTTGGCTTTTTTAAAAAAATGTGGGTAAAAGGTACTATTATGCTGGTACTATAGAGTACTTTGGTATAAAACCAGTACGGTTTTATACCAAAAGTGTTTTTAGTGTCACCGAAAGAGGATATAATAAGAACTTGCTCTGCAGTTCGAACACAAAAGGGTAAAAAGTATTAGTATAATTATACTTGTATAATATCTGTTTTATGACTTAAGCCAGTCTCCTATTTAATAAATATTTAATAAAGGGTATTATTATATTTTATTAAAAACCATAAACTATTCAGTGCTTTACACATATCGGGTACCTACAAAATAAAATAGTACCTCTCTATGTAACAGGTATCGTAAGAGGTGACTAAGGTACCAGAATCGACAGACGGCAGTAAATCCATCCAAAAGCTAAAGTGTAGCTAAAATTTACAGGGCAGCAGCATGGAATTGTGAAAGTTACGGTCTGTTATTGCTAACACGCTTGCCCAGCGCGGCAATTACGGGTATTATTCCCCCTATCTTGCGGAGGCCTATGTCCAGCACTGGACTCCCAACGGCTGATATGATGATGATGATGATATACAGGTTTGTCATGTACGTCATGTATAAACTAGTTGAGAACTGAAATAATCCCAGTTACAGTTAAGTTAATACTCGCAACAGAATGTCTGTCTAGCTCTGCACTGCTTTAGATGCCAGCTCCGTTTTTATTCAAATAGAAAGAGCTCGGCGAATACAAATTTAATTCGTTACGAGTTTTTGTACTGTAATAAAGTTGGTCCATAAAAACGTTTTAAGAATCTCCTGGCACTCGGGAACTGAAGGTTTTAAATATAAACAGCTAAATGCACTCCAATATTGTATACAGAGACCCGACCTCGTCACGCGGCCCGGCGCTCCGTATTTGTGCACTTCACGAAATAATAATTTCTCCTACTTAAAGCCCGTTCGCATTGGACGTTTCATTTGAGACGAACTGTTCATAATACTGAATTTTGACTATTTATATGTATTATAGCAGTGCCCGCGGTTTTACTCGCGTTAAGTTGTAGATCTTTAATACTAACTTTGCACCATAATTTAGGTGCAAAGTGCTTAAGAAGAGAGAAGATTTTCGAAAAAGATATTTTACACGTGTTTCATGACCTTTGAGGAGGAACATTTTCTAGCAATAAATATAACCAAGGGTACTTTATTTTGCCAGTAACAGCTCTTTAGGGAAAGACTGATTAACATAGAAACTACCCGCACAATCTGCCAGCCCTTCCCAGTATAATGTGTGCATTCAAACCCAGTTTCTTGTTAGTTTGAGTTTGCGACATATTCAATCTACAAAATCTATTACTCAATACAGACAAAGCGTCAGATAACGACGAGGAAACGCAGGAGATATGTTAACTTAATATAACAGACCACTTCGTTTGTCGCTAGCCTGTAAATACCCTTATTTCGTCTCGATATTGAATTTCTGTTTATCTTACTTTATTACGAGTCTCGTAAAATATACAAATCATTCCACGAGAAAACTAGATAAGCAAAAACAGATTCAAGGTACGTACTTATGTCCATTGGGTGTCGTGTCTTATTTATACATCCATCTGAAACAAAGAAGTTTAAATACAGGGGTTATAATAATATATAATATATATACTCGTAAATATATATACATATGTATACGTTACCTAGAGACTAATCATGATTTTTTTACATAAATAAACATTATTAATGTCATGCCTTCATAGTTACAGAACAACTTCATTACTACCTTGAAATATGCATTTAGAAATGTAAATGGGCTCAGCTTTTTTAAGGCTTGCCTACTAAAATATATTCACTCACTAGGAAGAAATGTAAATTTTCATAAATTTAATATCTGGCATTTTCTTCCACTTACAGAATTTTCAGCCCAAGTAAGCATCAACTTAAATATAATGACGAATTTCAAGGAACTACTATCTACTTCGAACTTGTTGTATATCAAATAAATCCGAGGAAAATAAATAGTTGAGAGAACAAAAATAAAAATAGTCTTCTCGTAGGGCGCCCAGTGTTTTTCATCGGACAGATGAGCAGAGAGGAAATCTTGGAAAAAATAATAAAGTATTGCTATTGGTGTTCTCTGTAGAACCTTAGAAAATGCAATCTCCATAGGACATTGCACTCGTTATGGCGTATATATCTTGTTTTTTCTCGTTGCTAATTTTTTATATTCCTTTGATACTCGTATCCGAGTTTAAAGATAACTCATTTTCATTGGGATAAGGAGTAACAAGTAAGTTGAAATGGCAGTGGGCAGGACACTTGGTACACAGAACCGATACAGTCGTAAGGTTCTGTAATGGAGATATACTCCGGCAAGCCCAGCGATCGCGCTTCACCCAAGCCGCATACAACTGATTCAATTAGAGATTTCTTGGGTCTGATATGATGATGATGATGATGATTGGGGACAAATTGTCTTCAAGGTTGAGTGGGGATTTCCAAAATGGGTGCCGCAGTACTTGAAGGTTCCGTAGAATAGTTATATGGGTTTCACTAAAACTATTTATTATAAATTTTGAAAGATGTCACGAAAACAAGTATAATTTTGGAAATATCGCAAAATATGCGATGAAAAGAACTCGTTACTTTTATGTGAGTTAGAAATAGTCGACATAATACTTACCAAAAAAAAACTTATTATAAATTTCAGCCTTCATGTGCAATTATCAGATATTCGAGATGTGATAAGAAAAATCGTCTTGTCGCCCGAAATAATTTGTTTTTTTTTCTAGTAAATATTATGTTAAGCCAACTTTTTTTTAATATCAATTTCATATCAATGAATGAAGTAAAAAAATTGAACAGAATTTCAACCCCACAAAAACCCACAACTGAGTTATGGTTAGTTCCAGGATGATCACGGAAGTAGATTGGCAGACTGAACTCAGTTAAAATACCTATAACATTTAAATATCCTAAATCTATATATGCAAAAAACAATGCTGACTGACTGACTGACTGACATATCAATTAAACTATAAAGGAAATCTCACACCGGGGTTCTTTTTATGGTTAGGGGAGTACTAATAAAGAATTTCTGAACATTCACCCCCTAAAGTGATAAAATACAAATTATATATGAAACCCTGCCTTTTTTTAAATTATTCGAATAAATTTCAGTATGAGGGATATTTCTTTTAAAATCATGAAACACGTGTAAAATATTCATTGGAAAATCATCCCTGAAGGGTAAAAGGGGGTGCATAGTAAGTCTGAAAGTTCATTGATTTTTAAAGTTATTGTATTACAATGTTCTATCTAGGAAATTATAAGGAAAATTTGACTGACTGTTTGAGTGACATCGGCAAAGGTCATATTATAATATCGTACTAGGACCGATAACAGCGAAACATAAATGATACTAGGTTGTTCTTGTTCGCGGGTGAAATTGCGGGGCGCTGCTTGTATCATAACGAGCTCAAATGGTTACCTATTTCACTTTACAGAAATGCTCATATACTTCCTGGGTGACAGCCTCGAGAGATCCCTGGCCATCACGCCTGGGAACTCCGCGTTATTCTTTTACAAATTATTTATGGCGCAGGCTGTCCGTTTGTAGAATGCACTTCCATATAAAATCAGACATGTGCAGTCTTTGCTATTATTTAAAAAGAGCCTGCCACCTTATAAATGCTATCGTTATAAATTTCTCATGTTTCAGTGCATTGTATCAACTATACTGTTTGCCTACTTATTTTATTTATATTTGTGTAGATAAGCCCGATGGCGCAGATAGTAGTAATCCTTTCTTGTGCGCAAAGGGTCGTGGGTTTGATTCCCACCCAGAGATAATATTTATTGTGTTTGCTCTGTGTCTGGGGGTTAAATATTTAAGTAGTATATTTGTGATTCCTCTGTCGTCTGGCGTTTATAATACATGTGTTTTAAGCGACTTACCATTTGACATACATTTATTTATATATAGCTATTGGGCACACAACACAGGATTACAGCACAACAAAAATTTTGTTTTAATTTCTATCTTTCTATTTATATTTATTTCTTGTTAAGTATTAAAAAGCTTTAATTGTTTTTTAATACAGTTATTATAAACGCCGTCGCTGATAGAGGTTCCGCCAACCTGACCAAGGTGACACCGGGCCTTTATCAACATCAGTTTTTCTTATAGAATCTTTTCTGGTGAAACGCGTAATAAAGCTGAGGTAATTTTAGTTGTAAGACCAGTCTAGTGATGGCATTCAAGTACTAAAATAGGCATGCTACACGATAACGGATGTGATATGTGACAGTCTGCGTGGTATTGTATCTTGGTAACTCTAAATGATGTATGCACAGCTAGATAAGCTTAACTTCATAATTTTAACTTCAGCTTTATTCATAAACACTATATAGGGACGTACAGGATAGACGATAGATATAGACGTATGTATTATTTACGTTTAGATACTATACTACATAATGTATTATTTACGTTTAACTTATGAAATAAAGTAAACTAAAAATATAATTTATCATCATCATCAATACTGCCTTTTGGAAGTCCACTGCTGGATAATAGAGCTCTCCAAGAAAGGAGGTTTTATGCTTATAATGGCCGCGCTGGGCAAGCGCATCGCAGAGCGCAGCTTTCGCGACGGAGATACTATGGGCCCGATGGCGCAGATGGTAGTGATCCTGTCTTGTGCACCAGTGGTCGTGGGTTCGATTCCCACCCAGAGCAAATATTTATATAATGATATTTGTGTTTGCTCTGTGTATGGGTGTAAAATATATGTATTTAAGTAGTATATTTGTGATTCCTCTGTTGTCTGGCATTCGTAACACAAGTGCTTTAAGCGACTTACCACGGAGTCAGGTCAATGTATGAGATGTTGTGGGAATTTATTATTATTATTATTGCACATCCCCGCATCTGTCGGTTTTAGTACCTTCGTCATCACTTTGCGACACCTGTTGCAGCGGGAGGTACTATTCTACTCCGACGATATATTTATTATTAAAAATGATATATTATAATACAGAAATAAGTACTAAGAATAAACGAGCGTGTATGAAAAGATGAATGCGAGCAAGAGGAGCGAGAGAGGTATGCCAAGATCGTAACAAGTGGAGATCCGTAGTTTCTGCCTACTCCGATGTAACACGTGGTGGGAGGCGTGATGTTTGTTTGTAAATAAAATTTAGGTATTATTTCAAAAACTGTTGATTGTCATTAAATAATGTATTTCACGTAAATGTTTTAGTATTAGTAATTACATAGTATTAAATAATGTTCTTAGATTAGGTATTTTTATTTGACGTTCTCTTTAGGTTCGACGTTATGCACGTCGCGTATTTAACTATCGATGGATCGTATGTTTAACTGCGTCATTTAGGAATTGACGCGACAACTTTCATGAATTCACGTATCATTGATAATTCAAGATCTCGGTAGAAGTTTAAACAAATATTGCTCATATAAATATTTGTTTTGTATTGGGACCAAATCTATTACCAGTTGGCGCATTAGAAAGGGACACTAAATGCACCACTCGTAAGCTTCAAAACAAATAAATTCAAAATATTCTTTATTTAAATAGGCTTGTAATGGTACAAGCACTTTAGAATCGTCAAAAATAATATATAAAACAATTTTATTTTAGAAATATGTAGTACTAAATTCTATTATACTCATAATGTTGATGACCCCAATAACCTCACATCTAACATATAAATTAGGCCTACCTTATACTAGTTTGCTGGCATCAGACGGGTCTTAAAACTAAGTTTAATGCAGGTTTATTACGCGAGCCATGAAAAAGGAACCTGATAGTGATAAAGGAGCCATTAATTCTAAATAGTTAGTGTT
The DNA here is from genome assembly GCA_020976665.1 of Heortia vitessoides. Classification (NCBI taxonomy): domain Eukaryota; kingdom Metazoa; phylum Arthropoda; class Insecta; order Lepidoptera; family Crambidae; genus Heortia; species Heortia vitessoides. The sequence goes on from JACJUM010003174.1 coordinate 645,045, forward strand.
AATGGAGCTTCGAATGTGTTGTATATTTCCCTGAAATAAATGATATATTAATAAACAAACTTCGGTTGAGACTGGATAGCCCTAGGCGGTTCTAGATGTCATCTTCAGCTTATTCATTAGAGATTCTTTATGGTCAAAGAAAAATTAAAAATCTAATTTAAACTTACAATATTTTCGAATATGTAATTTTGCGTTCGTCAATCTCACATGCAAAAACTATTTAACATACATCTTACAATAGAAAAGCACCAAAATAATCGATATAATCGTCCTATGGAATAGAGCCACATCACGCCGCCTCACCGGATATTTGGCATAAAAATCGCATTAGTACTGAACAGACTATGTGTACCGTTGGATGACTGTCATTGGCCCCCCTTATAACATCCTGCAAATGTTCCACCGTAATATATTCAAGTATATTTTCTGTAGTAAAGTTGCATCATCATCATCACAGCCATTGGATTTCTACTATTGGACATAGCCCCGCCCAAGAATGGGGGAATTTAACCCATAATTGCTGCACTAGGCCAGAGTTTTGGCAATCATAGAGCGCAGTTTTCACGACAGGGATGCTGCTGCTCGTCCCCACCCTATGCATTTGAGCTATACTGTCTCGAATGGGAATACACCTCTTACGACACCTGGTACAGAGGGAGGTACTATTCTACTCTACCGGTACCATACATACATGTAAGTTTTACAAATAAAAATTATAATAAATTCACACAACTCATTCATTGATCTGACTCCGAAACACCTGTATACTGAAACCTGCGTGTTCCAACATGGCAGTTATAGTAGACTTCTAACGGCTGGTATGATGCATGATGAATTAGATAATAGAAATACCAGAACCGACAAATGGCGGCATATCTAAGAAGGGGGATGAGCAACATCAATATCAGGCCTAAGTTTAGCAGTAGACTTTTAATGGCTGACATGATGTTGAGAAAGCTGTTGTTTTTCTAGTTAAATAAATGTTACCAATCACTGCCAGAGCTGTATCTCTAAAGGAAAAGAAAAAATATAAGCATTTTCTGGCATATCAATATTGATTGCTACCCCATAGGGATATTAATATTTATTTCCATCCGCATGCGAACTATTCGCCCAAACAAACTCCGCAAGTCGACGGAAGGAAGGGGCAGGTGGCAAGAGCGATCCGTTTATGGCGTCGCACAAAGGGCGCCATTACCGAACGATTACCGCCCGCGCCCGCGCCAGCGCCCGTTGACCTGCTCACCGAATTATACTTAATTTGCTCTCGTCTCCATGTCTTTTTCATACCACTAGGTCAACTAGCAAGCCATAGACGGCTCACTAGCATTCCATGCATTCCCGCTTTAGGATTACGCCGACAGAATAGTATAGAACCAACCAACCAGGGAACCAACAGGGCTAAGTATTTTAAAACGCGAATCATGTGCATTTTTATATTTTTCATTTGACTTTACGGTTACCTTGCGGTAACCGAGACATGTTTTATAATGCTTCAGAACGTGCAACACATGTTGAATAAACCGCGTTTCAAAATCCTTAAAAGAGTTATTTTATTGCTAGAAGTGAACGTGTAACGTGTTAGAAAAAGTTATATGGTGGTATATTGACCTGAAACAGGACAAGACGCGGATATGCACTAGCAGTGGAGCATCATTACCGAAGCTGCTTTGCAATTGCGACCACGCCTGGTCAGCAATTACGGGCAAAATTAACCCTTTTCTGAGAAGGCTGATGTTAAGCATTGGTCATTCTACTTCTACTATCATTTTCTATATTTAGTAACTAACTGTGCCCGCGAATTCGTCCGCGTGTATTAGTTTTTTTGGGTACCATACCTTTTTACCTTAACTTATAAAACTATTTTCTTTTCAAACGAACCTATTGCTGGACTACTCAGACGTCAATTCCAGCGGCACTGAAAAAAAAGGGTGGGGCCTCTCATAGACGATAGGTCCGATGCCTGTATTCAACCTGCGTGCCTCGCGGCCGCGACCTCGCGGTTAGCGCGGTCGTGCCCGCAAAGCTTGCGAGATCGGAGCGGGTTATATAAATATATAATATTTATATGCAATCAATGGCCTGAAAAATAAGTTTCAAGTTTCTAACTCTAAAAATAGAGATACTTCCATACAACTTTTCATCCCCCCTTTCGACACCTTACAACCCTGATTTCGAATTGAAAGATAGCGTATTTCCTTTTTCAGGGTCTAAAAATTGCCTGTGCGAAATTTCATCGAAATCGGTTGAGAGGTTTAAGCGGGAAAGCGTAACAGACAGACGCATTTATAATATTAGTAGGGATAAGCATTGAGTACATACACCGTTACAGCAAGTTGTTAGTAAATCGTTTTTCAAAATCAGTGTTTTTAGTTAATTATTATTAACATTAAATAAAATGCGCAGACAGACAAACATTAACAGTTATTATCTGATATTTTAAAAACAGCTCTTGCAGGTATGTTCTTGCAATCGTAGGCCAAAAACACACAGTGAGATATAAGACAATTCGAAGTAAAATCTATTACTCTGAACTTAAAGCTACCAATAACTGAATTCATTTATTATGTAAAACATAAACTATGAATTTACATGCCCTAATTAAAATGAAACTTTCGAATAATATTTAACCAAGAACATAAAAACTACAAAACAACTTTCCAAAAATGGAAAAGCAGCCTTTTAAAATTCTTGCAAATTTATCCAAGTCAGACTTTACGTCAATCGCGAACTCCTTCAGACTTTCCTTTGAAACCTCTTATCACATTCTATATACTTATTATGTAATGAAATGGAAAAAAAACTTGGACATTCTTTCTCACGGAATCTTTATCTCTGACATTTAGATGTGGAAAAAGTCGAGGCGTGTGAGCGAACAGAAGAAGTTTCCAAACTTTCGAGAGTCGCTAACGCAAAATGTTATTTTAATCAACACCGAAAACTCTACAGCCCTCCAAATACGTTTTTTTTCTTTTTGCAATATTAGGGATGACACACACGTTTTACAAGCGAAAAAAACTTCAAACATGAAACACTAAACAAACGTATATATTTCTTGCAAGTTCTTTTCCAATGGTAGGCATACATTTTGTTTCATTGGTGATTCAGTATTTCAATGAGCTTTCATTAACTACATGGTTAATAACTTGTTACTCTAATAAATATATACAACATCTCATACATTGACCCATTGATTTAAAGCACTAGTTTTATGAACATCAGACAACAGATGATTCACAAATATTATATTTATTATAATATAATTTGACGGGCCCGATGGCGCAGGTGGTCGTGATCCTTTTTTATTCGCCAGGCGTGGGTCCCACCCAGGACAAATATTTATATGATTATATTTGTATTTTTGCTGTGACTGGGTGTTAAAAATATGTATTTAAGTATAATAATTGTGATTCCTCTGTTGTCTGATGTCTGTAACACAAGTGTTTTAAGTGACTTACCATGGAGTCAGGTCAGTGTATAAGATGTTATGGAAATATAATAATAAAAAATATCTAAATATATATAACACCTAGACACAGAACATACATAAATATTTATCATATAACTGGATGGGGATTTAACCCACGACCCTTAGCGTACAAGATAGAATCAATTCCACCTGCCATTATTATAAATATGAAAGTGTGTGTGGGTGTGTTCATGTGCTTCGTTTACTCTTTAACTCCAAAACTAAATTATTAATAAACGATTGTTAATAAAACCAGCATTAATAATTTGAAATACCAGTGGGCAGGGCAGTCAATACGCAGAACTGATCGCCGATGGAATGGACCAAACCAGTAAGTGCAGCGTACGGCGTCCTCCCACAAGATGGACAGACGATCTGACTAAAACTCCAGGATCGCACTGGACATAGACCGCATTCAACCGGTTCTATTAGAGATCACTTGGGGAGACCTGTGTCCAGCAGTGGACATCCTACGGATGATATGATGATGATGATAAGTAAAACTTCATAATAACATTAACATTAATTTCTTTGATCAACCTAATAATAATTATCTAAAGTGGGCCTTCATATTTAATAAATTTCATAGCAAGAAGAACTTAAACTTGTATACATTTTGTCATTCAGTAGGTAAAGTTATGGTGAAAACTAAATAGTAAATATCCACGATGGAAAGTGTTAAGGCACCAAAAGCTACATAATTATTATCATTAGACATCATTTCAGCTCTGTGAAGTTCACTGCTGGTTAAAGTCTCTTCAAGAGATTTCCAATTGAATCGATATGTACGGCCTGCATCCAGCGTGTTCCTGCGGTTTTATTCTAAACGCGTGTTCACCATGTGAGTGGATTGCCTACGCTGCATTAGTGCGTGGTATCAATTCCAAAACCTACGGGCCATTTTGCTGTCGGATTTACAGGCTATATGCCCTGCCCTATCTACTATGTATAATTTTGGTTCTAATTAAAAAAAATTGGTTGCCTGTAAAGTCGGTATACGGGCGAAAGTTTTACGTGACAACGACTTTGAGTGGTAAAATAATTTTAATGTGAATATTCATTCGTATAGTAGGAATAAGGATGAAATAATAGTAACAATTTAAAACATTTATTTATACAAAGAATTATATTTAAAACATTAATTTATACAAAGAATCTCGCACTGAATTTCATATTAACAAAATTTATTTTTACCTTTACACATACATACGTATTTATATACAAATATACATACAATAACTTGCAATACATTTGCGTAACACACGACACAATGAGAGCGAGTGAGAGGGACGCGTGCCTCTCACTCGCTCTCATTGTGGGCGCTTAATGTGAGCGGAGCGTAACGCAGTTTCTTGAAGTGTCACCCGGCAAACCAATTTATAAGACGTTGTCACGTCAAAAATACTTTTTAATGGCATTAAAACGCTGTTTATGTCACTTTTTACATATTTATTTCAACGTTTTGGTTGCGGCAACTGATTTCAAGATTGACAAAAGATAATGTGTTAGAATCGCAAAGTGATAATGACTGATATGAATCTTATAATCTATCAACGCTTTGATGCATTTGTCTTTCTCAGACCGGAAAAAGTATGCATTTTAAACAATGAAAAGTATTCGTTATTATGAGCAGTGAACGAAGTATTTGGGATCGTTTACAAATTTTCTCATTCCTCATTCGATTATTGGTCGAGCTTCTTTGATTTAGGTAATAAAACCCATGCTAAGAAACCATATGTTAACTGTTGTTTCTGACTTAAAGTCTTTTGACTTAAGGCACTGCAGTTTGTCAACAGGACATCCAAGTTGGGTCCAAAGATTGATTTCGCTCTTGAAACGAAACTTCGGCAACCATTTTGCCTCTGCCCCACTTCTCTTCACACCGAAGTACACTGATAGAAGTTCGTAATACGATTGCATCTACAAATTACTACACTTTCGTATTCCAAGACAGGGACATTTAAGAAAGTATTCAAAACTGAACACTTGACAATTTGGCTTGAACGCCAAAGTTGTCGCCGGGCCGCAATTTCCCAAAGTTGAAGACTCGCAATTATTTCATTCATTAGCGAGTTGACGTGAGATGCATAGCGTGCACTTGCCCTAACGCACAAGTTGGGAATTCCGTGAAGACATCGAGTTTGTCGCTAACTTCACCGTCTTAACCGCGAGCTATGTTCCCCAACTTCCCGATTGTTTGAGAGTTTTTTTTCGTATTTATTTGAGTGGAGCCACTTTTGTCTTTTGCCTTTTGTAGAGTACGGCAATAGAAAGAGCTTTTTCGGTGGGTAGAATGTATTAAGAGATGTACTTGACATGTTGGGACTTACATCAAATAAACATTAACCAAGATAATACGAGCAAAAGTCGAGATATTATTTTATTTAGTTTGCGTAGAAATTGCTATGAAATATTGCTATTTATAACTAATTCAACGAACAAACACATGGTCCAATAGCATGCATTACCGCAACCTATAGATGCTTACATTATCATAAGGGTATTTCCCCCTGTACCATATCTATTAAAATCAGGTTAAGTCAAATGTGCAGGGCAGGCCAGCATCCCACCACGTCTAAATGCGCTGTAATTACCACGTTTACCGAGTATGGACTTCGAAGTTGAAATTCCCCCTTTTTTGAAAAGGGTAACATCTCTAATGTCCAACAGCAAACGTCCGACGGCCGACACGATGATGATGGTGATGATAAAATCTATTAGCAGTTTTTGCTTGATTGATTATTATATATGTAAGTCAAGTCTGACCATTTCGCTTATACGGCTTAACCGGAAAAGCAATTTTCCCGTAATTTGGCATGTGATCCCTGATCATGGGAAAAATTCCGTGGGACCTTTATCAAGTGAAATCAATGCGTAATAGAAAGCAAGCGTATACATATACAAAGAATACAAAGCAGGTTATAAAATATATGAAAGGCACTTATCGTATTACAGATCCCTATAGGATAATTTCTTAGTTTTCCAATTTAAATTTATATTAAATAATAAGTTAATATATAAGAATAGTAAATAAACATACTTTTACAGCTTGTTTTATTTTTTAAATGAACTTTAATTCAATTTTCTGCTTATCGTGCAAGCACCGCAGTTTCTTTGTCTAATGTTTTTTGTATTATAATGCTTGCACCTTTAAAAACAGTTCTACAAACAAGCTCAATTCATTATTATACCATCACACCAGCCGTATAAAGTCCACTGCTGGACATAGACCTGCTCAAGGGAGGGGGATTTTACCCATAATTGCCGCGCCGGAGAGGCGTGGCAGCAATCGCAGAGCGTAGTTTTGCAACGGGGATGCTGCTGCCTATCCCTACCCTGTTGTATTAGTACTGCGCTGTTTCTGATGGATATACCAGTTCCAGTACCTTAGTCGCCTTTTACGACACTTGGTACCGAGGGAGATATTGTTACTACTCCTCCGGCACTCCACCATTTTTATGTAAATATAATTTATTTAATTACCTAAGCATTTATAAATGAGGAAGACCTGATACAAAGGTAGTCAGAATTAGTACCTCACTCTCACCTATTTCTACCGCCAAATAGCAATGTTCACATTGCTGTGTTCCGGCTTAAAGAGTGAGAAAGGCAGTAAATTACTGGATAATTGTGATATTGTACCTTTAGTTCACAGTGTTATCGACACGCTAGTTATATCCTTTTGATGACACTAGCGAGTATAGGCTGCGGTCACATTTACCATCACGCAGACCGTATGCTCATTTGCTGACTTCATAATATAAAAAATAATAAACAAGTATATATTTTCAAATTAGTTTCTTTACTAAAAATGACGTCATGTATATAGCAGTCATATAATATAACGATACCAAACATACCAAAATACAATTGCTTTAAAGTAAAATCTCCATATCCCATCAAAGAAACTTCTCGAATTAAAATAATAATTTAGAAGTAATTGTATTGCCAAAGGCCTATATCCAATCTCGTGTTATGAACTTCTGAAGTGTTATGGCTGCTTGAGGGGCCAATAAAATCTTTATCGCTCTGATCACAAGGACTACAATCGTAAAGATAACGTTTGCTTCGACAAAAGCGTTAGTTAAGAGTGTAACTCATATTTCTATTAAAGTAAATCACTCGTAAATCTGTCGCCGTACAGTAGTCGCTGCGAACGCAACTGTTTTGAAAATGACATTTTTTGAGCGTATTTTCGTCTTTTCTCACAATTATGAACTGAATACCCAACAAATAAAGTTTAAAATCATTTGAGAATTTACAATTTGTATCGTTTGTATGAATCCAAGTGTTCTAGGAATATATAATTCAGAGAACACATACAAATTTGTCTCATAGGTCATTTGTTAAAAAGTAAACAAAACGCCGAACGCAAAGGTTTTAATGATAAAAATTCGCATTCAAAAAAGATCTAGTGTTATTAAATATGCTGCGTTAAATCCATATAATGTATGATTATAATAAAGAAATGATTTTAAATGCCAAATTATATGTATACCCTAATTAATTTTTGGTTGGTAACAGCATATCAACGTTCCTAAGAACAAGGTAGTCTGGTTGTTTAAGTACAGCGAAGTGATGAAATATTGGAGGGGGAGTTTGTCAACAACTGCCACACTAGAATGTCATTGAGGCAATCGCCATATAGCTTTATGGTGAGGATTCTGTAAGCCTGGAGATGAGCCTGTTGTATTTACCACTAAGTCCAGCAATTCGCATCTTAAGACCCTCGCATAGCTATTCGCGTCTTTCCTTAGGTAGACCTCTTACAAATCGTCTGCATTGGTACCTCACTCTGACCTATATCTACCGCCAAATAGCAGTGTGATTCGGTTTGCAGGGTGAGAAAGGCAGTGAAATTACTCGATAATGTGATATAATATCATCAATTCACAAATTTAAGGTTGGCAAAGCATTAGTGATATTCTGTGAACAGGCTGCGGTGACGCTTACTATCACGCGGACTGTACACTTGTTTGTAGACCTGGTTTGATTAAAAAAAATCCCTGATACCAAGGGAAGTACTATTGTACTCTATCGACACTCATTCGGCTTGTCAACAGAAGCCTGGAAGTTAGATAAAAACTATATGTTTGAAATCTAATCGATTCAACGTTATTTATTATAACATTTGTAGGGCATAAGTACATTTGAAATTGCTGTAGTTTATTTTTGGACAATTGAAAATTAAAGGTATATTTTGATGGCAAATGGCAAATGGCGCAAATGTTAGTGATTCTATCTTATGCGCCAAAGATCGTGGGTTCGATCCCCACCCAGGGTAAATATTTATATGGTGATACTTGCTGTGCCCGCGACTTCGTCCGCGTGGAATAGTTTTTTTGGTTACCATACCTCTTTTGTTTACCTTTACCTTAACTTATATAATGTCATGTTTATCTAAAAATAGCGATACTTCCATACAACTTTTCACCTCCCTTTTCGACCTCTTACAACCCTTATTTCAAATAAAAAAATAGACTATTTTCTATCTCAGGGTCTAAAGATTGTCTGAGCCAAATTCTATCAAAATCGGTTGAGACGTATAAGCGGGAAAGCTTAACAGACAGACAGACAGACAGAGTTACTTTTACATTAATAATATTAGTAAGGAGTAAGGATTTGTGTTGTTTCTGTATCTTCAATAGTATTATAGCGATTCATCACGAGTCAGGTCAATGTGCGAGATGTTTTGTGAGTTCATTTATTAATTTTATTTTATGAAACCATTTATATCTGAATGTTTTGAAGCCGCGTTTATAAGCCGCAGCAGTCTGGCCGCTACGGATCCCGAGACGTGACTCGGGTCACATGTTCCCCAGGTTCCCGTGGGACCTTTCAAATAGTCAAGACGGGATTCTTTACGGCGCTGCTCACTTAGTACACGATCAGTTTATCGCGCGGCATCACGGCACCTCCGCTGGGATATCTTAACTTTTATGATAGTTCTCAGAGTTTTCCAGCATCCGATGAAGTTTTTTTATTTGCATTAGATTTCTGATGCAGCATACCCGTTAATTTTTAATTAGACTTTTGGGAACTTATTTAGTAAAGAGCTATATTTTATTGATGCTTGAAGAATTATACTGAAAGTATAGTTTCAACATATAGAAAAACAAGCACTAATTCTGTCTTTCTGAATATTAAACAATATAAAAAGAATTACGTGTAATTTAATTACATCACTTTTTAAGAAGTTTGTAAAATAATAAGCCCATTAGCAATATTCACTTACGAATTAAACACAAACTTCGATTTTACATGAATAATAAATAAATTACAATTTTTTTATATAATTGAACAATTATATCCCTACTAATATTATAAATGCGAAAGTAACTCTGTCTGTCTGTCTGTCTGTCTGTCTGTCTGTCTGTTACGCTTTCCCGGTTAAACCTCTCAACCGATTTTGATGAAATCTGGCATAGACAATCTTTAGACCTTGAGAAAGGACATAGGCTATTTTTGAACTCGAAATAAGGGTTGTCAGGGGTTGCAAGGGGGGGTGAAAAGTTGTTTGCATGGATCGCTATTTTTAGAGCTAGAAACTTAAAACTTATTTTTCAGGCCATTGATTCGATATAAATAAACGTGACATTCAAAGTTTATATAATTTGAAGTAAATAGGTATGGTACCCAAAAAACTATTCCACGCGGACGAAGTCGCGGGCACAGCTAGTATTTTTAATATATTTGCTTCTCTGACTGCCGGCAGAGAAGAATAGTGCCTCCCCCTGTACAAAATGTCGTAAAAGGCAAAAAACCCGAACCAGCAGATGGCGGTATATCCATACAAAACAATGCAGCTCAAATGAACACCGAGGATAGGCATCCCCGTCGCAAAAGCTACGCTCTGCGATTGCTCGCCTTTCTTGGGAAGGCTTATGTCCAACAGTGGACTTCCAATAGCTGTTATGTTGTTGGTGATGATGATGATTTGAACCAATTCTTGCAGTCAATCTTTTACCGAGTTCATTTGTAGATCATAAGTAAAGGTTGGATATTCAAAAATATATTTAGCTAAAGCTATCTTTTGGATAAAATATTAGGCAAGCAGTTACTTAAAAATCAAATCAGTCTTACTCTCGTACTTTTCTACTGTCAAACAGCAATTGATTTCTGACACGCTAGTAACGTTTTGCGATGATACGACAATCTGATGACGCTCCAGACAGGAAGGGTGGCAATTATTTTTTTATTCAATTGCTAACTGTGTAATTATTCTGAGCCGCAAATTTTCTTTCAAACGACAAACTTTAAATTTTTCACCCGTTTTCCCACATTTTTGATTGTTGGAGCATCGACATTAGTAGCGTGATATTACGTAGCCTTATTTACTCCTTATTTTATAACTCCCATTAAAATTAATCTAGCTATTTTAGAAATAACCTCAAACAAATAAATAAACAGGCCGAAAAACATAAAGAAAAATTGGTTGCCTGTAAAGTCGGTATACGGGCGAAAGTTTTACGTGACAACGACTTTGAGTGGTAAAATAATTTTAATGTGAATATTCATTCGTATAGTACTATAGTAGGAATAAGGATGAAATAATAGTAACAATTTAAAACATTTATTTATACAAAGAATTATATTTAAAACATTAATTTATACAAAGAATCTCGCACTGAATTTCATATTAACAAAATTTTATTTTTACCTTTACACATACATACGTATTTATATACAAATATACATACAATAACTTGCAATACATTTGCGTAACACACGTCACAATGAGAGCGAGTGAGAGGGACGCGTGCCTCTCACTCGCTCTCATTGTGAGCGCATAACGTGAGCGGAGCGTAACGCAGTTTCTTGAAGTGTCACCCAGCAAACCAATTTATAAGACGTTGTCACGTCAAAATGTATTTTGCTACATGTACCATGTATACATCCACATGCACAAAACAGTTATTTTCATATTAATAGATAACTGCATTAATTACATAACTATAAATAAATGAATGATCGAACGAATGAATCATTGAACGAATGAACGAATGAAAATACAATAAATGAATGAATGAATGACTGACTGAATGACCAATCTTCAAATAAGGAAGTGTTAGAATATACAGGAAGGGTATCTGCGTAATTATAAAAGATGCTAAAATCCTTGAATAAACTGCGCAGCCATTGAAAAGCGATCTTTAATGTATAAACCAAACATCAACGGAAAAATCAAGCGATGTAAAACCGAGAGTTATAAAAAATCGTGCGGTGATTATCGTAAAATCAAAGCTTTTCCCTTTAGAGTTCATAAAAGGAACTCGCTGTTGCAGTGGCGTAAACGTTAGACACACGTACAATCAATGTATTTTTATCCATATTTATCAAGTCTTCACTAGACGCTATTCTTGAGTTTTTGATAAAACACAGACTGTCTTAATAAATATAATTTTAAACAGTCGACTGGTTTGTTGTCGGCTTTAAGCTAATTTATAGATTCAAAGATACAGATAAACAAAGGGTTTTCAGCAGTAAAATGGTGACAAGCGCAGACGAGAGAGCTGTCACTCCCTCCGCCCTCCCACAGCTAGGGCTGCCTACCGCCAGACTCCACAAAAATATTTTTATTAATATTTGGCTAGATTATTTTGTATTTCGATTTTATATTTAGATTATTCTGAGAAGTATATCGGTATGGTGTTTTAAGAGGCGCTTCGAATACCATAATTGGCATATGATAGCATATCGATCTGTTTCATAAGTTACTCAATAGATAAAAAATCACTCTCTAATTGCAACCACGCCTGTTTTTCGTCGTATAGCGTCGGATAAATAATTCTTCAAAGTAACGATAGTTTAAAAAAAACTATCTTTATTGGAAATCTCTTGGAAAGGATGTCCATCAGTGGAAAACCTACGGCTGATATGATAGATATCGGCAGAGTAGGATAGTAACCCCCTCTGTACCAGGTGTCGTAAGAGACGACTGAGGTATCAGAATCGACGGATGGCGGTATATCCATCCAAGACAATGTAGCTCAAATGTATAGGGTAGGGATGGGGAGCAACATTCCCGTCGCGAAAGCTACGTTCTGCGATCGCTAACACGCTTGCCCAGCGCGGTAATTTTGGGCAAAATTCTTCTTACATTGAGGAGGCCTATGTCCAACAGTGGACTCCCAATTGATTATTAATAGTAACGTAAATGAAGACAGCCCTGCCAAGTTCATTGCGCGACAGGAGCGTGCCCATAATATCTTATTGCAATAACGGAATGTATTTTTTCTGGAAACCAATTGACGGAATATCCTTCCTGGAGATATGAATAAGCTTTCTGTTCTGACACATGCGCCTCGATTCCAATTTATTTATTATTCAGCGGGTAGAATTGTAGCTATTGAAAACGGTGGTTTGTTTTGCTTTCATATTTCTACTACGGTATCTGAACTTGGTATAATTTTTGCACAAGAAGTACGTAATCGCCGTGAGGTACCGACAGAGAATAGTACCTCCTTCCGAACCCGGTGTCGTAAGAGGTGACTAAGGTACCAGAACTTACTGATGGTGGTAAATTTACATGAAACAGTATAGCTAAAATCCATGGTCGCAAAAGTTACGCTCTGTGATTGCCAACACTCTGGTTCAGCGCGGCAATATGGGGCAAAATTTCACTTTTTTTGGGGAGGCCTATGCTCAGCAGGACTTCCAACTGCTATAATGATGATGATGATAAAAGAGACAAGCCTGCTTCTAAGTATATAGTTTAAAGTCCGCTCTCTTAACTTAGGATTTAAGTTTAAAAGTAAATAAGATTACTCGTAGAACAAAAGAACTAATTAAAACTTGCACTGTCAATATTATTATTAAATATGCCGAGTACTGAATTTAATAAAAGGCCTTACTCAAAAGTTACAGGCTTATTTATTACAAAAACCCCGGAGGCTGTATCGAGTTGTATCGATTTTGACAAAGACAGGCGGGTTCTTTGAAAAGCTCTTTAAATAAGGAAGAATTCAAAAAATACACATCAAACGTTCAACTTTCTTTTTTGTTATCTTAAATGACAATCGTTGAGGAATTCTGTTTATTTTCTAAAAATAGACATTTCGCGGTAAAAGTGCCATGAAATGTTTACTTAATTCGCCAACGCATTTCGGAAATGACTCTTCTTTTTTATCATATTTCAAATCTCCGTTTATTCACTTATCTATAAGCTAATAAAAATTAAGTTTTAAATACTATCTGACCTGTTTGCAAGTGGTATTTGAGCGATAGATAGATTTTTTTTGTTAATACTGACAATTACATACATTGGTTTGAACTTGTATAAGGTGTTTTAGAACAAGTAAATTATAGAAATTATAAAAATATACACTAGATATCGTTCACATTTAAAACCTGTCCAGGCTGGAAATTGAACATGCCTCGTCGTTGGAACTTTGAAAACCATTAGAAAAACTGATTACATACAAGTTTCATCAATGGAACGATTCAAGATAAAATTGACTATATTGATTAATATATGTTTATAATTCGTTATTATCAATAGCTTCTTAAACATCCTAAGGCAATTTAATAAAAAATAAATGTAATAGTAATAGGTTGTAATAAATTCACACATGTGTCACGGATATCAGACTCCAGTGGAATCAAAAATATACTATTTAAAGACGTATTAACATCCAGACACAAAACAAATATAAGTATCATCATATAAATATTTGTCCTGAGTAGGAATTGCACGCACGACCTTTGGCGTACAAGATACGATCACTACCATGTGCATCATCGGGTCCGTCAATTGCTTTAGAGGACTTAAACACATAAGTAATTATATACACACTGGTGCTTTAACTAATAAACCACTTAGTTATATACTAAGATAGAACACTAAGATTAATCATCATTAGATATCTATACAAATTTTATAAAGAATATTTAAAAACCTTTTATACTTACTTTACGTATAACTCAAAAACGACTAATTCGATTTTTTAAATTCCTTATCAAGTAACCTAGATGATGTAATATTTTCGTAGAAAACGAGATAAATTTTGTACATAGAATTTGTTTTTGTACGTTTGTAACAATTAAACTCAGAAATTACTGACTACATTTTCAAACTTTCTCATGATTGAAAAATTACTTTTTCAACACGTGTGTATCATAAGATGCATTCCCACAACATCCACTCACAAAACTTCCGAGTTTAAGGGAAAGGAAATCATTTTCCTGCGTTGTCAAGTAAGAATGACAACACTAAAGAACCGCCTAGTTCTGCGCGATGTTCGGTATTTACGAACATAAGTGCGTGTATATATTCTAAACGAATTAAGATACCATTCTAGTTTGTGTATTGTTAAATGTTAACTTCCAAATTTATTATTATTTATTTATTTACATAAAGCCAATAAAGGAGTTTACAGATGTGAACTAAAAATGTGCAAAACATAACAATAAGAAGAGACATATGACTTTTGTAGATAATGTATAAAAGCATATTTAGTGTGATCAAATTTAAAGAGGGTTTCTAAATACTATCCAACGTTTAAATTTCCAGTGAAAACAAATAAAACTGTCAAATAAACACTATTTAGTTATTGTTCAATCCATCTATCTGGTTTGATTAATACCTATCGAAAAGTCTGTCCCTCCAATTCGTAACTAGGCTTGAAAAAATAACAATGAACGTTCAAGTCCTGTAGAAGTACAATTGATCCAATTATAAATAAAATCTAGAACCCGGCCTTTTTTTATTGCCCGCTGAAATGCCGCATATTGTGTCCCCATATTTAAAGAGGAATTATGTGAGAAAAACCATGGATAGTTACTAGTCCTGAATAAAAAAATTCGTACGTGGAAATTATTATCATGACTATTTCCTTTAAGCTGAAGTTTGTATTTCTCTTGAAGAATTCAGCATCAGATGTATTTGCTATAAATTAAATAAATCCCTAATAATATTATAAATGCGAAAGTAACTCTGTCTGTCTGTCTGTCTGTTACGCTTTCCCGACTAAACCTCTCAACCGATTCTGATGTAATTTGGCACAGACTTTAGACCCTTAGAAAGGACATAGGCTATTTTATAATTCTAAATAAGGGTTATAAAGAGTCGAAAGGGGGGATGAAAAGTTGTATGGAAGTATCGCTATTTTTAGAGCTAGAAATTTGAAACTTATTTTTCAGGCCATTGATTCGATATAAAATAAAAATGCTATTCATAGTTTATATAAGTTAAGGTAAAAAGGTATGGTACCCAAAAAAACTAATCCACGCGTCCGCGAAGTCCGCGACTTCGTCCGCGTGGATTAGTTTAGTTTAGCAGAGCTAGTAATAAATAAATACTCCCAACATCTCATGCTTTGACCTGATTCCGTGATAAGTCACTTAAAGCACTGTTTTGGACATTGGACAACAAAGGAAACACAAATATACTGCTTAGATATGTATTTATATATGTATTGTGCTGTGAGTTACCGGCAGAATTGTACCAGATAACGTAACCGGCGACTACGGTACCAGACAGGTGGCGGTATATCCATCCGAAACAGTGCAGCTCAAATGCACAGGGCGGAAATGGGCAGCATCTCCGTCGCGATAGCCGTACTGTGCGATTGCCAACCCTCTTGCCCAGCACGGCAATAAACCTCCTTTCTTGGAGATGGTTATGTCCAGCAGTGGACATCCAATGGCTATTATGGTGATGATGATGATGAAATACTCATATTTAACACCCATATATAGAACAGAGATAAATATCATCATATAAATATTTGTCATGCAAGGGGATCGAACGCATAACCTTTGTCGCACAAGACAGGACAAGAAAATGTACTGACAGTTTTGTTAAAGTTATTACAAACTTACATTGTCGACTGGCGACATATTCTTTACATTAGCAATCAAAGTTCAACGACATTGGCATATACAACTCGGCAAATAACGAAAAGAAAATATCGATAACAAAGCGTTATTAATATTTGTTTGCGAAGGGCCAAAGCTGCAACATCAAAGGTCTTCGGGAACAGTCGGGCGGCGGGTGGAGGGGCGTATGCAAATTTGTCAAAGAAATATCAGTATGTATCGCCACACGCGTGCTACAATCATCGAAGGGAGATCTTTTGCTATACAGACGGGCGGGAATTTACAATGTCAGAGTTGCAGGAATTTTCGCTTGTTTAATATCAATCATGCGATTGCGATGCGACAGTATTTCATGCTTTAAATATTTTAATTAAAATTGTATATTTTAACCTTTTTTTTATATACCAGGAAGTGAATAATGAATAGACCTGTTAGTTCTTAGTCGTTTTGATACAGTAAAAAATCTATATTAAATTTTTATTTAAGTGGTATAATTGTTGTGCATTGATTTAACTCAAACTTTGGCAAAATATCCAACCAGGTTCAAATATATATAATATACAGTTTTGTCTCTCGAGCATTTTATGCCACAGTCGTAATTTACATCATTTTATTGACGGACGGGCCCGATGGTGCAAATGGTGGTGATCCTATTTTATGCGTTAGGGTTCGTGGGTTAGATTCCCACCTAGAGCAAATATTATATGATGATGTTTGTGTTTTTTCTGTGTCTGGGTGCTATATATATTTATTTAGGTAGTATCTTTGTGATTTCTCGTTATTTGGCGTCTGTAACGCGAGAGCTTTAAGCGACTTACCACGGTGTCAGGTCAATGTATGAGATGTTGTAGGAATTTACATCGCGCGCGCAATCCCTCTCCACATATCAATCGTTTCATAGTTTTTCATTTAGATTTATCAAAATATCAATATTTTTACATTAAAGATATTCATTATCATCTATCACTGAAGGAACACTATTTTTATATAAATAAATAAAAACAATATTACATGCGTTCGTATTTCTTACTCAGTCGTTATTTACGTGTGTTCAAAAATAGCTTTTCATTAAAAACACATACAAAATGGTGACCATGCCGTGAGGTACCGGCAGATTAGAATAGCACCTCCCTCTTTACTAGGTGTCGTAAAAGGCAACTAAGGTACCAGAACCGACAGATGGCGTATATCCATCCAAGACAGAGTAGCTCAAATGCATTGGGTGGGCATAGACAGCAGCATCCCCACCACGAAATCTGCGCTCTGCGATTACGAACACGCTTGCCCACCGCGGCAATTAACTATGGGCAAAATTTCCCCTGACTTAGGGAGGCCAATTTCTAGTAATGGATTCTTCCAATGGCTGATATGATACATACAAAATGGTTAATTATTTCCCCCCAATAATATGTTTAAATTGAAATATTAATACATATCTTTTCATTAAAAAAATAATAACTCGTGGCTTAATGCCGATGAGTACGAAGCAAAATAGTAGGTATTAGCGACAGGATGATATCGGCTCCCGAAAGCGAACCGTAATGCTAAATCGTCAATCCAACTTCGTCGTTCATATTAATTATTTAACAAGCCACCCACGCGACTTTGCCCGCTGAACTCAAATTACTTACGTATGCAAATTAATGTTGTCAATATGAAAATTGTCGGGACAAAGTTTGACTTAGCACACAAAACTTTGCATTCATCAACAGACGAAAAAAGTTATAAATAGAGTTGTATATGGGTTTTGGGGGCAATTCGTTGAAAATGTATGCATTTTTAATCAGTGCAAAGTTTATTTTGTCAGCGAATGCGTACTTGTGGGGCTGTTCTAACTTGTTGATAAAACGATTCCGCTTTAAAATTGTCTTCATAAACGTGTTTATGTTTAATCTTTACTTAAAAAAAAAACAGTGCATTATCGGATTTGTATCAATAATTTTTCCTTAAATCATATATATTGACTGACGGCTCATAGCGCTTGTGTTTCGAAAATCAGATAACCGGCGAATTACATATATAACATATAAGGACAGAAGAAATACAAATTTTCATCATATAATTATTTGCTGTGGGAATCAAACCCATGACCTTCGGCAAGATAGGATGACATGATATCAAAACCACTCATTGATTTATACTTCGATAAAAGCCTGTATTGTGTTGTCTGAACTGCTAGTAATTTGGGAATCGGTATTGGATTTTTTGCTATGAAGTACCGGCAGCGGCTACATTAATATATTTTTGTTTTAAGCCAGCCCAATATATGCACTCGCAAATAATACTTGCACCTGGAATTGTTAAAAAATTTCTACATGACGAAACGGTTATTGACCCATCACAGAAATATATTTGCCTTATAAAAAAAATGTGCATTTTTCATACTAAAGCATGTAAACAAATATTACAAAGAATAAACTCCACTTGTATGTGGTTTCTAGCAAGACTTGCTCGAAAGTTTTCTCTTCGACGAATGCAGTAATTGTAGGTACACTTTTGAAAAGATGGCGTCGACTTACAACATAATAATTTGGCAGTTATTCGATATGTCTAATGAAGTCTCAATAGCGGAATCATACTCACTAATACGTGCGAATTAAATTTTTGATTTTATAAAAAAAATAGTATTTGGTCTGTGTCCGGGTGATAAGTATAAAATTTGTGATTTCTCTGTTGTCTGATGTCCGTAACACAAGTACTTTGTTGAACTCATCTTAGTCAGGTCAATGTATGATATGTGGTGTAGATTTTTTTATTATCATGTAAGTACATTAAAGATTTCTTTGAGGTCCTTTGAATGAAGAGTCTTTGTAAGTCGCATGAGGCCGAAGATAGCACGTAGAGATTCTTCATTATATCAGCCATTAAAAATCCACTGCTCGTTGTAAGCCTCCTCAAGAAAGAGGGTATTTTGCCCATAACTGCCGCGCTGTTCAATCGTGTTGGTAATCGCAGAGAGCAGCTTTCGCGACGGAGATACTACTGCCCATCCCCACCCTATGTGTCGGTTCTGGTACTTTAGTCACCTCTCACTACATCTGGTACAAGAGGAAGTACTATTCTACTGTGCCGGTACCTCACGGTTACACCCTTCTTCACGTAAAGTTATTGGTAACATTTATTCTACTTTGACTTGGGTATATCTACCGTGTACAGTCTCGGAAATTTTACCCAAATACAACACCCGGGAGATTTTGCAAGCTAAGTAAAGAAAACAAAATAAAATATTGGGACGATCGGTGAACTGGTGAAATAGGCTTTTGCGTCTGGTGAAATAAGACTATGGTCGTCTATCACAAAAAAATGTTTCTTTTTTATATTATTTCAAATAAGCATAATCTTCGTAGGAGCAGCGTGGTTTTATGTTGCCCAGGGTGTTGCTGGTGCACGTTGTTTTCTGCAAGGTAGTTTACGAATCTCATCATATTTAGTTGATAAGGTGGACAAACAAGCCTAAAGTATTAATGATAGAAAGCGTCACTGCAGCCTATAGACGCTCGTATTATCACAAGGATATTCACCAGCGTGATGCCAGTCTTGAAGATATTATGGCACGTTACCAAGTAATGTCAATGGATCTCTCACCCTTGGAACTGGAACGCATCAATACAAACACTGCTATTGGGTAGAAATAGGTGAGAGTGAGGTGACAATGCAGACGTATGAGGTAACGCTTGAAACTTAATGCAAGTATAATTATGAATCATGTTTTAAAAATACTAATAATATCTCTTAATTGTATTAATCAATCTTATCCGTTTGTTTGACTTGTAATATTTTTTTACGTTTTAAAACTTACAAGTTTTTACACACAATTTAGAACTTTACCATATACGTTCTCTGAGCAGAAATGACGTTAATACAATCCAAACGTCATTACCATAATTTAGTCTTCAGTTTTGACAATTTGGTGCAAAGGCTATGAATGTAAATTAATCTAGAAACGCTTTTGAATTATTAACTATTAATTCTAGTCGAGTAATGTGATGCCATATTTGCCCTCTGGGGGCGTGTTCTCCTCGCAGAATGATGTGTTATTTTAAAACCAATTAATCGCTAATTTATGAGTTTCAAAATGTAGTGCAATATGAAACTTGAATTATATTCATAAAAAGTTACATAGGCCTTCGAACAAGGTCAATATTGGATATAAAAATGGAACCTTCTCTTGTATTTAAGCTTACCTTAAACTTCTTGAATATTACCTAGAACTGGAGTAGGCCTTAATAATTTGTTACAAGAAACATTTCAAGTACACTTGTGTTCTCTAACATCAAAGCAGCGATCACTCAGCGAACATTCTTACAAGTTTCCCGAAAATCGCTCGAACCCCTTTTGAAGACTAATACAGAAACACAACGGTACCCTTCTTCTATCTTTCATCTATTGCTTTATATATCTTTATATGATTTAACAACAGACCTGAGTTATCATTAAAGTATGGATAAACGTTTCTTATTTAATACTAGCAGCGCCCTGCGGTTTCACCAGTTCCCGTTCTTCTAATGGCTATACATCATTACTGCCAAGTCCACTGCTGGACATAGGCCTCCCCAAAAAAGAGGGGATTCGGCCCATAATATCCGCGCTGGGCAAGCGTGTGATTGCTAACACGCAAAGCTCAGCTTACACGACGGAGATGCTGCTGCCGACCCTAGGGGAGAGGCCCTTTGAATTTGAGCTGCACTGTCTCGGATGGATATGTCGGTTCTTACAACACCTGGTATACAGAGAGGTACTATTCTACTCTGCCAGTGAGGTACCGGCTTATAATAATGTACTTACCGTTTAGACTTTATAATTTAGTAAAAACTGTTAATTTGCAATCACACACAGATGGAAAGACTTTATTTTTACACATAAATTTTAACATATGTAAAGATTAAATATTTCAGTATTGTCGGTACATTTATTAACAATATGAGAACAAAAGCGCCTAAAACCAGCACTGCGGCGTATTGTAATCACAAGAATTTGTACGGCTTTGAGTGATTTTAGCGACACTAGTGCCATCTATAGGTATCGTAACACATTTAATATATGAGTCGATTTTGCCAAATTCCTCATAACCTGACAAGTTCAAGCGGTTATTATTTCCGTATATAAAATTAACACTGAAATGTGTCTCGGAATTGGAAAACATGCGATTACTTGGAGAAATTAAGAACTGTGCAGGCATATTTCAGTAATTATAAATTACAAAGATATTAATCTCAGGCTAAAAATAATTCATTATAGTACATCTTGATAGCATATCTAACATTTAGTTCATTAAGCAAAGCCTACCAATATTAATGCACAGCCCAACCACATCTTCATTAATTACACCCAATTCAACATCTGCAATATGTTAGTGTTGGGATTAGTATTAAACATAGTTTTAATTAACTGAGTCTGAAGGCTTCTAATATTTCAAGCTGATTGTGGATTTGCTTAGGGCAAAATAATATTTCACCGAAACCACTTAGGTCGTTTAATTTTCAATAAATATTTTATATTTCTTAATTAATGGCTTTGTGGCCTGCGTTATAATTTTATAGGTATCCATTACATTATGTTGTCAAATAAATTCCAACAAATTTAACTCCCACAAAATCTTATACATTGAACTGACTCCGTGGTAAGTCGCTCATAGCACTTGTGTTACGGACACCAGACATCAGAAGAAGTTCAAATATACTACTTAAATACATACATTTAACATCCAGATACAGAACAAATACAAATATCATCACATATATTACTGGGTAGGCATTAAACCCACGACCCTTGGCGCACAAGCTAAGATCACATTATCTGTGCCATTGGGTCCGCATACTCATAATTAGTGCTTTAGGTAAATTTATAATTGTTTCATCTACAAATGTAAAATATTAGTTATTTCTGGAGTTAAATGGAAGATCAAGATCAAAAGATTGAAGTAGTTGCGTGATTTTTCGTCAGATTATAATCCTAGCAACACTAAAGTTGTTTAGGAAATATAACGTCTTCAATTTGATCTAATCTGTATTGGGATAAATTATACCTTCATAGATGCTAGTTTAAAATATTTTTTGATGAATGATTATCTTCAATGGTCTGATAAAGAGCCAAACTATATAGACCCTTCTAACAAAAAAAACATATGCAGAATCAGGTTATTTCCAAGGGTCTTATAGTAGGCACAACATAATGAATCACGTGGGCCGGCTTGTTTACCAAATCTACATTAAAACTAGCTAACCCGATCCCTTATAAATGTTTATCATGAAAAATATATTTCGACTATAATTTGATAAACTACCTATCCTTAAGTTGGATAAAACTGTAAGCAGTAAGCAGCAGTCGGAATGAGGTAGACCAGACCTCATATGAAAGATCGTTTGCATTCGAACTTCACTCTTACATATTTCGAACGCCAAATAACAGTGTTCGTATTGCTGTGTTCCGGTCTGAAGGGTGAGATAGGCAGTGAATTTACTGGGTAATGTGGCATAATATCCTCAAGTTACAAGGTTGGTAACGCGTTAATAATATCCTTGTGTAAACCCGAGAGTCTATAGTAGTGACGCTTACCATCACACGGATTGTATACTTGTTATTAAACCTGGTTTTATAAGAAAAAAAAGGAATCAAAAATTTATTAAAAGTGGTGTAGCCAGCGCTTAGAAATTCACCTCGAAGAACAACGTGACCTCAAATTATAACTATATGAAGCTAAGGAATCGGTTTGTTTGTTTTTAGTTTGGTTGCACGCGCTAATTACAAGAACTACTCCGGAAAAAAACTGTAGTGTTAAATAGCATACTTATCCAGAAAGGTTATATAACATACAAACAAGAGCATCAATAATTATTTATGTTCACTCGGGTAAATTCGTGGGAACAGCTTGTATGTAGTATCACCATCATCATAACGGCCATTGGGAGTCCACTGCTGGACATATTGCCGCGCAGATCAAGTGAGTGCAATCGCAGAGCGCAGCTTTCCCTACCTATCCCTACCATGTGCATTTGAGTTACACTGTCGGATGAATGTACCGCCATCTATCGGTTCTGGTACCTTAGTCGCTTCTTATGACACCTGGAACAGAGGGAGGTATTATTCTACTCTGCCGATACCTCTGCCGATACGGTAACTATAGATTGTAATAAACAAACCATATTACAAAAGAATAAATAATACTCTGGTACATTAACAAATATAACTGCTAGTTTTTATTTTTGGATTGACAAGGCGTTAATATTTCACACGACAAAATCCTTGTTCGTACTCTTACTTCGTTTGACGCCACTTTTTAAATGTTTGTTGATTACATTTTAATTAAGAAAAGTGTTGCCTCCGCAGTCTATCGGAGCCGGTACTAGAGCTATTCACGTCACCTCCGCGGTCCCCAACCTGAGCGCGGCCCGCTATTGACAGGGCCGCAAGTCAGCTCTGGCGCAGCCTGCAGTCGCTTACGTGCCTGGATTACTGACGGGGACACACAGTGCTTGCTTAGACAGGCAACAATTTTAATTAGTCGTACATTTAATTCAGTCTCATTAGTCATGTATTTAGCGGGAGAATTTGTACGCGTATATTTTAATTATTGTCAATATAATTATTATTATTGTCATTTATAAGTTACAGATAAAACCAATTACGGTCGGAAGAAATTTAATTAAGTTGTAAGAAATTTACTTTTTACAGAACTAAATCTAATTT
The DNA here is from genome assembly GCA_020976665.1 of Heortia vitessoides. Taxonomy (NCBI): domain Eukaryota; kingdom Metazoa; phylum Arthropoda; class Insecta; order Lepidoptera; family Crambidae; genus Heortia; species Heortia vitessoides. The sequence goes on from JACJUM010003174.1 coordinate 669,019, forward strand.
AACTTATGCAACGGGGAGCAAAATTTCATGCATATTTTTATTTTTCTTTACATTTTCATATTAATAAAGGTATTTTTGTTTATAAAATTTCGGCCAATGAAAATGTTTGTTTTTTTTACTCTTTAAGCTTTTTACGTTTGGTGTCTGTTTTAGCAATAATTAAAGAAAATATTGTTTGTTTTGACAAGTAATAAATAGTAGTTTCATTTATCACTTTAAAGTGCTATTATTATAAAATATGTTGGTTTTTAAATGTATTATACAAATAAGTAGGCCCTTTATGTCCTATAATTCTTTTAGCAAACTTTTGTAAATTTGTACTCCTTCAAAGCTAATGTTTTTCTTGTCATATTTGTGTCGGGGTATCGTCAAAGTTAGTTATCTGCTAGACGTAGCAATATTTTATTACTTAATAATATGCAAAATATAGTCATGTGTTTTACACGTATTTAAAACTTTCAATGAAGAACCTTCATACAGAAATTTACTTCAATAACTTAAAAAAAACAGCAATGTATTATACTAACTTTGCAGTCCCGCTAACCCCTTTAGGGAGTGAATTTTAAAAAATCCTTTCTCATTACTTACATTTGCAGCCCATACAGTTTAGATCTTGCATCAGTAAGTCAGTCAATCAGTCATTTAGTCAACTTTCCTTTATTGCATAATTGTCAATATGCAAATTGCATACACATATTCTGATGATTAACGTTTTTAATCTAACAACTGGCCCGCTCAATTTGTTATTTCCGGAATTTATGAAATGTACATCGCACAAGCCTAGTTATGTTAGTTTATACTTTTTGTTTCTTGTCATACTGAATGTATGTACGGAAGTCGAACCTCCCGTCAAACAGGCATTAATATTTTATGTATGTATCTATAATACATAGCAATATATCATGTCAGCTATAGAAAGTCAACTATTGGTAGGCTTCCCCAATATAGGGGGAACTTTTGCCCATAATGCAAGCGTGCGTGGCAATCGCAGAGCGCAACTTTCGCGGCAGAGATGCTGCTGCCCATCCCTACCCTGTAGTATTTGAGTTTCGCTGTTTGGTTGTACCACCATTTGCCGGTCCCAGTACCTCAGTCGCCTCTTACGACACCTGGTACAGAGGGAGGTACTATTCTACTCCGCCGGTACCCAATAGCAATATAGCAAACACTAAATCTCCATTTCTCTGTTAGACGCTCTAGAGTTCAATGTGTCCCAACTACGTCAAAATCAAAATAGTCAGAAATGCACCAAACTAATCTATTTTCTCTACCTTCCAGAAATGAGGTCTCGTCGAATGATTTGAACGACGTCGTTTAATCGTAAATTAATTATGAACCTTATTTCCGAGAAAATGTTGTTTGGCATGTTCGAGTTTGGGCGGAGAAAATGTTAAAAGTAAAGAATGTGCGAGAGAACATTTGCTATCAAAGAAAAGTGTAATATTATAATGGAATCTTATTATAGTTTTTTTTTATTATACAATACGTATTATTGTCGTGAGGTAATGGCAGAGTAGAATAGTATCTCCCTCTGTACCAGGTGTCGTTCGAGGCGACTAAGGTACCAAAACTGACAGATGGTGGAGATGGGCAGCAGCATCCCCGTCGCGAAAGCTGTATTATATAATTGCCAACACGCCTGCCCAGCACGGCAATTTCCCCCTTCCTTGGGGAGACCTATGTCCGGCAGTGGACTTCCAATGACTACAGCCATGATGATGATGATGAAAACATATTATATATGGACCTGACTTAATTTAGTGTTGCAAGTTGCGTCACTCGTTCTTTTTGGTGCTTGGAACAGTATGGAGTTCATTTATGATAAGTCTAAATAAGGAATTTTTTTATTTTATATTATGAAGTCAGTAAACAAATATACGGTCCGATTAATGGAAAACGTGACCGAAGTCTAGAGACACAAAGATATCATCACAAAGATGTCGCTAACCTTGTGAACTGAAGTACATTTACCCAGTAATTTCACTGTCTCCCTCACCCTTCAGATCGAACACAGCAATACGAACACTGCTATTTGGTTAACGCGAACAATAGAAATAGTTGAGAGTGAGGTACCAATGCAAACAACCTTTGTAAGAGGTCTACCTTTAGTAATTTTCATAGAATATAGTTAATTATATACTACTTCTTGGCTCTGTTTGGAGAAGATTATTCAGTGTTTAAAGATGTTTATTCTCATACGAAATTACATTTCATTTACAATGAGATATTATCATAGTTCAACAAAATATACGATTAACCGGTACACGACTCTAAATATAATTTTTATTTACTTTTAAATATATTTATATTTTCATACTCTTTTATGGTGTTACGTAGCTTTTTCAATAGCTGTATTCCTTCAAACAGTACAGTCTTCTTGCCACAGTGAGTTGTAGGTGCTGATAATTATATGCTTGTGTATGCATGTGCATGTGTTAAATTAGTATAATTGAGATAGATTAAATATTTTAGTTTTTTCATATATATGATTAGTTGATGTGTGAAAGGGATATTGAAATAAGGCTTTAATAACTTTTAAGGGTTAAGGTTTGTGGGTGCAGTTGAGCCCCAAATCTCGAAAAGATAGTTTAAGTGTGATTTCACCAGGGCATTACAGAAAGTTATATAAATTTTCAAGGGCATATAGTCTGCTATTTTACGAAAAGCTTTTTCACATTTTAAACAATTTATATATTAAATTGAATTTATGCATACATCAATACATAACAAGCCCTAATATAACGTGCCTTGTGAATCGTAAATCTCCCATTCTTTTTTGAAGTCGTTTGTATATTTCGCATAAGTGTAAAAAAGTAATTTGTTGAGTTTTTCACGTGGTTTGTATTGATTAACATGGACCATTAGTGGACTCATTTTGCTTAGCTCAATGGTTTTGTACAAATTAATGCTAATCCCGACAAGTGCCAATATTTTAAAGAAATAATTTAGGCTGTGCGCTAAGAACACAAATCAATGTCATCTTAAAACCTGAAACACTTATTGCACTAACAAATATTGCACATTTCATATGGTATTTATAAGAAACTCGATATTTTTTAACTGATCTTTGCTTAACATTCGTTATAGAAAAATGCACACAGACCCGATTAAAAAACAACTATCAACTTTGAAGTAGTCCCGATGTTAAGTAAATAAGAATTTTCAATGATTTAGAATTCCCTCAAGCAAGCGTCAATTCTTTAAGGAAACGATATATTCACCACACTCATATATATCATTGGTATACAAAGATCCATTCTAAAATCCCTGAGCTATAACGTTTTCTTGATCACGCTGGGATCGCTCTATCCCGCGCACGCTACCGTCCGTCATACTGAGCCGAGACGTCACAATAAATCTTCCCCTGGACCGCTGCGCGCGGCAAAAATGCATGCGCCGTCGAACTGGCAGACTGCCGTTTACTACTGCCAATAACACGTTATAGAGGCTGTTCAGCTCTACTCTTGTTTTATCATATTTCATGATATATATAGTCTAGTAAAATCTGTCGTTCCTATATAAAGAATATTGGAAAATCACATGGTTTCGAAGCATTTTCTCTCACTCAAAGGCCTCACAAGCCAAGGTAACGCTGGAAGTCTCTTTTTGTGATTTAATCAGGAACCAGGAAATCCGCAAAAGAGCCAGAGTTAGTGACGAAGCCTCATTAGCAAGTCGAACTTGCAATACCACAGGGCTCAGAGCACGCTAAGCCAATGACGACGTAATGGAGACCACGCTCAAATAAGCGCAGTATAGGGCTCTAACTGGAATATCGCGCTGGTTCTATTTAAAATCTCTTGGGGTTCAGCGCGATTAGCTAAGTGACCTGCGCACTGGCATTTTACCTCGCCAATCCGCTGGACTATGTCGGTAGCTTTGGTTCTTTCATAATTAAATAGAGCTGATAGTCCTCCTCACTGGGTTATTTTGAGTTCAAATATAAGCCTATTAAAGAAGGCTAAAGTACAAAAAAATATATAAATTGTAATAAAACGTGATCTACGTTTTATTGTGATAAGTCACCGCTAGTAACACATTTTGATCGATGGTTTTCGGGTTTAACATTATTATAGCATTATCATAATATTTTACGCAGATTTCGAAATAAGCCTGCGTTTAACGTAACTTTCTTTACGTATAAACAAATTGGATATATCTTACAATTGCCTTTAAATGCAACATTTATTTTATGGAGCTGGAGTAAACATTCCGAGTTTACACCTTTTTCTAGTGTTAATGTGTTTCAATTTGTTTATACATCTTTAAGAAATGTAAGTGTATCGTTAAAGAGTAGGTACAGCGAAAGGTCGAGAATGACCACACACAGTATATTGTCGGCGTTAAACTCTGGCAGCCATAACAGTAGAAGTGTTCTGGTGTCACACGTGCCACATTCTCGCCAACGCTTATAGCTGCGGGTTTATGGTTCTAGGCGCTAACTTGAAATATTACTTCTTTATCTCGTCATACTTTCTGCCAATGACCACTGCCATTTTTCTTTTATTTCATTTTCAGCCATCAGCAGTAAGTGCGGTTAAGGCACTTTTATTTTTCAAGTGAATAAAGCGAGTATAAAGTTTAACAAAGAAACAAAACATATTATTATTTGTTTTTGTTTGAATTAACAACCAAAGTGGAGGGCTTGTTGGCTTTTTTCTGTGGAAGTACGGAGACAATTAGCGCATTTAACCAAACTAACATACATTATAGCTTTATAAAACTAGTAAAGATAACAAATGTTGCATAAACTTCCAGTCTTTTTGCGATCACATAAAAATATGTAATTTCTCAATTGTATAAGACTTCTTCAGTATCTTTATAAATAAAAATACATGTCACGGTTGTTTGTTAGGGGTGAACTTTTAAACTACTGAATCAATTTTAATATTCTTTTGCATACTGTCTACAGTTTGAACCAACTTGAGTAATAGAATAATTTTTATTTAGATTTATAGTCGCAATATTTTTTTCATATAAATAAGACGGTGTGTCAGCTAGTAATATATTATCATCGTCACCATCATCACACCAGCCATTGGAAGTCCACCGTGGACTTACAATCTCTTCAAGATCATCAGTCTCTTTAATAAAGGAGGTTTCTAGCCGTGTTGGCAATCGCAGAGCGCAGTGACGGGGAAGCTGCTGCCCATCCCCGCCTTGTACATTTCAGCTGACTTTTTTGGCATGGATATACCGTTATCTGTTGGTTCTGGTACCTTAGTCGCCGCTTACGACACCTGGTATCGGAGGGAGGGAATTATTCTACTTTGCCGGTACCTCACGGCCCGGCCCCCATATTTGAGTAGGTATCTAACCTACACTATTATATAAAAGGAGCACTAGGAAAAATTTTACTTTCTACTGACAAGATTTTAGTAGCACAACGGTTAGGATAATCTCCTACTATGGGAAAGATGCAGGTTTGAATCCCACCTGACACCCGCGACATGCTGATTCTTTCCTAGTAAATATTACACTCATTTAAAGTCACATTTCCATCCGCATCTTATATAAAATAGAACATTACGTTCAAAAGAATTCTACGACGTACTTGAACTGCGGTCAACCCAAACCGTCTCAGTTGAATCACACTTTGTAAGAAAACTTATGTTACAAAGATCAAGTGAAATGAAAACTGAGTTTGGAGCATAAAGTCACATAAAGACGTCTGATCGCGTCATAAAACGGACAGCTCCGCAGACGCGGTACTCGTACATCACGCGTCAGTATGACGAATTATGTTGAATTGTCTGAATCCAATGATGGATGGGATATAGAAGCTTTCTCGTGTTGTTTCAGTTATTGCTTTCGAAAACCTGCTCTGGTGTCTGTATCTTAATAACGTAATAATATTTTTTTCTGGCCACCGCACAGATGGATTCAAGAAAACAAAAACATGCTACTGAAATTCTTCGTTAGTACTTACTGAATAAATAAAATATAACTTTTCACAATATCTCGTACATTGACCTGACTCGTAGCTTAAAACACTTGTATTATGGACGCTAGACAACAGAGGAATCACACATATAGGTACTACTTAAATATATATATTTGTCTGAAATATGTCTATATGTCTGAGATACAGAACAAACACAAATATCATCATATAAATATTGACCTGGGTTGGAATCGAATCCACGACCCTCGGTGCACAATATAGGATCACCACCATCTGCGCCATTGGACCCGTATGTATATGAAATCCGATGACACAAGTTAAATTAAATTTACACGTCTTCTCATACGTTGACCTAACTCAGAGATAAATAGCGTAAATTTTAGCTTAAGTTCAAATGATAAAACTAAGATACACATAAATAACACGCAAAATCAGAACAAATATAAATATTTACTCTGGGAGGTGATCGAACTCACTACCTTTCATGCTCGGCACAAATATATACATATATATATATATTTATATTTTGCCGAACCTATATATATATATATATGCAATTTTTTCTATATTTATATATTAAGAAATTGCTTTTTAAATACAGTTTTAATTTTTAAAATAAGCTTATATTACAGTTTATAAAATGTAACAAGTTGTTAGATAACAAGACTTTAACAAGTTTAGTACACCGATAACCTCTTGGATTATTTGGAACTGGTAAGTCATTTTAGTGATTGGTTGGGTTTAGACTAAGGTTTGATTTGATGAGATTGCAGTCCTGAGAGGTAAATCGATGACCTGTTTGCCTGATAGTTCATATAATCCTACCTGTTTAGTAGGATCGGTAAACTAATATTTTTATGGATGTCCCGTAGCGAAATTTTGGCTTTAAAGCTAAGGGGAATTAAAAGAAATCTCTCTGGGACCTAGGCTTCTATAATAACATATTTAAAAGATATATGCCGTATAATATATATATATATATATAGGCTTCTATAATAATAGATATAAAAACTAAATATCCACAAGTGCAAAAGGTACATTCCTCCAAGGTTACACTAACACTGAATGCGCATACTTGTAGCAGAGCACTGCACTAGCTGGCGTGTGCGCGCATTACCTACTTTTACAGGACAGCACTAAGCCGTCATCTTTCCAGGAGCACTCTGATATACCGCCATCTGTCTATTGCCGTACTTCAGTCGCTTTTGCGAGTACAAGCAGAGGTACTATTCTACTCTGCCGGTACCCACGAGTATTATTATTGCCTTAATAGTCACCAGAATCATTTGACAGCACGCAAAGCTGAGGGTTTGGTTAGAAAAAAAATAAATCACGTATATGAAAACTTATGAAACGCCTAAACGCTTCTGACTGCGTCTAAAAACCATCTAAAAATCCAGGTATGCTGAAGCTGTTTAACTGTAGGCATAAAATAGTGAGTGAGATGAGCCAACTCAATCCGGCCAGCTTCATAGCCTCACATATCTCGCCCTAATGCCTTCAGATGGGCGCTTGCACAATTTATTATTTTAATCGAGTGTTCGGCCTGAATTGTGGTAGCGCATGATGTTCAGGCACATTATTTGTTCAGCCAGCGAACAAAGGTTTCGTTCAGTTATTTTTTTCTTTAAGCCAATTTGTATAATTATGTCTTGTGGTTCTGGTAGAGTAGAATAGTACCTCGCCCTGTACCAGGTGTCGTAAGACGCGACTAAGATACCAGAACCGACAGATGGCGTTATATCTATCCGGAACAGTGAAGCTCATATGCACAAGGTGGGGATGGGCACCAGCCTCTTCGTTACGAATGCTGCGCTCTACTATTGCTACTCTTGCCCAGCGCGGCAATTATAGGCAAAATCCCCCCTATCTTGTGAAGGTCTATGTCCAACAGTGGACTTCCAATGGCTGATATAATGATGATGTTTAATTATGCAATACTTACATAACACCTTCTTATCACAACTTGACGTAAGAAGTGGAGGAATGGATCACTTTATTGTAATCTGTGTCTACAGTAGCTATTAGAGAATCTATGATCATTAACATGTGTAAACGTCGATATAGTCTTTAGAAACAACAATGATATCGCAAGGATATAACTAGCTTGTTGCTAACCCAGTAAGTGGGTGACGAGGTAGACAGCAACCCTACTGAAACTACTAGATAAATTAAGGGCCATCACCCATCACCAGCCTTGCGGTTATATAAATACCACTTCAAGCATTAAATAACGATCAGTACTTTATGGACAGAAGCCCACTTATTGTTTTCCATAATCTAGACATAATCAATACATTTGAGTATAAAACACAATAATGTAAGAAGTGATCGGCAGCAGCTGTGCTAGTATTAAACTGTGTTACAGCCGCCTGCGTCTTCTATCATGTTCAATTTATATTTCATAGCATAGCACGTAAATTAAAAAAAGAACAAACAAAAACTCCGGATGTCACAATCAATGCGTATTTATCACAATGAGTATGTCAAAATACTTTTAATTTTAGAAAAGTCTTTAAACCTAGCCTTGACATAAAACTTATGATTACTTTGCCATAGCTATTTGGGTCCAATAAAGATAAACCTATGGTGACAAATAATTGTCATTGTCACAAGGTGGATAAACTAGAACTGCAGGTATACTCGGGGTGAGGGCCGCGTACAATCCGCCCTTTCGGAACCCTTTTAGGTGTAGGCCTAGTACACAGCCATCCGATGCTACGATAATAATAATTAGTTTTGGTTTAAATATTACAGTGTTTTGATATTTAAGTTATATAATTTGCCTTGTTTAATGTTAATACATTAAACACCACGCTGTTACAAAGGGTCTAAGGGATCTATCAATGGACGGTATACACTCAGAGGTACTAAAATATACCAGTAGTTAGTTATATTCTATTAGCGAGACCTGTAACTCGACCATAAAGGTAACATAAAGGTTTGTATATACAAAAGTTAGTTACCTTACGAAATAAACTTACATATACTAATCAAAAACCAACTGTACCTAATAATACTAAGATTTAAAACATTTTATACCAAAGTATGAAGTAGTACTAAGAATAAACAAGCGAGTATAAAAGGACTAGATCTTAAACAAAAAGGTCGTCTGCATTGGTATCTCATTCTCCCTATTTCTAACGCCAAATATTACTTTGTTCCGGCCTGAAGGGTGAAAGAAGAAGTGAATTTACTGGGTAATGTGGCATAATATCCTCAAGTCACAAAGTTGTCATCATGTTCTTGATATCCTTGTGATATTACGAGCGTCTATAGGCGCTGCAGTGACGCTTAATATCACGCGGACTGAATGCTTGTCTTGTCTTCCTGGTCTAATAAAAAAACTGCAAGTGAAGGATGCGATGGTGATATGCCAAGATCGTGGAGTTCCTTGGTCACCACCTTCCCTACACAGACGTGATTTCTGTATTTGTGTGTAGTTTCTGTAATATTTGTTGATGTAACATTAATTTCATAGACCGTGAAATAAATAAACCGATATTGACGACATACAAATTTATAAGTCACAAATAACCGAACAATAATTCGGCAAAGCTGTTAAAATAATATTGAAACAATTTTTGCCATCAGCCAATAATGAATTATTGAGCATCCGTTAACCGCCAAGCCCCGTCATCAATCATCGAGCGAGATACGCCTGTCGCTACTTCGTCACGGAGACGGGCGAGTTCGTCACGGAGACGGCGTGCGTCCGTCATTGCTGACAACCGGTTGTAAGCGAGCGTATAACTCAGCGTCCATTGGCTATTTGTCTTAATACAGTTAATTTACCTTTGTTTTTCTTTTATTTAGTCAATGTTTATTTATGTTTATGTATTTTATTCGAGGCCATGAGGTACCGGTAGAGTAAAAGAGTATCTTCCCCTGTGCCAGGTATCGTAAGAAGCGACTAAGGTACCAGAACCGACAGATGGCGGTATATTCATGCAAAATATTGCAACTCAAATACACAGGGCGCGGATGGGCAGCAGCATCCTCGTCGCAAAAACTGCGCTCTGCGATTGCCAACATGCTTGCCCAGTGCGGTATTTATAGACAATTTTCTCCTTTCTTGGGAAGGCCTATGTCCAGCAGTGGACTTTTAATGGCTGGTGTGATGATTTTATTCGAAACAACGGGACTTGCCCCGACTTCACCTGGGAAATTCTTCATTGTAATAATTTCGCAGAAGTTAAGAATCCCGATCCTATATCTGTAATCTAAAACATATAATTTTCCGTATAAACTTCCTAAACCCATTCATCCCGTTCGAATGACGAGTTCTGACGATGACAAGCATAACAAAGATATAATTATCCTATTTTGTTAAACCGCTCTAAAGTTATACGTTATACTTTACTAATTTTAAATAAATTAAGTGTATTTTAAAAATGCTTGATTTTCAAACAAACTTACATTCGCAGTTTGGCGACAACCTATGGACTTCCACTCTATGGAAAGGACATTATAGTATGTAGTTCTAATAATCTGAACATTCAGTTATGTTTGACAGAAATATTTGAGTATAACAAAGATTATGAAAACTGTTAAAACTTTTCTGGTAAAAAGAAGTATTATTTTTTAGTATATTATAATAAAACGTATTCAAAAGGCATCCTTATTATTTAACCAATAATGAAAATAACTTTTATAATTAAACCCTGATAGCAGATTATTGAATATCAGTCTGCCAATCTCGTCCATCATCCGGTGAGATACGCCGTCGATAGTCCGTCATAGCGACGCGGCGAGTCCGTCACGGTTACGAGGCACATCCGTCACAATTACTACTCATTGGTAAGTTGTTAAAAAAGTAAAAAGTTTTGTATGCTGAAGGAAACTTGACAAACAAGCTTGACCTAACTCCAAAATAAGTCACTTAAAGTAATGTGTAATGGACATCAGAGAACGGAGTCCTCACAAATATAATACTCAAATAAATTCTAAACATGAAGACACAGAACAAATACAAACATATGTCCTGGGTGGGGATCAAACCCACGACCCTTGGTGCAGAAGATAGTATTACTACCAAATATGCGGATCCATTGCAACTTTTAGTTGATCATATTAGTGAGGATTTATATTCGATTATATAAAGACAATGAAAGTATTGATAATGCCTGAACTTATCATAGAAGAGTGCTTGTCATGACAAAATTAAAAGAAAAAACACATGTTTTTAATTTTAATGTTCGAATAATGTAGCGTCAATTTATTATTATTATTATTATTATTTCGAACATATACTTGTTTTACGAAACGCGACCTTATATTGCTGTATATTATGAGCTATTTTAATTTGTTAATAAGTGTATGCTCGTATCATCACTTAGATTGTACTACTTTATAATACTTTTTTAAGACGTGGATTATTTCACTTTTTATATTTTTTATTAGACGTTTTGGTTACCTTGCGGCAACACAGTCACGTAACGTAGAATAAACCGTATCTTGAAGCCGTTAAAATTCGTTTTATTACCTAGTGATTTTACGGGCTTGATCGTTTTTTGAATCATTAGAATCAGTAGACAATGTAAAGAGATAAAATTAGGCATGTAAATATTACCTGTGTAAAAATAATATATAGTTTCTACAGTTTTTTTTTATTGTGAGAAATGTATATAACGAAAATTATTAATTCAAAATATTAATCTTTTGTGAGTGGAAGATAGCTGAGTATTAATAACAGCCATCGATTTGTCGGAATTCAGTGCCGGCCTCGAGACTCGTGTCGGCTTTCGGCACTCGATGAGGAAATTGCTCGGAATGGCAATTAATCGAGTCATTAGCCAGACAATGAGAGGGGCGCAAACGAATTAATCGCACATAAAAATTAAATTAGCGAATTTGATGGGGTTATCTCACTGTCTCAATAGTCAAGACGTGACACGAAATGCCAGGGATCAAGATTCAAATACATTCACTGTTAGACTTGAACTCACTTAGTATCTTTTGATACCTGTGCTTAATAATAAACGGTTTTATTTAATAGTACATCTGAATATCATCGTATAACGTAGATAACGTAGCATCGCGATGGCAATGCTGCTGTCCATTCCCGCCATGTTGCTTTTAAGCTACAATCCTTTGGACGGATACACCGCCATCTGTCGGTTCCGGTACAACAAGTCTCGTCTTACGGCACCTTGTATAGAGTATTGGGGAGGTATAAGGGAATCTGAAAATCATTAATGCTTTTTCAAGATAAAACATAATGCAACAAAGCCAGAAAGTGCTTTTTTTTATTTCAAATGACAAAATAGTATATGTGATTTTTACACTTTTAAAAATCAACCGAGGCGAAATATTTGTAACCCTTCAACTTTTTATCCTTGAAACTACTAGAGCAGAATATTGGTCTTAACAATAAAATTTGATCAAAAGCATCATCATCATTAACGCCATTGGAAGTCCATTACTGAAAATAGGCCTCCCCAAAAAAGGGGGAAAACTTCTTTCACGGGGGTGCTGCTGCCCATCCCCACCCTATGCAATTAAGCTACACTGTCTTGGATGGATATACCGCCATAAATAGTTTCTGGTACCTTAGTCGCCTCTTACGATACCTGGTACAGAGGAGAGTTACTAATCTGATGTGCCAGTACCTCACGGAAAATTATAATTACTTTATTTTGGATCAAATTATAATCTCAAAAACAAAAAAAAATAACGTCACGAATAGCTAATACTTACTTGTGTTTATGTTTGCGACTTTTTCACGCCGGCACTGCCACATAGATCTAGATGAAATTTGAAGATATTGATATTGACATGCGCGTTGGCGCATATAGTAGTGAACCTGTCTTGTACGCCATAGGTAGATGGCGAACCCCACCCAGGACACATATTTATATGATGATATTTATGTACGAGTATGTTCTGCGTCTGGGTGTTAAATATATGTATTTAAGTAGTATATTTGTGATTCCTCTGTCATCTGATATCAGTGATATAAGTCCTTTGAGCGACTTATCACAGAATCAGGTCAATGTATGAGATGTTATGGGAATTCATAATATATTTAAAATTAATTGAAGGTTAAGAGAAAAACTGCCTTTTCAAATTTTCCACACTTGTTCCCGTCGTATAAATCATGTTTTGTATTTTTTTCCATAAAAATGGCATGTTTTTTTAGAGTTTAACTGTAAGGGATTTTATATAGACGTTTTCTCAGAATAATAAATGTTTCTGAGGAATGCAATAAAGTACAAGTGAACAGTGTCGCGGGTGGAAAGCTAGCATGCAATAATTCATAATGACAAGCACCTAGATAATGTATCACAAACAACCCTTATGCCCCAATACTATACCCCAATGTTCAATATGTATTTAAAATAATACAAACATAATTGCATTCCAAGAAATGAAAAAAATGTTAATAGCCAATTTATTTATTCACGTGGATATATCCTTGACGACCTTGTTAGAAGTTACCTCAACTTAAAATAGAATTTACTTACAATTTGCCTGAAGGAGATTTTCTTAAATGAGTTCATTGAATTGAGTTGTGTACCGACCATTTGATTTTATGTTATACTGTTTCAAAGTGTTTTTTTATTGTTTATAACAAGCTTAAAGATTGATTTGTTTCAGGTACTGACCTTTATACTAAGTGTCGTAAGAGACGACTGAGGCACCGAAACCGACAGTTGGCGGTATATTCGTCCAAAACAATGCGGCTCAAATGCATAAGGCGGGGATAGGCAGATATTGCCAACATTACAGGCAAGGCTCCCTCTTTTTAGGAAGGCCTATGTCCACCAATGGACGTTTAATGGCCATTGTTAAGCCAATGTTGGAATAATTAACATCAACCTACTTATTTTTTAACATGAAATTTGTTAGAAATTATTTTACACAAAAAAATGCCGTGGGGCACCAGAAAGAAGAATACTACGTCCCCTTGTACCGTCGTAGTCGTAGTCGTCGTTGTGTCGTAAGAGGCAACAAATGTACCAGAAGCAACAATGGAGGTATATCTATCCAAGACAGTGTAGCTCAAATGCACAGGGTGGGGATGGACAGCAGACTCTTCTTCGCGAAAGCTACGCTCTGCAATTGGCAACACGCTTGCCCAGTGCGGCAATCATAGACAATGTTCCCTCTTTCTATTTTCAGCACTTTCGATGATTTTACACATAAAAACTGAAGGAATTGAATATACAGTATGTAACAATGCAGTATATATGTGACAGGTAGACAAATAATTCACTTCCGCATCCATCGTTGTAACTAATGAGACAGTAACCGAGTGTTTGTTTTTCCGTTCACAGCTTAGCTGTAAAGTTAAATTTAATGAATTTTCAACTAAGAAAGGATATAAGTTTATTTTGATACAGAGAGAAGAATAGACTTGGGTAAAATGGTATAAAGTTCATGTGAACGAAGTTGCGGGTGAAAACCCAACGCTATAGAGTGAAAAGGAAGCGTCTTCCCGCAAATCACTTGATCCTATTTTCAGCTGAATTCGTTAGTAGCCACCTTACATTTTTTGGCGCTTTCGGTAGTTCGCTTATCTTGTACGCAGGATTTGATTCCCACCCAAGACTTACTACTTATGTTAATATTCATATTTGTTCTGTATTGATGTTAAATATTTATTTATTTAAGTATGGTATTAGTGATTCCTCTGTTGTATGTAACACAAATGCTTTAAGCGACTTATTTCAGAGTCAGGTATGTTTTTCAGATGTTGTTTAAATCTATCATCATCATCATCATCGCAGCCATTTGAAGTCTACTTCTGGACGTATGACTCCCCAAGGAAGGGTAAATTTTGCCCATATTTGCCGCGCCGGGCAAGCGTGTTGGCAATCGCAGAGCGCAGCTTTCGCGACGAGGATGCTGCTGCACAACCCCGAAATTAAAGAAATTAAAGAAATTAGTTCTTTAATTATCTATGGGCCTATCTATGAATCGAGGGCGCGACTGACAGTGCCAACTTAATGACGTTTTTAAAATATGGCGATAGGGTAGATAAATAAAAATTAATAAAAAGTTTACTAATTGTGTAATAAAGGAATCGACTAGCTAATTTTTAAAAAGTAGCTAAAATTAATAAACTTTAAATGTCGTTTCTTTGTATTTTCAGGTATGTTGTGTATTTGGATCGTATTGTTCTTGTTGTTAAAATAGATATTTGTGCTAAATAAATCTTTGTATTTTCGGAGCAACACGTTTATTATTACAAGATTCCTAGATCACTATCGAATTGTCTTATATGCATATAACGCCAAATGTCAATTCTGGTACCTTAGTCGCCTCTTACGACACCTTGTGTAATTTATATATTAGAAATTTCCAAATATTATATATTAATATTCGCTGAAGAAGATTCTAGCTCACATAATTATGCATCCGCTCTATAATTCTGTTAACGTTATGCACTAGCCGCAATTCGGTTATAACTAACACGTTCAAACAAAGCTATACAAGCAGTGGTGGGCCGAGGACGGAGCCCAGCCACTGTGGCACATATTACACGTCATCGTGAACCTATTAGTCGCCGCCAGTCGCCTGCACCCGATTAAACTTGCACTGGAACCACACACGCGTATAGTAAATCTATATAGAATAAACAGACAGCCTTATTGACCCGAATTAATCAAATCAAAGTGACCGGTGTTATAAATACAGCCGTGAGGTATCGGCGGAGTAGAATAGTACCTCCCCCTACACCAGGTGTTGTAAGAGGCGACTAAGGTACCAGAGCCGACAGAAGGCGGTATGTCTATGCAAAAAAGTAAGCACAAATACAAGGCGGCAATGATCAGCAGCCTCCCCGCCCTGAAAGCTGCGCTCTGCGATAGCCAACACGCTTGCCCAGCGCGGCAATTATGGGCAACATACCCCCTTTCTTGGCTCCCCAAGAAAGGGGTTATGTTGCCTAGGCCTCCGCCTAGGTTTAACAGTGGACTTTAAATGACAGGTATGGTGTGTGTTCTTTAAAAGTTGTAACAATTTGATGACATTTTGTATGTCGGTACGTAGTACAACAAAGTTTAATTTCGTTTCCGTTTAGTATATTAAATGAATTAAACAATAAATTCCACTAGTTGTCAAATGCATATCGGTTTTTTTTATAAGCTACTTTTGTATGTTTTCCAGTTGCGATTCCATTAAAGTGAGCTTCACGAACCAAAACTAACGGTCGGATTTCAATTTCCCTAAAATTTTATCGAAAATGCTTTGTTTTGTGTAAGCGTTACAAACGGACAGACTAACTACATACCCCGGTGGCGCTGGAATTAACGTCTGTGTAGTCTAGTAGTTCTAGATGTGCTCTTACAAAGTTCGTCTGCATTGGTTGAGGTTCTCACCTATTTCTACCACCAAGTTTCATTAATGTGTTCCGGTTTAAAGGGTGAGAGGGGCAGTGAAATTACTGGGTAATGTGACATGTAAATGTATCGACAGTTTACAAGGTTGTGTCTTCATTTCACTTGTAATATCTTTGTGACGACATGAGTGTCTGAATTCATAACATAAAAAAACAGAAATAAGTTTCTTAGTAATGACATATAAACTAATGTTAATTAAGAACTATGTTCATGAAAGTAAAGCGATGTGAAGGAAGTTAAAGTTAAGCGACAAAATAAAATTGACATGTGTACAACAAAAATCCAGTAACGCAAAAAATCTATATAAAAATCACGTATGTTTGTCAACAGGCAGAAACCAATACTTGCTTGCTATTGCTAAGCTTAATTAAATCAACAACCAACACACAGTGTACTTGTACATAGTGTAACAGTTAAGTGGCGAAGGCGAGCCGAAACTACAAGATCTCTCAAATTACGTGTCGGTATTGGCTAATGGCTAGTTCATAACGACACCCGGCACATATATATATATATATATTACCAAGTTAACAGACAAGTCTATAGACATATGCATTGCCAACCTTGTGACTTAAAGATATTATGTCATATTACCCAGTAATTTCACTGCCACTCTCACCATTCAGACCGGAACACAGTAATGGAAACGCTGCTATTTAGCGGTAGAAATAAGTGGTATTGAGGTACCAATTCAGGTGACCCTTTGTATGAGGTCTACTTTCTGATATTTTAATACTTTGCATAGCAATTAACTTTTTATGTCAGGAATTTCTCTTGTAAACTTCTAATTACTATTACAGTATTATTAATAATTTTAAGATTGTTAGCCACAATGTAACCGATAAAAGTTAAGAAAATTGCATTTATACCTTTTAACAGTTTTATTCTCCTCAATTGAACAAGTACATGCTAAAAAATTGCATATTATTTATGCGTCTTATAGTATGCTATAGGTAGAAGAGCTGTTATATAAGATTTACTGATACCAAAGACAATTATTTTATCCGATTATATTTTACCAAAAATATCACATTACAGTATAAATATAGTCAATATTCGTTATATTAAATGGTTTATGTAAATTGTTTTAAATTGTATGTTCTAAAGAATATTGCGAGACTTAAAAAAAGTATTTCCAATAGGCTCGATCGTATGCGGCTTGCGTCCAGCACGAACCTGCGGTTTTAGTGAGATCGTCTGTCCACTCGTGGGTGGAAGTCCTACGCTGCGCTTGCCGGTTGGCCTTCATTCCAAAATCTTACGACTCTATCGTTTATCGGTTCTGGGTGCTAAGTGCCCTGCCCACTGCCACTTCAACCTGCTAATCCACCGGGCTATTTCGGTAACTTTAGGTCTTTTATGGGTCTCCTCATTTCTGGCTCATAGCTCGTTGGGCTATTTTCAGTTGGCTAATAAGATCAAAAGTTAGATATTGATCACGTTTTGCTGCAGTAAGTCATCACTGGTAACACACATTGGTCGGACACTTTCGAATTGGGACTTACCTATACTTTTATGGTGGTTGTGTATAGAAATATATTGCTAACAAAATTTAAACCTTGCAAGAGAAGTCACAGGCACCAGCTAGTATAACGAAACATCTCACTATTGAAGCTATTACTGGGCCCTCGACGACTAGACTCGATCGCGACCTATTAAAACTTCCACTGCTGCATCCAGCTTCCAGCATACAAGCCGAAATTGTCTCTACTCGATTGACATTACGAGATTATATTGCAATCTCTCAATTTGTCTAGCGAATCCAATATTATCTTATATTATTGACGGGCTTGATGGCGGAGATGGGAGAATATCTTGTGCATACAACATTTACTATTGAATATTAGTGTTTGTGCGTGTTAAATATGTATTACAGGCCCGATGGCGCAGATGGTAGTGATCCTGTCTTGTGCACCACGGGTCGTGGGTTCGATTACCACCCAGAGCAAATATTTATATGATGATATTTGTGTTTGCTCTGTGTATGGGTGTAAAATATATGTATTTAAGTAGTATATTTGTGATTCCTCTGTTGTCTGGCGTCCGTAACACAAGTGCTTTAAGCGACTTACCACGGAGTCAGGTCAATGTATGAGATGTTGTGGGAATTTATTATTATTATTATTATTATTATTTATGTTTAATATTTGTTATTGTTCTGTTGTGTCCTTAACACAAGTCTTATAACGACTTATTTCAGAGCCAGGACAGTATAGAAGATGTAGTTGTGAACGAAATAGCATAAACAATTTGATTGATACCAACTTGACTCGCCTTCATCAACATTAACACCATAGAAACCATAAAACGCCTTCTGGATATAGGTCTCCCCTTTAAAGGGGAAAAATGCCTATAATTGCCGCGTGGTGGCAATGACAGGCCGTAGCATCGTGACGGTAGAGCTGCTACCCATCCCCGCCCTGTTGCATCGAGCTACACTGTTCAGGTGGATATACCGCCTTCCGTCGTTTCTGGTACCTCAGATGCCTCTTACAACACATGGTACGGGGGGAGTTACTATACATTGCCACGACTTGAGACGCAGAAATGTCAAGGACATCTTGTATCAAAGAAAGTCCCCGAACCAACACTTCACATCTGTATCATACATTTTATATTTGTAATTCTTCCGTTGTCTGATATCCGTAAGACACGTTAAACTACTAATAATAATAATTAAATTAATATGAGGCGTTCAATTTCTAAACCTTATAAAACATTAATAAAAAGAATAACTTTTATTTTTAATAACATTTTAAATCATTTGCAAACCCTTTCGACAGGATTTACCATTGATTTTTGATTAGGACGGACTTCACAACAATAATTAATTATTTCAGTGGATTTTGATTTCACCAGATGTTGTCGCGGCGATGGTCAGCGGTGGAATCGTAGACCTTAAAACATATTTTATTAATTAAAGCGGATTTTGAGGCAAATTGTTTGGCGTAACAAAAGAAAAAAATATAATAAAAATATTTTGGAAGATCTAACTCTGAAGATCTCTGAAAAAATATTTTTTTACAAAGATTTTAATATTCATATTCTGATATTTTGTTTAGATTTATTATTATTACACGCAAATTGTTAAAGCTTCCGAGGGAAAAAATAAACATAGTTGAAGTTTTAGTCGGTTTGAATATACATTTGTATATAGCTGTAGGATCTGGATGGAATTTAGCACGGACTTAGATTATAGTGTGGAATACCTAATACTACTTTTTATTCTGAAAAAATATACGGTCCCCGCGAATGAGCTTCTCAGAAAAAATATAGTAAAGGGATCAATTTCGTCCGCCATCGGTTTCTTTTTCCAGTGAATACATTTTTCTTTTATTGTTGTTTAATGCCACGAGTCGGCGCTTTCTTTTTGATTTTGTAGGTACTTAAACCTTAAAAAAACTTGAACTTTATATTTTTGTGTAAAGCAATCGATAAATAAAACTTATGTTATTATTGTATCTACTTTTAGAAAATTTATATTTAAATAACAAATCTATGCATGAACTTTGCAGATTGCTTTCTGAGTGTACTAATATAGTTTGCAAGTTATTATAAAGACTAATCGACTGAACAGCTTATACCGAACCTATGTATTACAGAAGAATACAAAATAGAACTACAAATACTAAAACCAATGTTCGTGAACTGCGTGTCATCCCAGTACTATTATCGGCTTGTCAATTGCCAGACTCAACCGCGACGCCGCTTCCGACTCTGCACATACAACACGACATCGGCATTTTTGTATAATAATAAGCTCATGTATTTACATGTGCCGTGAGGTACCGGTAGAGTAGAGTAGTACCTCCCCCTGTACCTAACATAACTTAGGTAACAGAGCCGACAAATAGCGGTATATCCATCCGAGACGATGCAGCTCAAATGCACAGGGCGTGGGTGGGTAGCGGCATCCCTGTCGCGAAAACTGCGCTCTGTAATTGCCAACAATTTTGCCAAGCACGGCAATTATGGGTAAGTCGATACACAAGCCTTTCTGAAGCGTCTTTAAATTTAGCTTTTGTAAATTCTTCGAGTTTACCAAACTTTTACCTTTTGATTCGTACAGCGGCAATGTATCAAACACCTTTCTGTTCAGTTAATAAGATGACGGTGCACTGGTGGCTCCATTTGCCGGTATACTAGTGCTCAAGTTAAGTGCAAGGCCCCCGTAGAAATTGTTGCAGGTGATGAATAACCTGGATGGCATTCGAATGGCACGCTATTAAAACTTGTTCCCTAGAAGCGGTGTTTTCTGGAATACTTATTTTGGTAGTTTATCGTCACTTCATAACTTACTGGGATGCAGTTGTAACGTTACCGGAAAGATGGTTGGTTATCCTATGATTTATTCGATTATATAACGACATCTTATACGCTAAAGGTCGTTGGTTCATAACCCACTCAAAACAATTCTTTATAAGTCGATTATTTATATTTGTTTTGTGTCTGGGTATTAAATATGTATTGAAGTATTATATTTATGATTCCTCTGATGCTGATGTACGTAACAGAACTGATTTAAGGTGTTGAAATTATTCATAGGTATAAATATTCTGACCATCTCCTCTTAATACCTCGCTGGGGCTACTTTATATATTTTCCACATTCTTAAAAATAATTAGAAGATTTAGTATGTTAAATGACTGACGAATTAGTAAATATAATTTATATAATAAAAAAAATGTGTCACAGTGTTTGTCCGGTAAGAACTTTTAAACTGCTCACACATTTATTTCATATTGAGAACAAATTGATCCAACTTGAGATATGGGATAGTTTATAGATCAAATTACAGTCCCAGTAATTTTTACATGATAAAAATATAAGATTTATCAAGATCAGCATCTGCTAGGTTAGCTTGCAGTTTACATTTTTTAATTAGTATTACATATTACTTTGGATTGGTGTTTCGTTTAGTTTATTTACTTGATAAGAATTGCTATCTGGACAAAGGCGTCCTAAAAAGTGGGCATTTTCTCCATAATTACCGCGCTGGACAAGCGTATTGGCAATCGAAGAGCGCGGTTTCATCAGGATAGTGCTGCCCATCCCCGACCTGTGCATTTGAGCTACACTTTTACGGATGGATATAATGCGATCTGTCGGTTCTGTTACTTTAGTTGCTTATTACGACACCTGGTACAGAGACGGTAAGGAACTATTCGTACATTTCCGGTACCTTTACCATCGTGTATCGTGTATATAATGTAAAAATTACATACAGTTCGCGTGAGTGACCGTCACGCGAACTGTATGTAATTTTGCATTTTGTTGCAGTGTCTGTCAATTTGGTGACCTTAAACTTTCGTTTTCCCATACATATAAAAATTTCAAATTGTTACCGAGTGTGTTGATCCCATTCTTCGGTCTTACCTAGAAACTGCGTGTGAAAATATTAGGTACCTAATACACATGTTCCAATCCAGAAGTCATTAAATGTGGTGTTGTCAATCTAGAGTTATACGCGCCTATACATTTCAGTGAATTATTTTTATTTGCGGCTATGGGGTACCGGTAGAGTAGAAAAGTACCTACCTCTGCTCCAGGTGTCGTAAAAGGCGATTGTGAGACCAGAACCGACAGATGGCAGCATATCTCAGGAAGACCTACGTCCAGTAGTGGATGATTTTTATTTGTAAAATATTACCCAGTAATGTAACTGATTCTATAGCCTTTCTTCTTATAGCCTTTTATATCAGAACATAGCAATGCGAGCGTTGCCGTCTGTCGCTATTTACCGCTGTTAAATAAAACCTAGAAGTGATATGTCTCCTTCAACAAAACCTATGACGCGTGCGGTTCATTCAGAAGAAATGCTCAAAGAAGCGTTTCTTCCAAAAAAGTTACCGATACATAACTCGGTCGCAAACAATTAAGATCACTATCTCTTTAATTATCCGTACCTTTATTTTACCACTGTTCATTGTCAATGAATTGGTTCCAAAAATGCTTATTGTTTAAATAAAATTTAACACCTAATCACAATAATACACCTGATACAATAATCGGCAAGATCAGTCTGCATCGATAGTTCACCAATACCTGGCAATATAATAAAGTTAATAACAAAAATAACCCAATAAACAAATAAATAAAAACAGATATTATCAAAAATAATGTCGGGCAAAGACTAAATAAATATACAAAAATATATAATATAATTTGTCAGTCAGAATACATCGATTGCATCATTGATAATTGCTTATTTAGTCAAGTGAATTATGACAATAAACAGATAACGAGGATTTCTGCGCGAATACACGAAACAAACCCGGGCGCTCCCCCGTTTTCAATTTGCCCAACAAAGACACAACAGATCAGCAGTAAAAACCGGGTATTAGCGTCCGGATCACCAGGAACGAAGCGCCGGATAACAAACTTTAATTACCGCCTACCCACATTAACCCGTGCCAATTCCAACCAAGATAACTGTAGTCAATTCTTTAAACTTTACCAATGGCTTATGGTGGAGACAATCTGCACCAATTATCTTGGGCTTAGAGCAGCGTCGAATTTCTCTGAATGGGAGACTTTAATCGGTTCGACTGTTTTCGCTTGATGGATGCCGAGAAAATGACTCATTCGCAAAATCCGTTCATTTATTTATGTAGCAATATTCTATAACCAATAGTAATAATAATATTAAAAAAACGAAATCTGTTTATTAATACGAAAAATAGCCTGAAGCAGCCTTATCTTGTAATAGCTGGTAACATTTTGTATCTCATAATATATCGAGCCTTAGCTTAACCGACAAAACCCAAATTTTACAGGAGAAGGATTTTTATAAATATTATTAAGCAATTGCTATAACTTTATAACGGTTTTTTTTAGAGAAACGTTGACTGGGGTATGTCCGTTACGGCTTTAAATACAAGTTACGATAAAAAAAGCATTTTCAACAAAAGTGTCGCATACGATAATTTGGCGGTAAGGGCTCGGTATGCATTTGAGCTATACTGTTTCGAATGGATATCCCGCTATCTACCGGTTCTAGTACCATAATCCCCTCTTACGACACCTGGTATCTGGTACTATTCCACTCTGCCGGTACCTCGCGGAAAAATTAAAATTATTTTTAAAAAAAAATTGGAAAGCTAGTAAAGATAAATAAATCACGTTTTAATGCCGTTAAAAAATAGACTAACTATAAAATTTATTTGAATTTTAAAAACGTATGTTATCGGGAAAATGTAATTTTGTGATCACTTGTGAAATTATTAATACTCTAAATCATTTTATCCGTTTAAGGCCTTCCCTTTATAAAGTAGTTATGTGCGTCGCTCTCGCAACCCGCCTTATACTTTGAAGTAGGTTAAAAATGTCGAGGGAGGGCAGCGGAAGAATCAGTCAGCGTCCGCGACCATCAATACGCGGCTTATCAGGCGGCTCCAGCATTAGCCCCTCACACCTCTCACTCCCCGGAGGCCCGAGGGAAGCGAGGTATGCTCCCGCGATTTTTTCAACGTCTCGCAAGTTATGATTTGGGATTTGTCAGATGATATCGGTCACGTAAAACAATTCGAGATGAGGTTTCGCCGGGAAAGTGTTTGTTGTTCCCGTTTTATTATTTTCCCTAAGCTATGTATATTCTTTATTTGCTGTTTGACTAGAATACAACGTAACTAGAAGTAATTGATGTTTAGTATTTGAACTTTAATAGTGAAATTATACTTCTATACAATTTATACTAAATATTAAACAAACTTTATTGAAAAAACAAACACATGAAGATAATTATTATTAACGGTTACTACAGCCTGTATCATGGAAACCGTTATAATAATTTTACAAATGTATATTATCAATGATTGATAGCGAGCTTAATAACAATTTTAATTTTCATAATGTAAAAGTCTCTTACTTTGGCAAAACTAAAACTAAAACAATCTTCCAAGCAAAGGGTACAACTACTAACTCACAAATAACTGATGTGATAAAATTTGCAGTCAGTAAGCATACTCTGGATAAACCCAACATCAGGTATGAAGAAGTCAAATCACTTGTGAAGCAACAGCTTTTTATTCCACAGACGCTTCGTGAAGCTATTGACATAAAAAAAACATTATTTCAGTAATAAAAATGGTTAAAAACTCCACTTGACTATAATACTGTATTAATATATATATATCGGTTATCCTTTAATTTTAGGTTAAAAATAAACTTATGCGTTGCTTCTGAAAACGAAGAAACGACAATTAAAGTCTATTCTTCCACCAATTATTCTTATTTATCTATTTTAATTAACAAATCACAATAATCTAATACAATGCTATTTTTTCCATAACCTCTCAACTGACCATTGACCTCAGACTCAAGCGCTTGTCAGTTGTCAATGTCATTGGTAATGTAGTAAGCGCGGCAAAATTCAAAATTAAAGAAATATTATTTCTTTACATATATTTGATAATGTAGCGATATCGAAGCAATGCGCAATTACAGCATCAAATCAACACTTACATACGGAAATAGAAACGCTTACATCAAAAGTGAAAAACAAAGTTTGGTAACATTACATATTTGTAAATATTAGTCTAATAGAAAATATGAAGTGGTAAATGAGTCGCATTTTAAAGTCGTCAAAAAATAGTATTTTAGTGTTGAAATATAAAATGGTGTTTTGTACTATGTGGAATTTGTTAACTATAACAAATTATATAACATTTTGTTGGCGGACCCGATGGCGCAGATGATAGTGAGTCCTATCTTATGCGCCATTGGTTGCGGGTTCGATCCCTACCCAGGACAAATATTTATATGATAATATATATGTTTTTACTGTGCCTGGGTGTTAAATATATATATTTGTGGTTCTTAAATTGTCTGATGTCTGTAACACAAGAACTTTAAGCGATTTACCACGGAGTCAGGTCAAGGTACGAGATGCTGTGTGAATACATTTCTATTTTGTTGTTCATCGTTGAAACATCGTCAATAATGTGCATAAATGTCGTAGGGACTACAAATTCGCCTAATATAAATTGCTATTACATTTGTAGTAATACAACACAAGAAATACACATACCTTTTTAAATTTTCCGAATGACAAATCGCAGAAAATAATTTAAAAATACCAACTTCACCCGATTAATCTGGCTGATTAAGCAACAAATTTATTTACATTTATAAAAAACAACGGGGCAAGATATAACCCAAACCACCACAACTTTCTAAAAACAAATGTTCCAATCGATACAGAATATCGGCCATGATTATTTCAAACCTCTGTTGCGAGTATTCCACTCTTCATATTCCGAATACCTTGTATCATCGAGCGCGCATTGTAATTACAACACAGCACGGAATGTAACGAGACTCCTTTCATGTCTTGGCTGGGGGCTTCTTACAAATAAAATTGTCAGTTTGTGCTCAAACCAAACCAGCGGTGATTGTGGGGCGCGGGGGCGTTATTGGTAATTGTCGAGCGACGCGAGACTGCGTTGCGAGACAGATATGCTCTATACACAGTGTTGCGTGCTATAGACAATATATAGCATTAAAATGAGGATTGGAAGTCCACCAATGGATACACTACTGCTAACCATCCCCGGTCTTTGCATTGATGGTAATACCGGCATCTGTCGGCTCTGGTACCTTAGTCGCCTCTTACGACACCTGGTACAAGGGGAGATACTATTCTTCTCTGTCTGTACCTCACTGTGATGGAGCCACTACCGTCATCAGCGCTAACTAGCAATTCCATTCTAGTAATCATTCACATAATGTTTGGGTACTATCGGAGTAGGTTTGGCGCAATAGCAGAGTTTTGGAATTCCTTGATATTGCTATCATCAGAGCAGCCGTCAAACGTCTACTGTTGAACCTAAGCCTCCGCTGGGATGATCATGATTACATAAATCAATCTTTTCGTGTAAATGATTTAAATTTGCCGTGAGGTACCGGCAAGATAGAATAGCATCTCCCTTTGGACTAGATGTCGTAAGTGGCTACTAAGGTACCAGAACCGATAAATGGCGGTAAATCCATCCAAAACTATGCAGGCCAAATGCATAGGGATGGGGATAGACAGCAGCATTTCCGTTGTTGAAGATACCTAGCGCGGCAATGAAGCCTATATCCAGCGGTGTACTCCCAATGGCTGATATGATGATGAAAGGCGCAAGCTCATAAATAGCCTCTGCTCTCGCTGGACGCCAGCACACTCACTGACGTCTGCTGCAAAACTCAAACAAAAGGGTCGAACGCTTCAAAAGGACTCATTAAGTTGCTCCTCAAATAACGGCCGAGCCTCGGCAGCCGGCGGAAGCCGACGTTTATTAGTTAATAATTCCTTAATTTCTACCAAGGAAGTTTGATTTAACCTGTTAATGAGTTTGACTTGGAGTTTCCGTGACTATTCAGTTAAATAAAACTCAATTGATTTCAATTCTTTGTTCTACTTTACGCTTACTCCTATGAATAAGCAATGAAGGTATCTGAACAAGTTAACCGGTTACTCTCGCTCTTCCTCTCGAATGGTTAAAACTGAAATGCTTTTAGAGGTACCAGCAGTGTAGAGTACCTCTCCTTGTATCAGGTAAGGTACCAGACTAATGAACCAGAACAGACAGATGGCGGTTTATCCATCCGATAAAGTGCAGCTCAAATGCACAGGGCGTGGATGGACAGCATCCCGGTCGCGTAAGCAGCGATCTGCGATTACCACCACGCCTGCCCAGCGCGGCGACTTCCAGTGGCTGATATAATGATAATTATAATGCTTTTTAGAACATTTCCAACGACTTCAGATATGCATCCAATGCAAACTAGCGTATCTAGTCAAAAATAATACGATATATGCACTTAAATTGAACGGTTGATATTATTTCATTGTATCAACATGTCCTTTATTTTTTTTTATTAGACGAAGTCGACATACGAGCACACGGCCCGCGTTATAGAAAGCGTCATCGCAGCCTATAGATACTTGTGGCATCAAAATAATATCATCTTCCTCATCTATATCGTCTTGATTGATAAAAAAAAGAAATCAAATAAAGCATGTCAAGTAGGTACACGTCTCCTAGTGTACCGTCAAGTTAATATTATATTTAATTATGAATATTAGTATGTATGACAGCAATTGTTTTAAAAGTGTTCCTAAACTAAGTAAACAAATAAATAAATTATTGTAAATACGCTTCTATTGATTTTATGTAAAGCGTAAAATGACAGATTACTCGTAAATAATTAGGACACGAAAAACTCTTAGTGACACATTTACAATACTATTGACTGCCTGATCACAAATCAAGTAACTTAATATCTTGTAGAATTACTATTATGAAAGAAAAAATTAACACTAACGCATGATCGTACGAAATCCGAGAAAACAATCTAAAACCGACCGTAACAACGACGATGAAGCAACGAAAAACAGTCAGGAAGCAAAACGTCATTGTGGTAACTTCACAAAACAGTCGTCGGCATAAATTCGTCAAGGCTTTAAATTAAAGTGCACGAGAATGCATCACGCGCTTGTGTAGTGCAAGTGCCAAGCAGAGTTCGAGCCTCATAAATATTAAAAGTGACTCTACATACAGTTCTGTTATTACTATCCAATACCGACACATCTGAACACCTGCTGAATATGGCGTCGTAAAATTTTATACGTACTATATTAAGTTGGAAACAAAGCGAGCCGTGGAACACAAACAGAATTATTGAAACGCAATAAGCCTCTAACCTTGAAATGTTGGTAGTATAACTTCAAAGTCGGGTAAGCTGTGCAGTTTTAAATTTAAAGTTCGGACGATCCCGGCGTTCGAAACTTATTTGTAGCACAAAAATTTTAATTTTAGTAAACAACGGGCTCTATGGCGCAGATAAATGGTTGTGATCCTATCTTATACGTCAAGGGTCGTGAGCAAATATTCATATTGATATTTGTTTTGTTCTGTGTGTCTGAGTATTTAATATATGTTTTTAATTAGTGTATTTGTGATTCCTCTTTTGTCTGGCGTCCGTTACACAAGTGTTATAAGCGGCTTACTACGGAGTCAGGTCAATGTATGAGATGTTGTGTGAATATTATATTGAAAAATAACACGGACATTCGACGAGATTTATTTTCCTTTTTAAATTTTTTATTTAACGTTTTCTTTATACAATTTTATTATGGGTTTACTTGTATATGTTAGATAATATTAACTGACTCATATCCTTTTAACCTTTCAAAGTAAATAAACACATTTGTATGGCCATATTATGTAGTCTTTTACATACTTAAAATCTATATTTATAATACACAAAATCAAAAGATTAGAAAATTACCGGTAGTGTAGAATAGTACCTCCCCCTGTACTAGGTGTTGTAAGAGGCGACTTAGGTACCAAAACCGATAGATGGCGGTATATCCATCCGAAACAGTGTAGATCAAATGCACAGGACGGGGGTAGGCAGCAGCATCTCCGTCACGAAAGCTGCGCTCTGCGTTTGCCATCACGCTTGCCCAGCGCGACAATTATGCTCGTTCTTTGGGAGGCCCATGTACAGCAGTGGACTTCCAATGGCTGAAATGATGATGATCAAGGATACAAAATAAATAACCGATATGTATATACGCCTATAACTCAAAAACGACCTTGACAGAAAATTATCTTGTGTTGTATTAGTAATGGCCAGGGCCAGGTATATAGGGAACGACCAGGATCGGAAAGTTCATAGAAAAAAAATAATATATACTTTATATTTGTAAGTAGGTATGTGTTTTATATGTGAAAGTCCCAAACTGGGATTAAATTTGACACTGAAACGAGATCAACGGTATAAAATTTTACTATACCCTCGGACAAACGTCAAGGCAATACACTAGCAAAAAATAGTTGCCGAAAAACAGCGTCGCGTATTCTTTTACTGAAGAGATTTTAATAGGACACAAGCATAGGTATACGAGTTGGTCTTTAATAAAAATACAGTTGATTTTTTATAATAATTTTTTAAATTATTTTATCATGATAATAATGGATATCACAAAAACACTACGCATGATAAATCTACACAGAAAAGACACGTAACAACCCACTATTTATTCACTTTCGACGAACAAAAAACCCTTTTACTATTTTTAAACCAATAATATGACACCCAAAGGAGAAGCCTTCTCGACCAAAAGGATCGCAAATAAAAATAACAAAATAGTGCGTCCGCAGTCGGTAGGATTCGAACCTACGCTCCCAGAGGGAATCTGATTTCTAGTCAGACGCCTTAACCGCTCGGCCACGACTGCTTGCCGTTCTTTGAATTATTTATTAAGTTGTTGGAATTAGGGTACTTTTAACTTCATGCAATCTTAATTGATATTGAATTTCAAATATATTTTGATAACACTGGTCAGCAAAAAAAGAATACCTTGAAATAAATACATATATGTACATACGAATGGATAGAATTGGAATGTATTTATCACATTCTATTTACAAGAACGGCTACTACACCTCCTAAAGTTACTTTTAGATGACTTAAAGTTATATTGTAACATTATTTTCATTACTTATATTTTCACTGCCTCTCTCCCCCTCAAAACCGGAACACGGGAATACGAACATTGCTGTTTGGCAGTAGAAATAGGTGAGAGTAAATATATTCCACTACTACCTCATGTTCCACTATCTACGTGAAAGAGCATTAAGTATGTATTGTTTGTAGTTTGACATCTCTATGATATCAATTAGATATATGTTCAAATTTCCAAGTTTTATTTGTAAGGATTAAAAATCACACATCATCATATCAGCCATTGAAAGTCAACTATAGGACATCTTCCCCAAGAAAAGAAGAATTTTGCCCATAATTCCCACGCTAGGCAAGCGTGTTGGCAATTGCAGAACGCAATTTTCGTGATTGGGATATTGCTGTCCATCCTCACTCTGTGCATTTGAGCTACACTGTTTACTATAGATATACGTTATCTAAAAATATGTTTTATAAATCTCTCTTATATTTATAAATACGTTACGATTATATAATATATTTTAATTTAAATTGTTATGGAATGAATCAATAATAAAGTACCCACAACGTTCCAAATCGTACATAAAGAATGTTAACATTCTAAAATTTAACTCATGACCAAATTCGTTTCCTAATGAAGACATCGAAAATACACTTTGTTTTTTTATTACATTGCAAACTTGACTCTCGCATTGACGTCGGCAAAGCGTGCGTACTTTCTATTGCGACCTACATATATACACCCAACCCAAAGAGAATGTGCACGTCAAATTCGTAATAATACTCCATAATCTACGTCTTAATACCAGAGTCAATATTGTTAATTGCTTACATTGTAGGAGCCAACTGTTCAAACAGACAGAAAGTTGACATAGACATTGTAATTATGTTTTATACTATGCACACAATTATTATTGTTAGTAAATTTGCAATATAATATGTAGCAGTCGTGGCCGAGCGGTTAAGGCGTCTGACTAGAAATCAGATTCCCTCTGGGAGCGTAGGTTCGAATCCTACCGACTGCGGGATACATTTATTTTTATAAATTATATCAGTTACACTCGTATGATAGCCCGATTTTTCGATAGAACAATGTAGTCGTCTGAAGTTGGCCTGAAAGATGTAGTCCTGATAGCAGTACAATACTGGATTCACAGGTCTACAACAAAAATGCTGTCTGGATATTTCCAACTGATTTCTATGTACATATTTAGGTATTCTGAAAACAAAAATAATACTCAAAAAAATCGAAAACATAAGATTTTTTTACAAAACGCAAAATTTTATTCCAAAAAATGGATTTTTTGGGCTTAAAGGGATTATCTTGTAGTATAAATGATAGGTATAATTTTATTTTGATTACTGTTTTAAAATGTTTACAGGACATAACTTTCATTAATTTCTCAATAAGGAACACCCTGTTTCACCTACATTATCAAGTATTAACATGTAACCTGAATGTGCGCGCTCCGATAGTGTAGAAGTGGCGCGGGACAATTAAGTGTTTACTCGTCATTTTTTTATAGATCTTGGTTAAATTCAGTGCAACGATGGTATCTATGCTTCCATTCCTGTCGGCCATTCCGTACACCTAAAAGAAACTTACAAGAACTTGGAATTGATTCTTTGTAAATTAAAATATAAAGACCACGGTTGGCAAGTGTGCGGTGATTTTAAAATCTTGGGCATGGCGCTCGGACAGCAATCTGGGTTTACCAAATTCCCTTGCTTTTTGTGTGTATGGGATAGTAGAGACCGAACAAATCAACTGGACCAAAAAGTGTTGGCCTCCGAGGGAGCTTAAAGTTGGCGAAAAGAATGTCCTGCATGAAACTTTGGTACCTCCTCATAAAGTTCTTTTACCACCGCTTCACATAAAGTTGGGATTGATGAATCAATTTGTAAAGTCACTTCCAAGAGATGGAAATTGCTTCAAATACTTAATATCAAAGTTTCCTGGCCTCTCGGAGGCAAAGTTGAAGGAAGGTGTTTTCGTTGCCCCAGATATTAGACGGCTTATGGCTGATCCACTATTCGTCACAACCATGACGGATCCTCAAAGAGAAGGGTGGATTGCCTTTAAGAAAGTCACAACAAAATTTTTAGGCAATAACAAAGACCCTAACTACAAACAAATCGTCAAAAGAATGTTAAAAGCATTTCAAGCTTTAGGTTGCTTAATGAGTTTAAAAATACATTTTCTTCATTACCATCTCGACTATTTTCCAGAAAATTTAGGAGACGTGAGTGAAGAGCAAGGTGAACGATTTCACCAAGATATTAAGGAGATGGAAAAAAGATACCAGGGAAGATGGAGTGTCTCAATGATGGCAGACTACTGTTGGACGCTTCAAAGAGACCTTTCAGATACTTTCCAAAAGCGAAAATGTACCAAAAGGAGTCTCACTGGGAATAAGAAATGTGTTTAATGCTCACTAATTAATGTATTTAAGATGAGAAAATAAGATTTAGAAAGGCAATAAAAATTACTTGATTTAAAAAAATATAAATGTTTATTTTAAGATAATAACATGTTTCGCATAGACACCTATATTGCCAGAAAACTCGACGTGCTAGGACAAAATAAAAGTTATTTTCAAATTCAGCACACCCAAAAACAAGAATTATAAAAAAGAACCAAGACAGCTCTCAACTTTTTTTTTGCAGACTTGCGTTATTATTGGTATAATTAATTTTAAAAAATGAACGTGTGAACTTAGCCTGTAATTAAAAAATTCCAACAAACGTTGTCCTGTTCTAACTATAAGATTTTGTTATCATGAAAAAAATACTGCAACTATGAATAATTCAAATATACGACTCTATAATTTTCCGAAATAATAATACTATAGTAATTAAAATTCTTAAATTTGCCGTAAGGTACCGGCAGAGATGAATAGTACCTCCCGCTGCACCAGGTGTCGTAAGATTCGCCTAAGGTACCAGAACCATCATCATCATCCATAAGTCCACTGCTGACCATAAGCCTCCTCAAGAAAGGGGGAATTTTATTCATAATTGCCGCGCTGGGCAAGCGAGTTGGCAATCGCAGAGTGCAGCTTTCGCGACGGGGATGCTGCTGCCCATCACAACCTGTGCATTTGAGCTGCTCTGTTCTGGATGAATATACCGCCATCTGTCAGTTTCGGTACCTTAGTCGCCTCTTACGACACCTGGTACAGGGGGAGTACTATTCTACCAATACCTCACGGCTTTATGATGAATTGTAATTCTAGACCATACAAACCACATTCATAAAAAAAATCACATTTATCGAATTAATTGGATTTGCTCGTTCATGGTCATAGTGATAATATGTTTGCAGGCATTTTCGGTTCATTGTTAATTAGCATACACAATTAAATGAAAGGCAGATCAAAATACTCCCAAACAGGTCCAGTCCACATTAATTAGGTTGGAACTTACACAGGATGGATAGACAGATTGGATTGGATCGTAATTATTTCTGTTTCACAGTTTAAATGTTTTAATCAACAGCTCAATTTTTTTTTGTTTTCTATTTTATATTTACTAGCAAACTGTGTGCTACCATACATTTCTCTTCGAATTAAATATGTATTTAATTTTGCTTTGTGTAAGCCAAGTGCCTGTTCAAAAACTTATATTAACTAAATTTGGTTACATAGTTTGATGTTGTAGCTATTTAACTTTTGTATATACTTGATGTTGGAGCTAAGCACTTAACTATACACGTAACAGTGATGGGTTAAGTTTGTTATATGTCTGGGTGTGAAATACGCCTTGGAGTATTAAATATGTAACTAATTATATTTTTTAATAAATAAATTTACGCAACATTTCGTACATAACCTGGCTCCGGGACAAGTCGCTCTAAGCACTTTTGATAGATAGACATCAGACAAAGATGATATATATAGCAGGGCCCACGACATTGTCCACGTGGAATAGTGCTTTTGACAAGTATAATGATTTTTAGAATTTATTTATTTATTCTAAAACCGATCCCTAACTTTTAAAAATAAATATAGCCTTTCTTTTTAAATGGATTATCCATTACTGAAATAATTTTTCAAACCATACGAGTAAATTCCAAGATTAGCGCGCTCAATCAAACAAATAAACAATTTCTTCAATTTTATAACATAAGTCTGGATATTTGTAAGTTCTTATGGATACAAAGATAATGGAAGTCTCTCAGAAAAGTAGGCGGTTTTAAAGACATAAACTTTTCTAATGTTATCTTAGGTCTTATCACATATCTGTCGTTCGTACTTTGAATTTGTAATGTTATTTGAGCCAATTAAAATTCAATATTCTTACCTTAGTACTGTCCCGTCCCTAGTCAGGACAACGTCTATCGGGTAAACAAGTGAGCAACATAGCTTCGAAGAAACTAGCGATTTCGTCAGCAAGTAAGTTATATTACTTATAAAAATAAATGCATCCCGCAGTCGGTAGGATTCGAACCTACGGTCCCGAAGGGAATCTGATTGAGCCACGACTGCTACAAACTATATTGAAAATTTTAATAACACCATTAATCGTATGCTTAGTACAAATCCTTAAATATTTTATTAAAAGTAAATTGACACTTAACACACATACATTGACCTGACTGCGAAAAGTCTTAAAAGGCACTTGTGTTATAGACATCAGTCCAAAGAAGTATAATACTTAAATACGTATTTAATAACCAGACACAGAAAACATATTTATTCATCACATAGATTTTACGGGCCCGATTGCGCAGATAGTAGTGATCCTGTCCTTGGCGCCTAAGGTTGTAGGTTCGATCCCCACCCAGGACAAATACTTTATGATTATATTCATGAAACCAGGTCAATGTAGGATATGTGGGAATTTATTTATAGATGCAATCGAACCCACGACCATTCGCCTACAAGACACTACCAAATACCCCATTGGGCCCGTCTGGTTTTCATCATTTATATTAATATATATACTAGCAGATCCGACAGACGTTGTCTGTCCTGGTCAGGATATTAAACAATGTATAAAATAAAAGATAAATAATATACTATAACATGAATGCAGTGCATCCTGCCGGGCTGATTTGTAAAATTAATCCATCCAGAGCGTCACCCAATGGCATACAAATAAAAATCATTCAAATCGGTCCAGCCGCTTAAGAGTTCAGTGAAATGCACACGTACAGTAGAATTATATATATAAATCAAATTTCACATTTGTATTCACACAACATCTCAAAAATTCACCTGACTCTGAAATAAGACACTTGAAATCCTTGTGTTACAGACAACAGAGGAACCTCAATTATAATACCTAAATACATATTTTTACCACCCATACACAGGACAAACACAAATATTATTACATAAATATATGCCCTGGGGAGAAGCGAACCTACGACCCCTAGCGCATAAGATAGAATTCTAGGGTTCTCTAACTAACAAGATGCATGAACTCCTAAGGTTACGTACCACTTTAATTGTGCACATAATTGTGCCATTTGAAACAAATGTACCATTTTAAACAAATTTACCAATTTAAACAATTGTACCATTTTAAACAAATGTACCATTTTAAACAAATGTACCATTTCAAACAAATGTACCATTTCAAACAAACGTACCATTTCAAACAAATGTACCATTTCAAACAAATGTACCATTTCAAACAAATGTACCATTTTAAACAAATGTACCATTTTAAACAAATGTA
>JACJUM010003174.1:704419-781294 GCA_020976665.1 Heortia vitessoides
AAACAAATGTACCATTTTAAACAAATGTACCATTTTAAACAAATGTACCATTTTAAACAAATGTACCAATTTAAACAAATGTACCAATTGATATAAATATACAATTTTCAACAAATGTACTATTTTAAATAATTATTAAAAGCAATCTAGTAACAATAACGCTTATGCCAACTTCAACAACATATCTACGAGTATATCATATTTGTACATATAGTTGACACGTCTCCGCTGGTCCGCTATTGACGTTATCGGGGCAGCATAATAGCGCGACGATAATTAATTCGAATGCCGTTCAAATCCTAGATAGTAGACGAGGCAGGGTGGCAACGACGCGGTGTGTTGGTCGTTATGAATAAAGCCTTGCGTACATTGGTTGTGACATGGACTACCTCCCCCTTATAGAGACGACTTAGATATCTGAACCGACAGATGGCGGTACATCTACATGAAGCGAATATTTTTTGATATGAATTATACCAATCTGTCGGGTCAACCAGTGGACAATATACTTCATGAGCACATTGAGCTGTCATATGCGGGTAAATGTTAGTACTTATAAAAATAAATGCATCCCGCAGTCGGTAGGATTCGAACCTACGCTCCCAGAGGGAATCTGATTTCTAGTCAGACGCCTTAACCGCTCGGCCACGACTGCTATATACTACACTGCAAATTTAGTAACACGGTTAATCAGTTGAATTACCGAAGCTGTGCTCCGCAATTGTCACTACGCATGCCGCAGTTATGGGCAACATCCCCTTTTTTTGAGCTATCTAGCGGTGGACGTTCAACGTCTATGATGATCGTGATGAAATGCAACATTTCAGTTGATAATATATCGGAGATGTTCGCCGCCAGTTCAGATCTTTGTACTCGAGTACTATTTGTGTAATTATAAAAAAAAATAATGAATACATTGACAAGACTTCAAGGTAGATCGCTTAAAAAATAATCTAAATATGAATACATGCATTTATTATAAAAACTGTGCAGTAGTACGTTTTAAAAAAATATGTCAATTAAAATTTTATTGAAATATTTAAATACAATGAAAGGTTGGCTCATCCATATGTGCTATAGTGCAATGCCATTAAATTTAAATTTAACTTTTTTTCACATACTAATCGAATTTATAAAATTCTCGTATCACAGTGTTAGTTACCATACTCCTCTGAAACCGCCTGATCAATTCTTGTACAATTTTATATGCATATTTTGTAGGTCTGAGAATCGGCTACTATCTATTTTTATACCCCTAAGTGATTAGAGTTATCTAACCCTAATTTTTTTTTTTAATGTCTAGGGCAAAAGGTTTTTTACATTTTAATTATAATTTGGCATTAAAAAATACACTCAACCCTACATTTTCACCATTCTATCACCAACCCTCTATTTTTCGTTGTTTTAGTAATTTAATAATTTAATCTTATTTATATGGCAGAACAACGTTTGCCGGAATAGCTAGTTATAAGAAAAAAAACATTATTGTATTAGGCAAATACCCTCGTTATTTCACCAGGAGCGTCAAAAGGTTCACGGTTAATGATCCGTGTTAAGTATACAACGTTTTTGGTAAATGAGAAAATATTTTACACTTTTACTGCTTAATAACGACATCTATCTATAAAAAATAGGTTATTTAAAGACAAATAAAATATTGTCGTGAGTTATCGGCAGAGTAGAATAGTGCCTTTTACCTTTGTCCCTTTGTACCCTCTGTACCTTTTTACCAGATGTCGTAAGAGGCGACTACGGTATCAGAACCGACATATGTCGTTATAACCATTCGAGACAGTGTAGCTCAAATGAATAGGGTGAGTATGGGCAGTAGCATCCTTGCCGCGAAAGCTGCGCTCTGCGATTACCAACAAGCTTGCTCAGCGCGGCAATTATAAGCAAATTTCACCCTTTCTTGGGCAGGCCAATGCCCAGCAGTGGACTTTCAATGGCTGGTATGATGATGATGATGAAAATATTACTGCAGGAAATAATTGCTTTTTAAGAAACCCCTCAATGTGTGCAATATACTCTCAGTGAAAGTGACTAGTTAGTTATAATTAGCAGCCGACCAATTGGAGAGAACGTAATTAATTAAGTCGTGCAACCGATCGACAGCCGGCAGATTGATGAGCGATAATGTCACCACCTAATTGGTGCACTAGCTTCGCCCCGCGACTTCACTAGCACAGTTAGAATTAACAGTCTGAATTAAGTTCAAAAAAGTTTAGTCCAGTCATTTGGCAAAAAAACATGTTTTAAGTGAACTAACACTTTTGAAAGCTCAGACGCATAATGTCCTCTTCTCAAAATGTCTACTGTTTGTATTTGTTCTGTGTCTGGGTGTTATTAATATTTATTTTGGCATATTGTAAAACCTCTGTTGTCTGATATTCATCACAAAAAAGCTTCAAGTTGCTTACTTCGGAGTCAGGTCATCGCCATCGGTATACAAAAGTAAATGCATAACAAAGAATAGGATGGATTTAATATTATTTACGTTAACTTTCGGATCGATGCGAAGCCTTAAAACTTAGAGTGTACAGATGCGAAATTCAGCCAGATCCTTTTTGTGAAGTACCTAAATCATGAAATCAATCAGGCTGGCTTAGATGTAATTTGTGTTTTTGTCAAGAATCTAGCGTCTAACGACCCCGCACGAGGGTCGAAGGTCAACGGAGCGGTACTCACGCTTGTTATTACCCACCCACCTCTAAATAATTCGATTTTAGTTAATGCCAGACTGTTACCATTGACGGGGCCGACGGCGCAGATGGTAGGATTCATATCTTGAGCGCTAAAGACTGTGGGTTCGATCCCCACCTAGGGCGAATATTTATATGATGATATTTATATTTGTTCTATATCGTTGTGTTAAATATATATATTTAAGTAGTATATTTGTTATTCCTCTGTTGTCTGATTCTCGTAACACAAGTGTTTTAAGCGACTTATCACGGAGTTAGGTCAATGTATGATATGTTGTGGGTATTGATTTTTGATTTTTATCATTTAGTTTAGGTTCCAACTTATAAGTATTATAAAAAGATGACATTGAACAATCTCTTAACAGTTTTCTTTTTATATCTTAGCATCGTCCTGCGGTTTCACCTGCATAGTTACAGTACGTTACTCCTTATAACATCAGTAATTTGTCAGTGATAGTTTCCGAGGTTAGCCGAATCAAATAGACGTACACAGCCAGATTTATAGTCAGACATCTAACATTGCCGTTTATACTATATTAAACTAAGGATTAGAATACCTGGAGGTGCCACTTTTTCGCCTTAATTGGTCTTTGGTTTCTCAATAGTCGCACCGAATTTCAGGTATTCTTACGAATTTCTTCTTCTAAGTATAAGATAGTAAAATTGAAAATACACAGAAAATTATTTTTAACTGACGCTCTTTTAAATTCGACAGTCTCTGAAATTCTACTAATTGCTTTTGATGAACCGAAAGTACATACATTAATTCGAAAATAAATGTGTACTAAAATAAATATGTCCAAATCCAAAAAACAAATGCCCGCAGTCGGTAGGATTCGAACCTACGCTCCCAGAGGGAATCTGATTTCTAGTCAGACGCCTTAACCGCTCGGCCACGACTGCCACATACTGCAAAACAAATTTCTGTTACAAAATTGTAAGTTACGGGTATTATGAACCAACTGCGACCATGAACAGATAGGTACAACAAAAGAAACAATTACTGGGTTGGATGTTAATACAAAGACTTCACTAGACAAAGACAAAGACGTCAGACGGCTTCTAAATAGCTACCCCTAAAAATATTATGTTTCAACATTATTTGTTGCATAGATATATTTTCATAACAAATTTTGTCAAATTTACATCAATAAGAGGGTAGTTTACAAAGTAATTCCGTATAATTTTAAATTTTATTGTTTACTATTGCCTCAGGTTTTGACTTGCTATATTTATGTCAAATCAGCGCATGGACCAAATATACAAGTAAAACACCTGTTTTACTTTTTGAGAACAAGCGACACCGCAGCCCGTCTGTAGGCTGTACTATCGCAAGAAAACCTTCAGTAAATACATAGCCTCTCACCTTTTCCTTCACCTCACCTCACAACCGAAATACAGCAACGCAAAAACTACTGTTTGGCGGTAGAATTAGGAGAGAATGAGGTACCAAGTCTTGGCAACTCCGTGTCTAACTTGCAAGAAGTTAGTGGAAGTTACACCTTATGTAAAAAAACAAATGTATCCGCTTATATTGCTAAGTGTAAATAAATAAATGTATATAAAATAAATGTGAAGATTACGTCGTTTTTACCGATTCTCAACGCTGTTATTTTTTGTCAACCCATGATACAGTTACATGATTATAACTATCAGATCATTATCTCCTGCATTCAGTGCGAACCTAAGATTTTTCGTCAGAAAAGGTGGACCCCTGTGGGTAGATGTCCATTATTTATCCTATATACTCATGGATTAAAGTCAATTAAATAAATTCCTAAAACATTTTAAACATTGACCTGATTCCGTGATAAGTCGCTTAAAGCACTTGCGTTACTGACATCAGACAACAGAGAAATCACAAAATATACAACTTAAATATATGTATTTAGCACCCAGACATAGAAGAAACATAAATATCATCATATACATGTTTTTCCTAGGTGAGGATCGAACCCAACACCTGCGCCATCGGGCCTGTCATTTTGGAATTAAAAGGCAATTTTTATTTCTACGTTCTATTTATTTTACCCTTTTTAATTTTAAAACAAAATAGCTAGGACGTATCATAACGGTTTTCTATTTCACCCCGATCGAATATTAATCGATTTTTTAACTCGATTTGGTCGCAGTCGCGAACAAATTTTAGGTCGGATATCTGGTAGTGATATCACCTATGAGGCATTATAACTCTGCAGATTTAGACGCTGCAAGTGAAAGTGTGTCGATACAAAAAATCTGTGAATTACACTTATACTTGTTTTGTGAACTAGCAGCGCCCTGCGGTTTTACCCGCGTTAAGTGCCTAAGAAAAAAAATGTATTATAATTCAAGTTATTTTTGTTAAATAAAGTTATTGTTATTATTACCTTTTACCCCATTAAGGGAAAATTATCAAAAAAATATTTTACACGTGTTTCAATGAAGAACTTTTATACTAAATTTGCAATCCTTTAGGATGTAAATTTTCAATTTTTATTTCTTAGAGCTCCCTACGTTATATAAGGAAATTTCACGTTTTTACCCTTATAGCTTACGCTCTGCGTTGATAAGTCAGTCTGTAAGCTTTACCTTTTTATATATTATATAGATAATAGCGTACACTTTACACTAATCGAAGAAAACGTAAACAAGACAAAATTTTTAATAATTTCTGTAAGGTATATGATTCGGAGAAAAATGTTCAGAACATAATTTCGATTAAGGTAGATCCTCAAAAAATTCGCCGACTAATTTGGTGGTCTAGCACCGGTGTCACTCACTACATATTTCTAAAATCTGGCCAAATAATTACAGCAGAGACAGATTGATCAGTTACAGATAACAATTCATTAAGAACTAGCAGTTAAATAACCGAGATTAGTTAATCGCTCTAGGCCGCTACAGTTCACAACAACGCAAAATCATTGCACAACAAACAACTCCCTAGACTCTGCTCCAACAGATTACCATTTATTCCGGAATTTGGACAACTTCTTCATCAAGGAAAAAATTTTAATTCTAATGTGGCAGTCCAAACCGCCTTTGAAGGCTTATTGTTCTCACTTTCATGTTTTTTTAAGTAAAAGATTTATGAACTACCTATGAGATGGCAAAAGTACATAGATAACAATGCTGCTTACTTCATATGTAAGAACCCAATACATACATACATCATACCCGTGTCCCAATGGCACAGACAATGAATCTTCACTTGCTACGATCTTAACATACCTCTCTCGCTTCATTTACATGCTCTTTGCTTTTTCATACACGCTCGTTTATTCTTCGTACCTGTGACCTGGCCTGCAAACAGCGTCTGGAAATAATAATAACTTTAACAATAAGACATTAAGACTTACAGAGCTGACGCCAAAAATTAAATAAAGTAAAAGACTTATTTTAAATTTGAACCTATGCCACATGCTACTGAAGTGAGCATAAAAAATAAATGCATCCCGCAGTCGGTAGGATTCGAACCTACGCTCCCAGAGGGAATCTGATTTCTAGTCAGACGCCTTAACCGCTCGGCCACGACTGCTATATACTATACCGCAAATTTATTTATACACAACATAAAAATTGCGACATTATGAGGGAGTTTCTGCTTTGGAAATACTACAAGTATTTGCTGATTACTTACGTTGCTTGTGACATGTATGTTAAAAATAAAATATCGTCAGGCGAAGATCACGTAGTCATTCTTCTAACGAACCGTTTTTCTAAACTAATACAACAAAGACACATAATAAGATTATTTATATATTTTGAAACTAAAGTGACAACGTGGTATTTTATTATTAATTATTATGGTATTTTGAAAAATTTCGATTTTTTCGATATATTTCGATAATTAAATATTTTTGCAGTTCTAAAACTATGCAACGTTTTATGTAACACCCGCATGAGCTCTGTCAGTTGAAATCTTGTTTTTTTTTTGAATAAAAATTAATCTACTATCTGACTGGACGATCGTTGTCCTGTCTTAACTATATCATGAAAAAAGAATAATTCAACTAAAAGTTAGAAATAAACCATCCTATTTCTCAAGTTTGATTAAACTGTACCGATTAGGCAAAGGTTAATTACAATTGGTTCAATTACATAGTTTTCAAGTTCATCCCAGACAAAGGAAGTCACAATTTTTTTTAGATATTTTTATGAATATTTTTCGATTGTTTGTCACCCAGAGCTAATATTTATATGATGATATTTGTATTGGCCCTGTGTCTGGGTATTAAAAATATGTATTTAATATTTGTGATTCCTCTGTAGTCTGATGTCGTTAATATAAGTGCATTAAGCGACTTATCGCGGAGTCAGGTCAGTTGTGTTAATTTATTATTGTGTCATCCAACTAATAAATATATAAAGTAATGTCAGTCAGTCAGTTTCTGAAAACTTCCTCGGCCAATAAATAGTCTAGTACTAGCAGACTGCATTGTAAACGAGTTTACAATGAAAGCTCCGACATCGTTCAAACACAATAGGTGTGGTATGTTTGCTGCCACGTGAGTGTAGAGCCGAGGCCACAATCAGCGCACTCGTTACAGTAACTGGATCATCGCGCTAATCCCCGCGCGTGTGCACACCGCCGTACCTCGACTGTGACTGCTGTACCCGGCCAGCCTTCAAGCTTTATTCGATTCGTCAATTAGCTGAATACAGTTATAAACTTATTGAGTGCATGATCGAAAAACTAATTAGCTTTGAATTGATCATTCGGCAGGTTAATAGGCATTGCTGGACATGGGACTCCCTAAGGAAAGGGGAACTTAGCCCATGATTGCTGCCCTGGGGAAGCGTGTTGCCAATCGTCAAACGCATCTTTCCCGATGGTGATGCTGCTGCCCTATGAGTCACACCGTTTTGTATGGATATACCACTAATATGTGTATGTCAAAGCAGACGAATACTTGTTGATAATATCTAATAATATATATGGGACATACAAACGTAATCGAAACGCTAATATAACAACAAGAATCAAACCAAAGAAACCAAAAAAAAAATTATATACCAGACCTGAGAAGCAAACCATGGACTCGGCAACCAATTCGCATATAAAACCGCTGCGCCAACAAGGCCACCACAGTTCGTGTCAACTACACGTGACCCAGTTCTGAACGTGCCGAATAAATCAAACGGTTTAGTTCCAAACCTAAGTTTCTTTGGCTGTAAGTTCGCGGTGAGTTTCCAACCAGCGGCGCTAATTCATTTCCCTTCGACTGAACTATACTTATTACCAGATTAAATCTATCAAACACTAATGGGCAGTTCTGGGCGAAAAAGTTAAAGGCTATAGAACAATAGCCTTTAACGCTCGTCATAAATTATATTGAGTATAAACTTTGTTGCATCCCTGCCTTATTGCATTTGAGCTACACTGTTAGGAAAGGATATACTGCCATCTGTCGGTTCCGGTACCTCAATCGCCTCTTACCGTACAGATAGAGGTACTATTCTACTCTGCCGGTACCCCACAGCAAAATCTGTTTTAGTTCAATTAATTAGCTTCTGTGATTCCGTCCGTGTGGACTTCACTTCACCTCATTTTGGGAGTTTGACCGGGATCAACATGCCATTCCCTATGGAAGAATTAAACTATCTACAAATTAAGTAATAAAACAAACAAACATATAAAGGTCTCGGTAGCATACCAGTAGTCATGGGAAAGATACAGGTTCGAGTCCCTGACGCCTGGAACCACATTAATATAACCATTATAAATCCACTGCTGGACATAGGCCTTCCCAAAATAAGGTAGAAATTTTACCTATAATTGCCACGCTGGGTAAGCATGTTGGCAATTGCAGAGAGCAAATACTGCTGCCCATCCCCACCCATGATTTTGAGCTACACTGTCTCGCCATCTGTCGGTTTTGGTACCTCAATCACCTCTTACCACACCTGGTTCAGGGGGAGGTTCTATTCTACTCTCTCGGTACCTACCAATAAGTATTGTCTAAACATAATTCTGCACTAACCGTAAGAACAAAATATAGCGGTTTTCTTATTTGACAGCTTTTTTTTATTTTAAATTAATAATTTTAATAACCTACTCTCGGATATAGAGCTGTGTTTCTAGGTTTGCTCACCTCGCTGCTATGTTAGCGCCGAGCACGAGCGAAACTGCGGGCGCTCCTAGGAATAGCCGCAGCAAACATGTTTGCTCCACTGCATATAATGTTTAGTTAGGTCCCGGATATTAATTTACCGCCTTTTGTGCGATAGCTACTACCTACCTTAAAATATCTAACTTTAAATTAATCAAACCTAAACGCGAAATTCTTGGTCTGCTAATTTCAAACGTTAAATTATCTTTCATCGTCATCATGTCAGCCGTTGAAAGTCCTCTGCTAGACATAAACCTCCCTAGAAATGCGGAATTTTGCCTATAAATGCCGCACTTGGTGTGTTGGCAATTCCAGAGCGCAGCTTTTGCGGAGGGGATGCTGCTGCCCATCCCCGCCCTGTGCATTTTAGCTACACTATCGCAGATGAATATACCGCCATCTGTCGGTTTTGGTGCCGCAGTCACCTCTTACGGCCTAACCTTAGTTCCGGTACGTCATTAGTCTCAAATAAAGCTTGGTGTATATAAAGGTACAATTTTACTTCATCTCACAGCAATAGTTTAATCAGT
Organism: Heortia vitessoides; assembly: GCA_020976665.1. NCBI lineage: Eukaryota > Metazoa > Arthropoda > Insecta > Lepidoptera > Crambidae > Heortia > Heortia vitessoides. The sequence continues at coordinate 713,750 of JACJUM010003174.1, forward strand.
TTGTCCACAGATTATTTTGAACAAAACAACAACAAAACGATCGTGGGGTTAAAAATCACAGATGTTGTGATGCAAAAGTTGGTAGGTTTCACGTATTCGCTATGTTAGAATGTTTAATATTACTTTAAACACAATGGTTTGCCGTAAGGTACCGGCGGAGTAGAAAAGTAGCTCTCTCTGTGCCACGTGTCGTAAGAGGCAACAAAGATACCAGAACTGACAGGTGGCGGTATATCCATCCGGAATCCAGGGCGGGGATGGGAAGCAGCGTTCCCTTCGTTAAAGGTACGCTCTGCGATTTTCAACACGCTCGCCCAGCGCAGCAAATATGTGCAAATTCTTGTGAAGGCCTATGATTCTGATGATGATGATGAAGTGTGAGGTAGGTGGAAGAGGTAACAAAAGGGATTGCAAACAATGCACACGAAAATGTTTTTTGTGACAAATTAAGAATTAATGTATTTTGAATTACGAGTATCAAGTTTTTTTTCCCAGACAGTCTGCAATGTTTAATTTTTCAACGTTCTTCATTAGTGATGGTAGGATTTTTGACACAGCACCGACTTAAAATACAGTGAAGCAGATGTTGCCATCAAACTAGATATCAATCTATATTTTGATACAACATTCTACATTTTAAACATCATTACATTAGTGTGCGTTCCTTGGCCAGAATCATTAAGAACATTGGGCAGTCCCATTTTCCAGGCGCGGTAAGAACACTGTTTATTTAATCTGTAAATATATAAAATTGAAAAAAAATGTCTTCCTTTTTTAAAGTACATTGCGTGCCAGTGTGTTGATTTTAATACCTTTTCACTAAACAAACAGTATTTGCAAAATACATCGAATTTTTAAAAAATATTTTTGATGTATTATGAAATGTCTCTTTCAAAAACTATTAAATCTGTGTATGTATTATTATTTTATTTACATATTTTTATTATTGTATCTATATATCTGTTATGTAAACTCTTTGGACTTACTCTTTCACGAAATATTTCCCCATATTTTTTGAAGACTTCATTTCCTCTTCTAATAGATAGTTGCAGTTCTAATAGAATGATCATTAATTGTAATATTTAATTTATTAAATGCCCCATACTTAGATTAGATTAGAATTATTCTATAAACTTAAATTTGAATACAATTTTATGTTGAGGTAATCATATATGATTGCTTATTCGACTTTTTACTATAGTCAGTAATATTAGGTAATTCATTGTAATTGAAAAATATTTTCTGTTGTTAAATTCGATTAGCTTTAAACTATTATTTATTTACATTTCAAGTGACTTATACACGTAGTCATATATTTATTTATTGAACTTAATTGCACAAAATATAAAATGTACAAATGGCGGACTTAATTCTAGTTAAAATTATCTCCCAATCAACTATTACACGAAACAGAAAAATATGTATAGTGGTGCAGACAATATATATAAGACAATTCGATAGTGATCTAGGAATCTTGTAATAATAAACGTGTTGCTCTGAAAATACAAAGATTTATTTAGCACAAATATCTTTTTAACAACAAGAACAATACAATCCAGATACACAACATACCTGAAAATACAAAGAAACGACATTTAAAGTTTATTAATTTTAGCTACTATTTAAAAATTAGCTAGTCGATTCCTTTATCACAATTAGTAAACTTTTTATTAATCTACCCTATCGCCATATTTTAAAAACGTCATTAAGTTGGCACTGTCAGTCGCGCCCTCTATTCATAGATAGGCCCATAGATAATTAAAGAACTAATTTCTTTACATATATATACAAAATAGATATACTTTAACATAAAAAATACCTTCATATGATATAAAAAATATATTAACAAAAGCGAAAGCATACCTGTCAATTTATTACATAATCTAACTAGTCGAATTGCATTCAAACGAATGCGGCATGGAAACAGTTATTTTAACGTCACCGATAAAAGACACTTAAAACATTTATTTTTGTTTCTACTAGCGGGGCGACTGCAACTTCGTCCATAGCAAAAAAAAATCTCGTTGCCGCGAAAATTTCTATCCTGCGTTTGGGTCCTTGACCTACAAACGAACATTCAATAAAACTATTTTTATAAAAACTCTTCCCGATCACGTACACAAATATGGTCCTGACAATTAAAAACACAGCAAAATAAGAATTACCCAATCTGTTGCAGTTGTTGTAAATGTATGCTCGCGCGTACAAACATTAAGGTGATTTATTTTTTATTTATAAGTAGATCTATTTTTATTGCCCGCGTGATAGTAAGCGTCATAGCATGCTGTAATAATATAATATCACAAGGATATCACTGACACGTCGCCAACTTTACTACTTGCAGATATTATGTCAGATTACCACTGGGTCTTTGTGTGCTTTTATTTTCGGACGAACCTATTGCTGGACTACTCAGACGTAAATTCCAGCACCACCAATAAAAGACTTCGGGGCCTCTCATAGGTGAGAGGCCCGATGCCCGTTTTTGTATTGCGTGCCCCGCGACCGTGCGTTCAGCTACGATCACGCCCGCAGGACTCGCTGGATCTGAGCGGGCTTTGTGTGCTGCTTCATAAATCTTTATTTATATATATTTTTCTGTTATATTATATCGAGAGTAGCTGTGACATTTAACTACCTCTATCACTCTTAAAACCGGAACACAGCAATACAAGCACAGCTTTCCTCGGTACAAATAGGTAAGAATGAGGTACTATGTAAGAAGTATTGTAGAGGACCACAAAAATATAAACGAACAAAGACTAATTAAGATTAATGAAGTCGCACAAAACGAGCGTGATACTGTATGTTATGACGGGCCGCAAACCTCTCTCATCTTGCTTTTTAAAGCCGTGCGGCATTAAATTTGAATGAAGCCCGCCAAATGAAGCGGCCGGTTAATTAATAAATCCCGTATTTACGGATCAAATCGAATTATTATAACGAAGCGCACTGATTGTCCGCCACGCACACATGCACGCGCGTGTGACAGCGCTGCGGCGACGCAGGCGCCCTCGTGCGGTCACCGCTACTATACAATATTCGTTATAAAATACAGTACATTCCAATTCTTTACTTTTTATGAATTACGGCACTTGGGTAGTACAGATTAAATTTGAGAATCCGTTTTTAATGGCCAAATATTAGATTTAAACGAAAATAAAATCAATATAAATCTCCAGAACGGGTGAATATATTTTAGAGATTTTTTTTATATCCTCATGTGTACTACGATCTATACAATACGATATGGAGGTACCTCACGGCACCGGCAGAAAAGAATAACCCACATCAGGTGTCGTAACAGGCGACTAAGGTACCAGAACCGACAGGTGGCGGTATACCCATCAGAGCGGGGATGGGCAGCATCCCCGTAGCAATAGCTGCGCTCTGCGAGTGCTCACACTGTTGCCCAGCGCAGCAGCTATGGGCAAAAAGCTACCTTTCTTGGAGAGGCTTAAGTCCAGCAGTGGACTTCCAATGGCTGGTTTGATGTACTACGATCTGTCACCATATTTGGACATTTAGTAGAATGGTTGGCACTCGTCAAGACATGCTCTTACTGGAATTATATTAATATGTGAGAATGTAATACTACATTATGTACATAATAATAATAATATAATCTTTATTGTACACCAATGAAAACAACACAAGAACATCACAAAAACATGGAATATTTGGTACAAGAGGTACATAGGTATTTACATAATTGGAGTTATTTTAAAACTATGAATATCAATGTGAGGCCTTTTATTAAAAAAAAAATAATTTATCGTATCTGACAAATACATAAAAAAGAGCGGAAACATGCTTCTAATGTTTATATAGACAACTTTCGGAAATACTGCATAATAAAAAAAACATTTATTGAATCAATCTTGGAAAATAGATGTAGGTTGTTGCGGATTTTTTTAGGAGATTTAAAGGAGAACAATTTCATTACACAGGATTTTTGTGTTCGCGCTTTAGAGGCCCGCGCATCGGAAGCTCTCAAAAGAAATATTTTTTCCAGGTAACATTTTTTATTGTTGCTTCGCTCCTATTGATTGCAGCATACCTTGTTAAAAGAAATACCTAACACAATGTTTTTTGTTTCGAACTAGAAAAAGAAAATTTAATATTTGATCGTTATCTATTCCCGGAACATTTAATAAGTAACAGTTAATACCCGGAACATCATTTTAGCCAGATACTAGATAGATAGATAGATAGATAGATATCCATACATACTAGATATCCACTGCTGGACATAGACCTCACCAAGGAAAGAGGTTGGTTTGCCCATAATTGCCGCGCTGGGAAAGCGTGTTGGCAATCGCAGAGCGCAGCTTTCGCGACAGGAATGCTGCTGCCCATCCCCGCTCTGTACATTTGAGCTTCGCTGTTCGGTTGGATATACCGCCATTTGTCGGTTTTGATGCCTTAGTCGCCTCTTAAGGCACCTGGTACATTAGGTACTATTCTACTCAGCCGGTACCTCACGGTATTGTAAAACACTATAATTGTCTTAAATTAGAATACTATGCAACAAATTTTAAAACCAAATGTAAAACATTAACAGTACATTCTAATCATCGCATCTCAGATGACGTACGCGCCGTGCCCCAATTTACGAGGTCATCAGAATCAAGTCCGGTGTGATTCTTGGCGCAAGAGAAAGTATATGCGTTGATATAGACACACATATAATCTTCATATGTATGTAGCAGTCGTGGCCGAGCGGTTAAGGCGTCTGACTAGAAATCAGATTCCCTCTGGGAGCGTAGGTTCGAATCCTACCGACTGCGAATATTTTTGACCAAAATGTTTTTTTTTATCTGTGTTAGTTACTAGTTTCAATTTGTCAAAATATATATTTTTATTGCTTTTGTTATGTTTTTTATTGACTTAATTGCAAATGTTATATAGCAATAAAAAAAAGATAAAATAAATATAGATAGTAGATAAAATCCTAGACACTATATAATCTTTTTCCTGTTTTTTTTTTTAACCATACTATTTATGAGACGATTTCTTACTTACGCATTCACTACTGATAGTAAAACTACTTTTTTAACAACTTTTAACCATCTTTCGTCAATATTGAGAACGGTAACCGCAAAGTATTTTGAAACTAAAATAAAAAAAACACGTTTTAAACATCTTATAAACGTTTATCTGCATATAAAAACAAAAAATAACCAGAAAAGAGCAATGCACACACTGCTATTTTGCGGTAGAAATAGGTGAGAGTGAGGAACCAATGCAGACGATCTTTGTATAAGTTCTACCTCTGGTATTTTTATATGATGATATTTGTATCTATTTGTGACTCAGATTTCAGGGTGTTAATTATGTATTTAAGTATCGTATTTGTAATTCCTCTGTTTTATGATGTCCGTAACACACAACACTTAAAACGACTTATATCAGATACTAATCAATATATGAGGTGTTGACAATCAATACATGGTGTCCAAAAAAACTACTGCACGCGGATGAAGTCGCGGACACAAGTAGTTGAATATAAATGTCCAGCAGTGGACGTACAAAAGTTATCTTAAACCATAAACCGGATATGTAATGGATGGGGATCGGATCCGCGCCACTGGACGCATAAAATAGCGCCATCGGCCCCGCCAGTACATCACTAATCTAAACACACCATTCGATAGTACAATATAAAATGAGTCCATTGGTTCCGCAATAATTATCTGCTATCTAAACCGTCCCACTTGAGTTCCCTAACAACTTGCGCTCATAAAGCACCGGCACGATTAAAGTTCCTCTATAACCCGTTAATTAAATATCATCTAACACTAATTTGCATATCGGCCTTGTGTTTTAACCCTCTTTGCCAACAACTATAAATAAGGCCAGTAATTGCGCTGGTAATCTAAAAGTTTGTGGCCTATCCATAAATTTGAAACCGCCTCTGTTATTTAATTCCAACATAAACTAACATATACTTACACGAGACTAGTTCAACTTGACTCAACTTGTAGATTTCGACAAGTTGATGTTATATATAGCCTTCCTCAATAATTGGATTATCTAACACAGACTTTTTCAACTCGGTTCCTAAGATTAGCTCATTTAAATAAACAAACAAACTTTTCAGCTTTATATTAGTATAGGTTAGGCCGTGAGGTACCGGTAGAGGAAATTAGTACCGTCCTCTGCACCAGGTGTCGTAATAGGTACCAGAACCGACAGATGACGGGATTGGGCAGCAACATCTCCGTCGCAATAGCTGCGCTCTGCGATTGTCAACATGCTTACACAGTGCAGCAATTATGTGTATAATTCTTCCTACCTTGGGAAGGCCTATGTCCAGCCGTAGACTTTCGAAATGGCTGATATAATGATAATGAGAAGGATAATTTAAAAATAGACTTATAGAGCTATAACTATTAAGTTTATCGGCTATCTTCTGACTGTATATATAAGTTATTTATATCTGTTGTATTTATGTTACTCTTTATACCAGACTTAAAAAGAATCCAATTCCTACAGCATCTCATATATTGACCAGATAACAGAGTTGGAGTCTAATCACAAGATAAGTCCTTTAAAACACTTGTTTTACGCACATCAGACTATAGAGAAATCACAAATATACTACTTAAACCCATATATGTTCGTCACCCAGGCACAGAACAAACAAATATCATTATATAAATATTTGTCCGACCAACAGATCCTTTGGCACACAAGATAGGATCACTACCATCTGCGCCATCAGGTCTATCATCAAGTTAAATAGAATGGAGATCAATTTTTGCAAATCGATTTATTACCCATCACACATTATTGTCAGCTTTACGTATTCTCCATAGACAGTGGCGCCTCGCCCATAAAAGTGGAAAAACCGGAACTAAACTAACTAAGTCAAAATTTAACATTTACAATTTCCGAGTTATCATAAGATCACCTGTATAATTCTCCAAACAATCCTGAAATATCAATTATCCATGAACCGATCTAAACTAAAAGACTTCCGCTAGCATCACTAAAATATGTCTCAAAATAAGGTAATTGATTGCTTTCTCTTTAATTATACTTACATAAATAATGTACTCTTAAAGCTGGTACTAATCCAGTAGTTTAAATTTGGCCAGTTAAGGCAGATTTAGCAGTGGCTGTAGTTTGCCCGGCGGCGGTCGAATTAAACTTGTGCTATTAGATCAGAGTAAGGGCGGGTACTAACCTAATTGAGGAGGATAAATACTCCCTGATTAGGGATTACCTAGTTCGAGCCTTTTGGATCTCCGCTGACGAAATAATGCTATTGTTTTGGCAAAAATCTAAGAATACATACCAAACCCCTCTTTAACCCTAAGTATTTTGTGTAACAAGGACAAGGAGACCAGGTCAAATTGCCCAGTTATGCCACAGCCTATTTTTCATCCTTCATCATTTATCACAACAATGCGAAAATTAATTTTTTTCGGAAGTAAGTAGGTAGGTACCAATATAGAGGATCTTTGCATACAGTTTAATACAAGAGATTTTTCGGTTTTCTATTTGTATCATTGCTGATTGATATAATAATATCTCTAAATCTACTATGGGCGCGCGCGGTTTTATTCGCGTCAAGTTGTAGAACAAACCTAGCGTTAGGTCGATCAAATGCAGCCGGGCGGGGATGAGCAACAGCATTCACGTCACGAAACTACGCTCTGCGGTTACCAGCACGCGTGCCCAGTGTGGCAATTATGGGCAAATTCCCCCTTTCTTGGGCAGGCCTATGTCAAGCAGTGGACTTCCAATGGCTAATATTAACAAACAACGTGCCACGAAATCTTTATACATATTTTTATTACACATTTCAACGTTACAACTAACAAAATTGTTTAATATTATCATTTAATATGTAATATCGATACTTATGTTTTGTTTTTCATTAAATTCAAAGTTACCGCTTTGGTTGAAAATAACCGATTTGTGCAGTAAATACCAAAATGCTATAGCTATGAAATTTCGACGAGTAAATGATAAGTGTCTTCCCTGTAAACAATCCTCTAGTCGAGTAGAAAACTTTGGGTTTATCATCGCGAGCACGGACCAGCGCCGGACTCGGGCAGGACGGGCTGAGCAAGAAAAGGGTTAAAGGTCTTTGACGGATTAAGGGAACTCAGATTAGGGGACATTAGTGACCGCAGAGGTCAAGTCCCGGTTATAAATTTGGCTTTAAATTAAATTGTATCATAGTTTTAGCAAGATTTTAGCGGTTGGATATTGATGGCCCAATTTGTCATTAAAGGGTGGGTGAAATCTAGTTTACTTGTAAACTAGTCATTGCACGTGGCTGCGTTTGCGCGAGAAATAAAACTGATCATATAGACTACTATTCTCTGACCCAGACAACCTAGGTCGTCTACATTAGTACCTGCCTCTTAACAATTTCTAAAGCCAAATATCAGTGTTAGCATTGCTGTGTTCCAGTTGAAGGTCAGAGATGCAGTGAATTGACTATAACGCGGACTGAATGCATCTTTGTGGACCTGGTCTAAAAAAAATGTAGACTTGAAATACGGATTATAATTTCGAGTAATGTTAAATCCATCCTCGTCTTAAATCTTCTTTTTTACATTGTACATATGTAGTATTCAAATTAGTTCCACTTGATCCCTCACGCGAACTGTATGCCTGTTTGTTGACCTGGTCTACAAAATAGAAAGAAAATCTAATTGTTGATAGTTCATATAAAAATATTTTCTGCAATACCCCAGATACATGTAGCTTATTTTACTAAGATAAATATAATATGATTATCATTAGCTACAAACAGAACTTTTAAAATGTTGATATAATTATATTATATATAAATATATATACTGTATAGATGAATCTATAGAATAATTAGCTAATCATCCAAGACTTCAACCGAGCATTACCTTTATGTCCCCCCCCCCAAAACACTGATGAATCCCTTCTTAAATCAGGCCATGTCCTTTCCTAGGGTTCAAACCAAAGTATATGCCGAATTTCGTTAAAAATTGTTTCATCGATTAAACTGTTTAAGCGTAACATACAGACAGGAACTTAATCGTATTTATAGCATTCCCATGGATTGTGTATATTGATCTATACCAGGTCAAGTGTCGCGGTGTTTGATATGCTCATATTTCCCTGAATTCCCCCTCGCTGAACATGAAGCAATAGTTTTTATAAAATCCAAATGAAACTATCTATTTATTTATAAGAACATAAACAGTACAGTCCATATGTTTCTGTGTTTACGAATGTGCACGCAAATAACAAATTAGGGACGTCAAAAGGTCTGCCAGAGGTCCCCGCAGAGTTGCGAGGAGTGACTTAAATAACTGGACGTAATGTAGCCGCAAAGCTCAGAGCTCTGTTATAAATCGCGCTACATATTAATTAAGCAATATTTGAGAAAGATTGTTTGGTAAAATAGTGGATCCACAATCTTTTAAAAAAGCAGAAAAAATATACATATTTTTGTTCATTATCATCATGATTGCCAATGGAATTCCACTGCTGGACATTGGGCTTCCAAAAAAAGGGGAATGTTATATACTCCTTAGATATATATTAATACCCACACAGAACAAACACATATATCCCTATATAAATATTTGCTCTGGGTGGGAATCGAACCGACCGAAAGACCCTACCACAAGATAGGACCAGTAGATCTTCGCCATCGGGCCCGTCTTTGTCTTTGTCTGATATTAAATACAATCAGTGTTCCCCTAAACATTGGCCCTTCTAACACTAAATTATCTTTAAAGCACCAAAACTAACAAGCAGCCAGTTAGAACTTCACAACGATAAAGTGGCTGATTGTTCTAAATTTCGGGTAAAATGTTTTGTGTGATTATGGTTGTGGGTGGACAATAGCTAGACAGACTTGTTATTGACTATTATCTACAAGAAAAGTATATTTTAAACATTCCGGCATTGTGTATCAACGAAATATGGATTGGCTTCATGTCGGGAACATTCTATGGCCATATTTTTTTAACGACTTCAGGTCTTCTGTATGACTTTTGCTGCTTTTAAAGTTTTTAAAATGAAATTAAGTAAGTTTGTCTTTCATTGAAAAATATTTTTTAGCCGTGAGGTACCGGAAGAATAGAATTCGAGCAACAGACGTTCCTTGCTTCTTTAAAAGACGTTAGCCCTTTTTCTATCCCGCAGAAACAAGCGTAGGGCCACTCATAAATAATAATCAGCCAAGCATCTTTGACGTCAAATTAAAACAACACAAAGTTTGTCAAAAAAACCACGTTAGACTCTTCATAATAAACTATTTATAAATTGCATTTTAATAAATGTTATCCAATTGTAGAGTTGATATATATCTTTTTATTTTTACTCTCAATAATTGACTGTTCACCGACATAATAAAAATTATTTACATTAATTAGAGCCTAGATCCTGCCCGATTGGAACAAGCGACAGCACTCAGAAGTGAGGTTCCTAGTAATTAAGTCACAGCCGATCTAGCCGGCCGAGCGCGCTGTAGAGTCAAGCTTCAATCCGTGGTCTAAATATACCGTTCACATGTGTGCGATATATTCCTTGTATTTGAGTACCAATATAGATAGGAGGGAAGCGTGGCGCTTTGGATAATACCAACTTTTAAATATTAATAAATTTATCACACTAAGCTTTTGTAGTTTCAGCGAATTATTTTTGATTTTAAAAACTTATGAATCTTAGATCTACTCTACATACTATTGCAGCTACTTCAGCTAGTATCAAGATGGAATACTTAATAGCAAAATATACATATTAATAAAAATAAATAGTCTAAAATATATTCAATTGTAATATACATATTTAACAAAATAAAGTCATCAGTTTCCACTCAAACGTGTACACACTTGTGCAAACATTGCATGCAAACAACTATTAATTGTTATTAATGAAGGTGTCGTTAATAACATAAAGTACATTGAAATAATATATTAATTAATAACATAAAGTACATTGAAAAATACTATTTTACATAACAACATATATGAGTATAACTCTTTGCCTGAGACAAAACAAATAATAAAGCTATTATTTACACGTACTCGTTGATGCAAATTGTTACCGTGTAAAATGCTAGTTCGTTTTTATATTTTTCAGATAATAATTGTCTTTTTTTCTCTTAAATTAATTAATTTCTCAGATAAATAGTGTCATATTGTATATATATACTTAATGATACAACAACAGTAAATTAAATAAATAAATACGCACAACATCTCATAAATTGACCTGACTCCGATAATAGTCGCCTAAATTGTGTTACGAACACCACACAACAGAGGAGACACAAATATAATACTTAAATCATTTATTAAACACCCAGACACAGAACCAACACAAGTATCATTGTATAAATATTGCCTCTGGATGGTCATCGATCCCACGATCTTTGGCGCAGCGCACAAGTTAAGATCACTTCCATTTACAACAATGGGTCAATCAAAAGTATATTACGCTACGTATACATTTCTCATTAGAAATAAGATCTAGTTTTTTATGCAGGCGTTTTTTTACGTATTTAGGTCGAAACAAGTTTATTTCGTCTAAAATAAAATTAGCTTATGTCGTTTTGTATCAATAATGGCAGCCTTCTGCAAGCCAAAATTAGTCGAAACAAAGAGACAGACCGGCAAAATTTTAAAACCTGTTTTTAAATAAATTATCGATATTTATACATTGACAAAAAATTGGTGACGATACAAACACTCTTATATTTTATTTATTTCGTTAGATATTTTATATGTATATATAACAGCAGCCACATTAATTTATATAGTGTAATTTACATAATGACTTAATCGTATGTTCGCATAGGTATAAAATAAATATATTCGTATTATCTAAGATAAGTAATCTTTGTTATAACAAAACAGCATTAAATCCTACAAATCCTACAAATCTAAATCCTTAATTAATACTAATTAAAAAAACATATACCTAAAATAGTAAGCTAAATATTTGTACATTTAAAAATATGTATTATTATCGTTGATTGACTTTAATCGATCGATAACGTCTCTACATGAACAAACGAGTAAGCGCTTAGCTATTTTCGTCCTCTCATGTGTAGCAGTCGTGGCCGAGCGGTTAAGGCGTCTGACTAGAAATCAGATTCCCTCTGGGAGCGTAGGTTCGAATCCTACCGACTGCGAATTAATAAATATATTTTTTCAAATATTTTATTAAAATGATAATGTTTTATAAATTACTTAAAAATAAGGCTGCAATACATAAAATGTTATAATTATTTTTTTTAAATCTACAATCATTATTGAGCCTTCGCGGCTTATGTATGAACATACGGCGATTATCACTGAAGCGATTTTCAAATGGCACTGAAATTCAAGTCCGTTTAAACAAACCGGCCCTTTGCCGGAGCAACCCACCTGTGATATTGGCCTAACATCGCACAAAGCGGTAGTCCGCCCGACCGACCCGCCAAAGTTGCTATTTAATAAAAATACCAACTTTTTACGATCGCTTGTTGCGAGCCCACATTTGTTTTTTATTTTTGATTTATTTTTGAATACTCGATGCGATGTAAAAATGAATATATTACTTTTGCTGTGTGAAATTAAGTTAACATGGCATTGGTTTTTCCCTAGATATCATATTATTTGTTTTATATGGAATCAGAACATTATTATTGGCTTTCAATTTGAATATTGTATTTTCGATTATTACGCACAACTAATAAAAAAAAAGAAGGGAAATGTCAGTAGCTCAAATGCACATGCACAATGGGCTGCAGCATCCTCGGCGCAAGCTACGCTCTTTGATTGCCAACACGTTTGCCCATCGCGGCAAATATGGGCATAACTCCCCTTTTGTTTGGGAGGCCGCATTCGCAAAGCGTAGCTTCGTGACGGAAATGGTGCTGTACATCCCCTCTCTATTGTATTTGAAATACACTGATACGGATATACCGCCATCTGTCGGTTACGGTACCTCAGTCGCAAAGGAAAAAGTTAATGTTTGAATTATAAACTAATGTCATTTCATATTATGAGACAATAATGATCTTGTTTAATTAGTATAAATGTCGCGTTAATTTAATCGATTAGTTTAATTTGCCAAGCCCACGATAATGAGCAGCCAAACGTGAACAAAACAGATGAGTTAAAGCATTTTATACGAGTATTTGTGTTTGTTCTGTATCTGGGTATTAAATATATATTTAAAGTATCCTATTTATGATCCCTTTGTTGTCTGATGTCCGAATTAAAAGTGCTTTATGCGACTTAAGCAAGATAAGTCGCATAAATTAACAATTACATTTTTTATTATATAGTACGAGTATAGACAATCAGAAATTCAATTAGCTTAAGGGATATTTAGGGATTAGATATTAAGGGATACATGTAAAAATGTTTGTATTTATTTATTTCTGACTTTTGTTATGTCTCAAGTAAAAGAGTATTTTATTTCGATAATATATGTTAAAAATAGCTTAAAAATAATTAAAAATTGTTTTTCAAATAAAGTTATAAAGAAAGCAATACATTTATGCTCTTTGTTTTTCTTCTAAACTTGCACATTGTCGACAATTGAATATATGACCGTCAATATTGAGTTCTTCGGTTTCTTATAACAGCTATAAATAGTATTCACAGTTGTTTATGTATTTATATCTTTAAATATAAAAGTGCACCGCGGTTTTACCCGCGTTAAGTTGTAGAGCTTTCATACTAAGTTTGCACCCTAATTTTACCCCTTTCAGAAGAGAAAAGATTTTCTAAATAATATTTTACACGTGTTTCTTGACTTTCAATAAAGACCTTTTCTAGCAATAAATATAGCTTGTAGTTACTCAAGGAAAGTGCAACTTACTAACAGTCAAAGAATTTTTGTAATTGGCATAATAATTTTTGAGTAAATTCATTACAAACATACACATAAAAATATAAATCCTTCCACCTACAAAGTCCTACTTCCCTTGGTTACGTCGTCATACTTAAACGAATTCACCAATTTCACAAATCCTTTCATGTTAAGTTTATTATTTGTATAAACAGGTTCTTATATAAGAAACAAGCAATAAATTTGCTTGGAAAATTAGATAAATAAGCGACCATATATACTGTTCTTATGGAACACCATAGCGTCGTATGAAATCCATCTGGGATTGGTGCGGATTATGTTATCCGCACCATCCGTACATAATTGTTTAAATAATTACTCGAATTCCAATTATACTGCTTTTTAACGGCATTAAAACGTGGTTTTGTTAATTTTACAAATGTTCAACGTTTTTGTAGATTGTCAAAATATGTCGTGTCAGGATGTTGTACAATATTAAACGTCTTTAGAACAAAAAAGCTATTATTTTATATTACAAACAGATTTTGACGTATATTCGTATATTACGCAATTAACAAGGTTGCTACAATATATTTAAAGCGTACAAATGTTTATCGGTGGCCAAAAATATCCGCAGCCGGTAGGATTCGAACCTACGCTCCCAGAGGGAATCTGATTTCGAGTCAGACGCCTTAACCACTCGGCCACGACTGCCTTAAAGCAATCTAGCCAAATACGCTATTACATCATAGAATAGCTTAAAACTTTTGCTACTTATTTAAGAAACTTAGTAGAATCTGTAAGTCTGACTAAGATGGCTACCGCGGCTACAATTGTAGAAGGAATAAAGAGGACAACAGTGCTGGTAAGATTTCGGTAAATTGGCTGGAGTGATTTATTATTGACGAGGATTGTTTATAACGGTATTACTAGGGTACGTATCTCGCAAAAAGTGGGTTGCAACCCGCAAGCAACACAAGTGCTTTAAGCGACTTACCACCTGACTTACTTACCGGAGTCAGGTCAATGTATGAGACGTTATAGGAATTTAGTTAAAAAAAAATACTAGCTACACGGCACGCGTCCCTCTCACTCGCTCTCATTGTGACGTGTGTTACGCAAATGTATTGCAAGTTATTGTATGTATATTTGCATATAAATACGTATGTATGTGTAAAGGTAAAAATAAAATTTTGTTAATATGAAATTCAGTGCGAGATTCTTTGTATAAATTAATGTTTTAAATATAATTCTTTGTATAAATAAATGTTTTAAATTGTTACTGTTATTTCATCCTTATTCCTACTATACGAATGAATATTCACATTAAAATTATTTTGCCACTCAAAGTCGTTGTCACGTAAAACTTTCGCCCGTATACCGACTTTACAGGCAACCAATTTTTTTTACTTTATTATTTAAATAGATATGTTTCATAATGTGTAACCTGTTTTTTAACAATTATTATTGAAATTTAATCCTATTAATGTTATAATAAATAAAAAATAATTCTCTTATACTTGAAACTTTTAAAAAAAATTCTGACCGTAGTATCAATTTGTAGTGTTTAATTATGTTTGTTTTATTTTATATAGCTTTAAAGGTAAAAAGCGTAAAAGTAAGAAAGTTTTATTAAGTAAATATTACTAAACACACACATGTACATACATATATAAATTAATAAGCAGGTTTTTTCATTAAAGACAAGATGACTTGATATATAATCTACGTTTAATGAAGCTATTGACTAGTGTTTGCTAAGACAGAGACATATTGTATTCGCTTAACAGCTTGTATGACCTTTTGATAACCTCTATCTAAACGTTCTTTAGAATCCTAAGAGATAACGCTGCGAACTACCGTAAAGTAAGTAGTTTTATTCATGAAAATAATCTCTGATATGATTAATTGCTTTCTTTTTGAATTTCTCTAATAAAATTTTTTAAAAGGATGTTAAACGCTCGTGGACGAACGTGTTCATACTATTGTATATTAAGAACTAGGTGTGCCCACGACTTCATTCGCGTGGTTGTCGGAAACTCTATCGAGATTATTTTTTGATTGCTCAAGTTGGTTAGTTGATTGTATTGTTGGTTGGTTGATTGTATAATCGTGAATAAGATTTTTTTAAATAATATGTAAAAAAAAATAATGTTTTTAAAATAATGGGTCAAAGTACTTCAGCATAAATTATATTTTTACTTTTGTTTAAAATAAAGCACGCTATATTCAACCGTTCCGTAGGGAGCCGACCACGCGTCTGAGCCGCGCGGCATGGTACCTTGCAAAGATACACTCGCGAGTGGTGGTGGCAAGCACGGCGGTGGGGCGAGGCCCACCTCCCTCTCACCCGTCGCCGCGCGGCCTGCTTGCACATTATAATGGTAGCAAGCCTTCTTCGACATATAATGTTATTATGAGTAAATCTTGAGAGATAGACATATACTGACGCGGCCTTTTTTATTATTAAAAAGGAATAATTCTTTCATACATAGTTTTTGAATATCTTAAACCATTTAGCAGCGCATGCGACGAAAGACCTCAAATGTAAATAATTTTCCCCGTATTTGCAACATATCTGATCACTGATGCTTCGCTCCTATTGTTCTCAGCGTAATGTATTATAGACTATAACCTTTCTCTATAAATGGACTATCCAACAAAAAAAGAATAATTCAAATTGAATCAGTATATTCTGAGATTAGCGCGTTTAAACAAACAAACAAACTCTTCCGCTTTATAATATTAGTATAGATGATGTATTACAATATTTTGCATCTTTTAAACGACTATAGTCATGGGGACTATAGTCGTTTGTCTATTGGACCATGGTGTATCATTTTCAAGCACGGTATATGTTTTAATCATTAACTTCACACCTCTTTGATACCTATATTTTGGTACCTCGGTGTCCCCTAACAACGCCTGGTGCCCCCGCACCCACACAAGTGCTGTTCGGCTCTACTGATACCTCAATACAAAACATTTATATGAGAGTAAGTAGTAACTACCTAGTAAGACGTGGAGTACCGACAGTATAGAGGGGTGCCTCTTTATGTGCCCGGTATCGTCAGAGGCGACTGGGGTGCCGGAGCCGACAGATGGCGGTATATCCATCCGAAACTGCGTAGCTTAAGTATAGGGCGGGAATGGGCAGCAGCGCCCTCATCGCAAAGTGTGCTCTGCGATTGCTACCACGCCTGTCCAGGGCGGCAACTATAAGCAAACATCCCCTTATCTTGGAGAGACTTATGTCCAGCAGTGGACTTTAGATAGTTGGTTGGGATGATGACGATAAATGGGTACATTAGTAAAAAAAAATACATTATACACTAAAAGGGCATTATATTTTGTGTACGAAGTTATAAGTTCGATCAAGATAAACAATTATTTAACAAGCTGTATATTTGTGTTAAAGATATAATTTTACCATAATTGTCTGCCCGTTTGCGGCTTTTTTTCTGTGTCTGTGTAATTATAATAATTTGTTTATTTAGCCGAGAAATAACAAGGCTTTTAACCTAATTAAAAAATAAATATTAAATATACGTATTCAAGTATTCTATTTGTGATTCTGTTGTCTGACGTCCGTAACACAAGTGCTTCAAGCGACTTGTCTTGGATTTAGGTCAATGTATGAGATGTTTTGTGAATTTATAATAATTTATAATGCCAAAAAAAAATATTGTTCCCTTTTCTAAATAGATCTAATCCTCTGTCTTTATTAAAACTTTTCCCATGTAATCAATACAATTCAAACGCGGCAGACGCGGAACCGTTAAAATTAACTCTTTGTTTAAATTTAAACAAAAGGCGTCATTGTGACGAAGACTGGTGAAGGCTGTACCTGGCGAGGTCCATTAAACAATTAGTCTCCGGCGCTAGACAATGAATGGGGCTGGATTAATTCTGACACCGAAGAAACCACTTCCAAATCGTGTTTCTGAACATTTGCAGATATTCACTGAGATAAGTATTGCCATTGGAATCCTAATATATATTAACAATTACGCTTTCGCCACACAAAATAGAACGTGTTTTTAATTAGACTAAGTCGACGAGCATACAGTCGGTATGATAATTAGCAGTAAAGCAATCTATTGACGCTCGTAAAATTTAAAGGATTCATTTTCATATATTTGTTGCTCTTGTTAATATACAGAGGTTCTTAAAATGGTGTCAAATGACGTAATATGGCTCTGTCAGGGCATTGCAGATTGAGTGACAGCTTCTTATATCAAACATTTTTTTATAATAACAATATGTATTGATTTATTTGTTTACAAACAGTTATTACATACATACATACATCACGCCTGTGTCCCATCGGGGTAGGCAGAGACTATGGATCTCCACTTGCTACAACCTTGGCTAACCTCTACCGCTTCGCATGCACTTTCACGCGCACTCGTTTATTCTTGGTACTTCTGACCTGATCCTTCTTCAATACCTCTTCTACCTGGTTAAGATATGTTCGCCGCGGTCCCCCTCTACCAACCCCTCCATTCACTTCCGCTTCATCTATTTGTGCAGTCATTCTTCTTTCATCAATTCTTTCTACATCTCCAAACCATCTTAACATTCCTTTCTCTTTTTTTGTCCCAATATCATCTTTTACACCACATTGATCCCTTATTATACTATTCTTTAATCCAGCTCTCAGCCTCACACCATACATACTTCGAAATGCTCTCATTTCAAAAGCATCTATTCTACTGGCATGCTTCTTTCTTCATCATGCTTCTTTCATGAACCAACACAACTCTATGAATAACCAGTCGGGCCCTTTTCGACACGTTTTGACTGCCAATAAAAGCATGTAAAGCTCCATTGACACTATTTCCAGCATTCACTCTCCGTTCAATATTTTTTTATACTTCCCCTTTAGTAAAAACATTTCACAGATACATAAATTATTTCACTTGATCAACTTTCATGTCATCGATCAAAATTTCACAATTTGTCACACTTTCCTCCTTTTCAATCACTATCACTTGCGTCTTACTTATATTTACTTTCATACATTTCCTTTTAAAAGATTCTTGCAATTAACAGTTAACAACAGCTATTACATTACTTGATATAGGTATTTACATAAAAATACCAATATAATAATATAACTAATTTGCCTATAATAATTACCGCGCTGGTATTATTGGATATTAAAATTAACCCTTTCTTTGGGAGGCCTTTGTCTAGCAGTGGATTTCCAATGGCAGTAATGGTAATGATGATGCATTTGTACTAAGCTTAACTTCAAACGGATATCACTAGCACATTGCCAACCTTATTACTCAGATATTTTGTCACATCAGTACATGCAGTAATTTCACTGCCTCTCTGACTACTATAGAAATAGGTGAGAGGGAGGTACCAATGTAGACGAGCTTTATTTGGGGTCTACCTTAAGGTGACTTAAGAACTGAATGAGGTACCGGAATTGACAGATGGCGGTATATCAATCCGAGTTAGATAAGTTCAAATGCAAAGGGTGGGATGGGAAACAGTGCTCCCGTTATTAAGCTATGCTTTGTGGGGCGACAATGGGCAAAATTTACCTTCTTTGGGGTAGGATTATATCCTGACAGTGGACGTATGACCAATCTGATGACCCCGTGGATTTTAAATTCTAATAACATAATAATACAAGTTCACTACTAACGAGCCCAATGACGCAGATGATAGTGATCCTATCTTGTGCGCCAAGGGTCGTGGGTTCGATTTCCACCCAAAGCAAATATTTATATGATGATATTCGTATTTCTTCTGTGTCTGGGTGCTATATATAATATATATGTACTTCAGTAGTATATTTGTGATTTCATTGTAGTCTGGCGTCCGTAACATAAGTAATTTACGCGACATACCTCGTAGTCAGGTCAATGTTTGAGATGTTGTGGGAATTTATTAACTTATTATATATGTAACTTATTTTTTAATCTTGTACACGGTTATCAGAGAAGAGTAGAGTTGTATCTCCCCTTGTACTTAGTTTTGTGAGAGGCGACGGAGGTATCGGAATCGACAGATGCCGGTATAACCAGCCGAAACAGGGTAGTACATATGCAACAGGGTGGGGATGGGCATTAGTATTCCCGTCACGGAGTTATGCTCGGGTATCACTACCACACCTGCCCAGCGCCATTATAGACAAAGCCTCTTTTTCATGGAGACTTATGTCCAGCAGTTAATGTCCTACAGCCACTATGAAGATAATAATGAATAAACAATTTAAAAATATTTTTATCTAATGAGATCATATATTTCTCGACAGGTGTCCGAACATCATACACAACAAATGTTAAAAGCTGAATAATCCGCGTCTTAAAGCCTTTAAAAACTAGTTTTACTACGTGAAAGACAATATAATGATTAAAATTTAATCATTCAGCACGTAGCAATAAATGAGTTCATTTATAGCCACCAAAAGGCAAGGCAAGGTAACGTGCTAACATAATCTCGATAAAAGTACAAAGCTGTTGTAAATTCGTGCGCAGCAATCGTAAGAGATAACAACAAATGAAATACAATTATTGCAGGCAGTGCAAGAGAAGTCGCGAGCATTCGCCTAGCGAACTAGGATAGCGACTACAAGGGAATACATTCCTCAGAATTTATTTATTTATTATTAACATAATTATACGGGTTATCACAATTACACAATTATGAAATTGTAATACCAATTATATTATTCTACATCAAACTTTATTATTAACTAACTGATTCAACAGACGTTGTCCTGTCTTAACGATGAGTATTTAATTCGAATTGGTGTAATTAAGATTAAATATTATACATTTTATAGAATAAAATTATGTTGATGAAAAAAGTAATTTTATAACCCTAAATGCTTTATGATATACAATATTTTTAGGTATTTTCTTGCGCGTATTTAAATAGTTTTGAACAATATAAATTTGTTTAATGTAACATTATGACATTAAACATAGAATTGATAGCTATATGGTTGATAAGTATTCTTAAATGCTATAATTTTCTGCGCAATTTTTGTTGTTTTTTCTTTCATAAGTACCATCTCCTAATAATAACAAACACAACAAAAACTAAAATAGAAAATTCACGCGTGATGACTTGACCAAGGGAAATAGGGAATATTTTTATATGTGTAGATAATATAATTTGATGTTGTCAACAAATGCGTCAAAATCCGGGAGAGCGTGAGACTGTACAGGACGACATGGCATAGGCACAAACAGCCAATCTTAACGTCCGGATCGAATGCGCAGATGGTTGTCATACAGAAAGATGCGTGACAATTGCTTTACAAATAAAGACGAGTTCACATCTTCACGCAATATTGCTACAGCGGCTGACAGCTCTGCTCGAGCTCTCCTAGTTATTTGAGAATTCATTTCCAACATTCCCTTCAAGAACTTAGTTGGGTACATAAAGTAAAAACTTGTAAAGTAACGGCGGAGAAAGCTTTCTTAACTTTATCAAACATTTGTTCATTCTTGGCCTCGTGTGGATTGCAAATACTAGTTAAGTTATATTAATTTGATTTATTCGAAGGGCCCGATGGCTCAGGAGGTTTTGATACTATCTCGTGCGATAAAGGTCGTGAGTTTGATCCCCGCCCAGGACAAATATTTATAATATGATGTATTTGTTTTTGTTCTGTGTTTTTTGTGTGTTAAATATAGGTAATTACGTATTATTTTTTTATTCTTCTGTTGGCTGTTGTCTGTGATACGAGTGCTTTAAGCGACTTAGCTCGGAGTCAGGTTCTGTTCTATAATATTTAATAAAGGAGTTGTGTTCTAATTAACGTAATAACAGAAAAATTACACAAAACATTAATACTTACAATCGTTGTCAACATTATGTAATTTACAACTGTGCCTACTTGTCTTACAAATTAACTCCCTTTATTGCATCTTAATTTTAGTGCACTGATCATTGAGCTTTTTATGAAATGACTTAAAACATCTCTGTAGCTCCGCACCGTTCCCTAATTTGTAATCGTTATTAATAACATTTAGTTTAGATTATTTCTGTTTCAATTTTATTAACCACTCGCTTTATATATGTTGTAAAAGAAACACATTATACGCACTAGTATCTAAAACTACGTTTTATTTATCTCTTCAACTCCTCAAGGAAGAAACCCTCTCACTTTGGTATAACCAGGTCATTCGTGTATACAAAAATAAATACAGACAGACAACATTTATAATATAACTAGCCCCGCTGTTACATCCGGCTTGTTCCCTTCCATGAAGTAATAAAAAAAATAGAAAAAGAATGAGAAAATAATAGTGAAGAAATAGTAAGTCAAGTTATTTTTATAACATCCGTTATTCCCTTATTAACAACAGTTAATATTGGTGCAGCTGTTTACTTTATCCTTGACAGGCAGACAAAGAAAAACACATTTTTTTGTTTAAAGTACCGTACCGTACATTCTTTAATTTGCCTGTTTTAATACTACAGACAGACACTTCAATTTTATTTATATAGATAGAGTAACAAACATACACATTTAAAAAAGATTCGCCTTTGTAATATAAGTGTGACTATATATAGATAAAATTATACTGAACGGTTTCAAAAAGCTGTTAAAAGCCACTAACTTAGTTAAAAGCATACATTAAATTCACAAATATTATAGAAAATTTTCAAAAATTATAATGATAACAAATACAACATGTGCATAGAAGTATACCAATAAAACATTATTATCTATACATACAAAAAGAATTGGAATGTGTGTTTGTAATATAAAATAACCGCTTTCTATTACATACATGTAAATATACTGTACACATACCAATTTTTTTTTTCAATTTTTATCTGTCTGTTTGTTCAAAACAAATCAAATTTTTTGGAATGGTTGGAGCGATTTGAACCGGACTTTCACTAGCACATATATATATGTATATATATAAATAAATATATATATATATATATATATTTATTTATATATATATATATATTTATATATATATTTATATATATATATATATATATATAATATCTTAGTCTCATACGCCATTGAATGACGCGTCAACCCAACTGTTATCTGTGGAAGTATAATGTGGCATAAACGGGCGAAAAATATACGTATTGAGGAAAATATGCTGCCCAAAGTAATTATTCCACGCGGACGAAGTCGCGGGAACAGCTAGTTGCAAAATATATTTATTAAAAAGCGCTTTGATATTGTCATTCAATGCTCTGACACGTGTTTTTATTTTTATTTTTTTGATTAGACAAACATACATGTAGTCTATAGCGTCTATAGAGACGCTCGTATCATCCCAAGGATATCACTAGCGCGTCGCCAACCTTGTGACGTGAAGATATCATGTCACATTACTCAGTTGTGCCTCTCTCACCCCTTTATGCTGGAACACTGCTACTTATTGGAAGAAATAGGTGAAAGTTTTATGAGGTCTAACTCGTGTAAATGTTTATGTAATTAATATACTAACGAACGAAATATTAAAAATGCTAATGCTAGAAAAAAAAGGGGCAGACGGGTCCCGCTTGAGACAAGTTGATTTTTTTCTAGACATTATTTTTAATATGATTCAGCATTATCTATGCATGAAAACTTTAAAAAGTTATATACAACTGTATTCCTATTTTCTTAATTCACGGCAACTCACATTAGCCTGCTGGACTATTTCTAGAAAATCTTTAGTTGTGTTTATTATTGTCAGAAGTAAGTCCTTACATTAGCAGTGAGGTACCGGTAAAGTAGAATAGTACCTCCCCCTGTACCAGGTGTCGTAAGAGAGACAAACGTACCAGAACCGACAGATAGCGGTATATCCATGCAAAAAAGTCACCTCAAATGTACAGAGCGGGGAAGGGCAGCAGCTTTCCCGTCGTGAATGCGGCGCTCTGCGATTACATACCCCCTTTTTTGGGGAGGCCTATGTCTAACGGTGGGCTTTTAATAGCTGGTATGATCAAGTGCTTATAAAAGAAAAATATCAAAATAGCTGTGCTATTTTTTCATCGAATATATTTCACTTTGCCGGTAAAAGCTAGTTAATTACGGCTTAAAGTGAACCTCAGTATTTTATTTTATACACCGAACTAGATTTTTGTGTAAGGCGAAGTGCTCATCGCGTGCGATACGCGATCAACAACAATATCGCTTTCCATCGCCGCCATTACACTAGCGCGATTTCCGCGATAAATTTGTAACAGCTCACTCTGCTCTTTACCAGCCTTTTTATTTTAAAGCCTTATAACCACTGTTATTATTTCAGAATAATGCCCACGTGTAGCTAAGTCCATTCCGGAATGGATTGATTCGTTGACTTACCGTAATATAAGCCAATAATAACACAGACATCGATATTGTGCCGGCAGAATAAAAACGCATGACTCTCTGTGACAGGTGTCAGTAGTTTTGACTGAAGAATCGAGAGAAAGAGATGAGAGCAAAATGGTGATAAGCTGAAGCATTCTCATCTCGTTTCATTAAAAGTACTGTTTCTACCTGTAACAGTTAGAGATCTACTGAATTACAATAAAATTAAATACATAAATTAGATGCATTGCGACTTATACTCGACTTTGACTGTAGACAGCCGGCCCTGTAGATTTCGATACTTTTCGGAAGAGATTTGAATCGGTAATTGTTTGATTTGCTCTTTTGTTTCGTTTTTTTTGTAATGTTTCAAGTATTTTATATCTAAAGTAGAAAGAAAAATTAAACTAGAAATATTCACGTGTCACTAGAAATATGCAGATAGTAAAAAAAATAAGTTTGAATCTATGTAATTAGAAGCCTAACACTTAAATCGAATTTGTATATTCACATTTAAATGTTTACATTAGAAAGGGTGAGATACCGGCAGAGTAGAATAGTACCTCTCACTACACCAGGTATCGTAAAAGGCGACTCAGATACCAGGACCGACAGATGGCGGTATATCCAAAGCAGCGCAGCTCAGATGCACAGGGCGGGTATGGGCAGCAGCATCCCCGTCGCGAAAGCTGCGCTCTGCGATTGCCAACATTCCTCATTTCTTTCAGAAGCCTATGGAGTTCCTTATCAATTGAATTCATGAAATATAACATACAAATAAATAATATAAACTAGAGGTGACCGGCTTTCACCGACCACCGGCACTAATTTAATGCACCAATACCACCGTCGCGCCACCCTGACTCCATTTATAATCTGTAATATTGTCTAAAATATTCATGGAAAAATATTGGTCGTTTAAAAACATAGCTTGCACTTTATAAGGTGTATAATGTGTACAATTTGTGTTTATAAATTTAACTTCAAAAGTTTAATAGTCTATCCACAATAAAAATCATTGCAATTTTTTTAATTGTTTATTGTGAGTTAACCTTGGATTATAAGTGTACCATAATTTCACACACATTATTGAGACTTAACATTACGAAGATGTACATGATTTTAATCAACTCTAAATGTTTGACTGAACCATTAACAAAAATATTGTGCGCTGTGGATCGTGGATTCGACTTTCGGTGAGGTGAAGACCCAGGACAAACATTCAAATGATGAAAGTTTGTATTTCATCTGTGTCAAATATGTAATTGTGATTCCTCTATCGTCTGACGGATTATTGAGGAGTATAGAGTTATAAACTGAATCTTAAAGCTTAAGGGTTACTAATGAAACGAAAAAATAAAATTTTCGACGGTATATTAGCTTTAAAGATTTTTCCGCCACCACTCTGGACAAACGCGGCGCATTTCCTGCTACGCTGTTTTAAATATATATTAACATATGTTGCTTCTGGTGTCTTATACAACGCTTAGTAAGGATAGAGATATACACTGGTACCGCATGGTCCGCTTAAAATGCAAATGACCCTCTTAACAATCGCGCTAAGAGGATTATCATTTTATTTTCGGTATAGTCTGTGAGGTCCCGGCTTTCTTATATAATTTTTCAATAAAATAAGATTATAAAATTACCTTTTAGTGCGTTTGTGCAGAGTTAAATTCATTATTTTGAACACCATATCATATAAAAAAAACATAATTTTCATAATATTAGTCGTTGGACGTCCATTTAAAGAAAGAAGGAAAAATTTTTGTGGAGGTATACGCCTCCACAAAAAAGGGGGAATTTTACCTAAAATTCTGCTGTCCACCCCCACCCAAATTTCATCATCATAACAGTAGTTTGCAGACCACGGGTGGACTTAAGTCTATCCAGAAGAATTATGCCCTTAATATGCCGCGCCTGGAAAGCGTGTTGAAAATCGCAGAACGTAGCTTTTGCTACGGGGATGCTGCTGCTCATTCCTGCCCTGTGCGTTTGAGATACACTGATTCGGATGTATATACCAACTTAGTCCCCTTTTGCAACACCTGGTACAGAGGTACTAGTAGGTACTATTCAACTCAACTCTCAACGGCAGCCCATGAAAATGTAAGCTTCGCAGCTCCGAATATATATACCGCCATCTGCCGGTAACTCTTATAAAAACGTATTAAGAAGTGAATTTAGATAAGTTAAGCAATAATTAAGACTTTTCTATGTTTTGTAGAAAGTATAATAGAAAGTGGTGGTATTTGTAAACGCGCAGATCGCGTGCACGCTATCGGGAGGAAGCGATATATCTTCGCTATTACACCGGCACAATTTCCGCGCGGTGTCCGCGGACTGTGTTGCACACTGGACTAATCTAGCGCCAGGGGAACCCTATCTTTTCCTACCTAACCTTTAAAAAACACGCTAATAAGGCACTAGTATTTATAATTAGTAAATGAATTCCTACAACATCTCATACATTGATATGATTTTGTAATAAGTCGCTTATTAAGGAATTAAAATATATTACTTAAAAACATATAGTTAACACCGAGAGACAGAACAAGTATAGATATCATCATGTCAATATTTGTCCTGAGCGGCTGGGTGGGGATCGAACCCTCGACTTTTGGCGCACAAGATAGGATAACTACAATCTGCGCCATCGGGCCTCTATGCTTATATATTCTTTTATACATTACAAAAAATTTTAAATGTAAATCTCGGAAAAAACCTTCAATTCGGCATTATTTTTTTGTAATCTCTTTAAGACACGTGGAAATTTTCAATTAAAGGAAATATAGTAGTAGCGATAATGTAATTCAAAATGCCTTTGTCTATGTGTGGCGACTTTTGGTTTTTGT
Organism: Heortia vitessoides; assembly: GCA_020976665.1. NCBI lineage: Eukaryota > Metazoa > Arthropoda > Insecta > Lepidoptera > Crambidae > Heortia > Heortia vitessoides. The sequence goes on from JACJUM010003174.1 coordinate 740,687, forward strand.
ACATTTTCACTTCTCTTGAACAGTTTAGTCTGTCAAACAGTTGGCGTAAATTGTCAATCTAAGTCAAGCCATCAATCAAAACTCGTAACGTAACGAGATCAACTGGACGAAATCAGAGCAGGCCCCTAGTTTCTTAATAGGTATTATTACTGACATTTACAATAGTTAATATCTCATTATTAAAAGCCTTTTTAATTTCCGGTTGATGTGATTTTTATATGTGATTTTAACGACTTTTGTAATTTTTTTTATGAATTTATGAGGTCGTCTAACAAACATACAGTCCGCGTGATAGTAAGTCTATAGAGGCATGTAATATCACAAGGATATCACTAACGCGTTGCCAACATTGTGACTTAAAAATATTGTCATTTAAATTTACAAGATATTACCCAGTAAATTTACTGTCAGTTCAGACCGGACCAGAGCAATGCCTACACAGCTATTCGGTGGTATAAATAAGTGAAAGTAAGTGAGGTACCAATGCAGACGACCATTTGTATGACGTCTACCTCATGTATAATATGTATACTTATGTATGTATTTTCAATTTGCCATTTGCATCGATCTCGACATACTATCGATCGATTTGCACGTATTTAGAAAAAGTAATATTTTTGGCCTTTTCAATATCTTTTTTCTAAATACGTGTGAATCGATTGAAAGCACCGCACCTCTTCACCAAAGCCTTACCAAATGTCTTCAATTTGGTAAGTTTGTTCTTCTAATAAAAAACAATACTATCACCGCAGGATTGCAATTAACCATATGTCCACCAGTGGACGTCCTAGTGAAGATATGATGATAACTAGCGACATTTAACTAGCTAAAGTCCTAATTTTTGACCCATCCGCCCTACATACACAAAGAATGTGTGTAATAATAACAAAATGTACTGTCTTAATATGTCATGTTTCGAATAAATTCATTGCAAAAATCTGCATGAAGCAGCTGCAAGGCGATGTACATACATTTTCTTTTGTTTGGCTCATGTCCAGAGGCAAGTCGCACATTCTTGGCAATTCGCAATAGCGATCATTTGTGACGGGATTCAGTGTGAAGTGGGCCCCATTCGAGGGGACAAATGCTAACGGGCCCCAGGGCGCAGGGGCACCGAGCCCCGGGACTCGTCCCGAGCCGTAATGCAGTTGTGGACGGAGATTTATGTTGATTCGTGACAGAATTCCCACGGATTCTGATGTTCCGAATATGAAGTTTGTGCGGTTTCGCAAAGTTTGCTGTGCAGTGTGGTGTAACATTTACCCTAATGTCAAGTTCTGCCGCGTAATTTCAATGGGTAGGAAATTCCCTGAAGAGCATAAGACTCTGTGTGCGAAATGTTTAAGTCTGGTCAGCAGTTACTAATATTTAGTTTCGAGTTAAAGGAAAGGAATTTTCAATTCACCACTAATTGAACTAATTATTTTGTATGAATTATTAAATAAATAGTTTCACTACTTTTCTAAATTGAATTCACTAAAAATGAATTAATGCACTTACAGGATATTTTTGTCATAATTAAACAGCTCGAATAAAATCGCTTGATTTAGATTATAAAAAAATACATCTGTAAATTCTGTAGCAAATCACCGACCTCCAAACAAATATTCTTGTAATTACAGTTGAGATACCGGCAATTAATCACTCGGTTAAGTTTAGATATGGAATGTTTATTTTTTATTTTGAACCATGGCTGTCTGTAATCCTGCTTCGAGCCTAAAAATGGCTCCAAAAGGAACCGCGGTGTGTTTATGTCCAAAACATAATATTCATAGGCCTCCCCAAGAAAGATAGAATTTTGCCCATAATTGCCGCGCTGGGCAAGCGTGTTGGCAATCGCAGAGTGTAGCTATCGCGACGGAGATGCTGCAACCCAATCTCATCCTATTCATAAAAACCTTAGTAGACTCTTATGACACCTGGTACAGGGGGAGGTAGTATTCTATCATATAGGCTCATTATATTACCTCACAACTATGCTAAATGCATGATTCCGTCACCAGAGACAAGATGGGCCCTATATTTTCTTTTTGTCTATGAGTCTGTTACATGGTTACACAGTTGCATAAATACATAGATCACTGATGAAAAAAAATTAGCAGTTTTATGTGCAATCAAATGTCAGCGCACTAACCTGAGAGGGCGTGCGCTTTAAGAGTGCGGCTTCAGGATTAATATGAGCTACACGCACTTGCAGATGAGTGCAATGTACTACTTTAACCCATATAAAGGTCTTTTTAACCAGTGTACGTTAATATTTTACACTTTGAAAAATAAAATAGTATTTAGAATTTCTCGGTTTAATGACTTCCAATTCCAACTGTTGGACATTAACTAGAGGTCGTAGGTCTCACCACAAAACTAATTTTGTGACGGTTTTTTAACCATAAATACCATGGCAATCAAGGAGGCAGACGCAGAGAATAGAAAATCATTTCAAATGGATACACCGCCATCTGTTGATTCCGGCATTTAAACTATTTCCTTCTTCTCCTATAACCCTACGGCGAGAATTATTAATCATTATCAGTTACAAGATATCCACTGCTGAAGTGGCAGTGGCAGTCAACGGAGTCGTAAGGTTCTGGAATGGAGACCACGTCCGCGTTCACCCGCAAGATTGACAGACGATGTGATTAAAACCACAGGATCGCGCAGGATACACACCGTATAGAACCGGTCCAACGTCATCATCATCATACCTGCCATTGGATGTCTACTGTTGGACATAAGCCTCTCTAAAAAAGGAGGTTTTATGCCCATGATTGCCGCACTGGGCAAGCATGTTGGCAATCGAAGATGCTGCTGCCCATCCCCACCCTGTGCATTTGAGCTGCACTGTTTCTGATGGATATACCGCCATCTGTCGGTTCTGGTACCTTAGTCGCCTCTTATGACACCTGGTGCAGTGGGAGGTACTATTCTATTCTGCCGGTACCTCACGGCACTACTTATTAGTACTAATTAAAGTGAAGTCATCAAAAGTGCCTTAGCGTGCATCGCATCGCCTATGCCCGCGGCCCGTCCCCCGCGCCCCGGCCGCAATGCATCGTGTAATTATTACCGCGCCGATACCGCGCGCGATAATGTCGCGCTGTTTGCTCGAGCAATAGATGCTCACCGCTGATACCATGGGCGGTGACTGCCTGAGCTTGTTGCTTATGGACGGATAAATCATGGGAAATAATACATTAAATTTGATTTGTCCGATGGTTTTACATTTCGAATGGCTTGTAGTGATTTGTAGTCTAGATGAAAGCCCGCTCGGTTATATTAGCTGCAATTTTGCTGAATTCGTTCAAATAATTCAAATAATAATCAAAATCATTGACGTTTATCATTCTATAACAGAGTTTGTTTATTTTGTAAGCTCATGTCGACTTGATATTGTTATATTTAAAATCAATTATTTACACGTTTCTTATGGAATAAGACATATCATCGGAGCTTATAGTAAATACAATAAGTTTATTATTTATTTCTTAGTATTATCGTTAAAAATATTCAATTTAATTGTTCATTTTAGAGAGTATTGTTTGGTATCATAGCCGTCGGTTGACTGATTAATAATGCTACTTTGCATAACTTATTTATTCTAGGTACACTTATAGATTACTATCTAGGAGATGTGTACACGACGTGTTTTATTATAAATTTTTTTATCATACAAGACGTAAAGCATCATCATCACAATAATGATTGAATTGATGAACCAACCGTTGGAAGTCCACTGCTGGACATAGGCCTACCCAAGAAAGGGGGAATTGTGTCCATAATAGCCATGCTGGGTAAGCATGCAAGCAATGTTGGCAGGACGCAGATTTCGCGACGGGGAAAATGCCGCCCATTTGCATTTCAGCTACACTATCACGAATGGATACCGCCATCTGTCGGTTCTGGTACATAACTCGCCTCTTACGAAATCTGGCACTGGGGAAGGTACTATTAAACTCTACTGGCCTCACGGCTCTTCATTATTTACGTCTCTGTTGAGCCTTATAGTACCGGCAGAGACGTAAACAACGATAAAGAATACAAGAAAAAAACAAAAATTAATATAACAACTTATTTTTCTGCTGTTTAGCCAATAATGATATTTTATGTGGAGGTACAGGATAAACATACATGTACATAGTTGTATTGATGTGCGAAAAGTTTAAAATTAATAAATAACAAATAGTGTACCAACAAAGGTACGTGTACAAATGAATTTCATTCGGTGCGGAAAAGTGTGCATATACCTTAACAACGACTTTAAACTACTAGTGAGTCCGTGAGCAGTGAGCGCCGATCATGTATAAATGTATGAGCAGCACCCACAGTCACCGTCGTTTCCATACAAACGTTGACGCCCGCGTTTCACCCGTCGACTGCTTACCAAATTGCGAACGCTGAATCTGAAATGTGCCTGGGCACATTTCGAAAGTCAACCTTACCCCGATGCGGGCAGGAATCATTTCACATCGCCGCAGCCTGTTCGCGCAGATGAGAACTCAATTTTTAGTCATGACAATGCAGTTAAAGCGCAACTGTTTATTTGCCGAGTTATGAATGTGGCAGGATGAATTCCCCGATACAATTGAAGCGTTTCAACTCTTATTGATATTTTTGATTTACTCTCATTGAGGTTGAAACTTCGATAACATCAGTAGAAACGTTAAATTTCAAGTCATTACCGTGTTTTGAAATATATACTCGTATAATGTCTTTACACTCCTATGTTTAATAATTTTATTAGGAAGATGAAATAAAGACGCAATTGTGTTTCTCTGAAAATACAAAAGGTTTTATTGGACATCAATGTTTTTATATTGCACTGTCTACGCTTAACCTATTTCATAAATTTTAACCGTAAATGATTCTCTCACCTGAAAATACAAAAGAAGCAACATTTAAAGCCTTTACTTCAGGATCTTCTACTTACGGCTAGAATAAATTAAATTATTATTAGGTTATATTTCTCTTAACGCATACTAAACGTGTAACAAAATACGCAAATGACACACGTCACAAATGTCACTCTCGTAGCTGTCGTGGTCTTGTATTAGTCTTTGGTAGACTGCGATTAACGCGGCAAAATTTAAATAGAAGGAACACGACTACATTAAAAATAAAAGGGTAGTGATTATCTTTACATATATTTTTAATTTATGGGGGCGCAAAGAAAAAATATCAAAGATCTCTTTATATTTTTGTGCTTCTAAAGTTAACATTTCATCGAAGCAGCCGAAAAATGTCTCAGAGGCCTGCCCAAAAAGGATAATTTTTCCATAATTGATGCTTGATGGCAATTTTAAAGCTTAGCTTCACGACGGGAATGCTGCTGCCCATTTTGCTGCTCATTTTCGCCCTGATGCATTTGAGCTATACTACGTCGGATGGATATACAGCAATCAGTTGGTTCCGATACCGCTTCATATGACACTTGGTACAGGGGGAAGTACTATTCTTCTTTATTGGTACCACTTGGCCAATTTTCGTTTAATTTTTTAGCATTGTCAATTGCCTATTTAATCGTATTTTTCGAGATATCAATCTCAATACTACTAATAAACAACGTTTTTGATTATTACACTCACTATTCATTTATTTATCTAAATATTGCACATGTTTGTTAAATGTTGACACAATATAATAATATTGTGGTACATGACCCCGTCAAAGTGTCGCAAAACATATTTAAAACTCATTAACTTTGCAATAATGTTTTCACTTAATACTAGTAATTATTTCCGTGAGTCATTTAATTTTATTCCGAAATTTCGCTTACCTTGTAGTATTTTAATGAGGTATTTTAATTCTTTAGTAAATATATTGGTATTACTTTCTATTTTAATGGGTGTTTAAATTTTATTATATATTAAAACGGAACGTAATGGATTGTTGTATGGATTTGTAATTTAGGATAGTGAGAAATCTAATAATATTGCTGTCAGAGATATTTGTTATTTTAAAGTATGTTGGCGGCGTACGAACTAATAAATAATAATATAAATTCGTGGAAAGGTTCTGTTCAATAAATTTTTCAGCGAACAACTGTACCTAGAGTTTGATATATATACATATATATCACCCATTTTAACAAAATAATGTAACAAGGCATAGCTTGCAATTTAAATCATGTTCTGAATAACTGAACAAACAAATTCTTCAATCATACAGTTTTTTCAGACTCTAAGACCGACTAAGCTCACAGATTAGCTTTAACGAATCATATAACACAAATCATGTAACTGCCTGTCTTTTGCAGTAGATCGAATTGAAAGAGTGGCACAGTATTTCTCAAAAGGAATTTACAAGGAAATTAGCAACATGCCTATTCTTTGTGAAGAAAAAAAGAATCTTTTTCGCATACGAGATATAGTGAAAGCACCTATGTTCCAGTCTAAACTACAGACATGACTTTTTGAACAGCCCTCTGTCTCCTCTCCGTGACCTTAGCGCAAAAAGAATGCACCTGTAAATAACAGAGAGTCAACGAATGCTAGTAAATATTTGAAACATGCCGGGAATATCGCGCCGTGTCTTGAAATGACACGAGGAATTCGCAGTGAACGCGACGACTAGCAATGAGATCAACCTCATAATACATTTTTGCTTGTCAATGGTCTGAATTGTTTTATATAACTAATTCGACAAAGAAACATACACGCGAGAGTAATTATCACTGCAACTTATGGACTGTATCATCACAAAAATATCAATAGCGCGATGCCAACATGTGAATTGAAGATATGTATATACACATTCTCCAGTAATTTCACTGCTTCTCTTACCCTTTAAACCAGAACACAGCAATGCGAACACTGCTGTTTGGCGGTAGAAATAGCTGAGAGTGAGGTACCAATGCCGACGAACTTTGTGTGAGGTTTGCCTTGAAAGATAACGAAAAATATATTTTTTTTTTTATTTATGAAAAAAGATAAGTTCATATAAGAATTAGAAAACATTTATTATTCATTACCGAATCCTATAGTTAAAAATAGATCAAATTGTTAATCGGTACCACACTCTCACCTATGTCTACCACCAAACAGCTGTGTTCTGATTTCAAGGATGAGAGAGTGAGTAAATTTACTGGACAATGTGATATAATGTCTTCAAGTCAGAAAGTCGGCAACCCATTAGTGATATCCTTGTGACATTACGAACGTCTACAGGCAGCAACGAGTTACAGTCACGATAACAGAAAGAACATTTGTTGACCTGGCCTAATTAAAAAAAAATCATATGCCACATCAGTTAATATACTGCCGCTCTCACCCTTCAGACTGGAACACAGCAATGCAAACACTGTTATTTGGCGGTATAAATAGGTGAAATTAAGATACAAATGCATACGTACTTTTGTATGAGACGACCTGTAGTTTTAAATTATATTTTATATATTCAATATAGCAAATAAATACATTAGAATTAAAAAAAACTCAACGTTAACTATCAAATCATGTCACTCAAATAAGTGACATGATTTGATAGTTCGTACGTCACTACACAATGAAAAGTGACGAATTCTATTTGAAATGAACTCTGATTCTTTAAAAGGTGAGTACATAATTAAATGAACTTAACTAAAGCCTGTATTATGGTGATCTCAATGTTTGACGTGAAACTATTACTTTCCATGAATATTTATTTCTATTAAATGTAATACAATATATTTTTTTCAATTCAACGAAGTTTAATATAAATTAGTCATGACATGAAAGTATCGGTAAATTATAAATAAAATCCAATAAATTGTTTGCTTTACAAATATTCCCTGAATACAAAAGGTTCTAAAGGGGTTTTTGGGTTCACCACCTAGATTTAGTAGGCCATAAATTCAAAACTTGGTTAATATGTTTCTACATATTGTAAAACACTTTAGGTATAATAAATAGCTTTAAGCGATATTTTTTGACAAATATTTCAGAAGATTTAATAATTACGTTATATATAATTATAATATTATTATTTGTTAGGTATCGTCACAGACATCATCACATCAGCCATTTGAAGTTATAGGCCTCCGCAAGAAAGGGGGAATTTTGCTCAAAATTGCGAGGGAGTTAGCAACCGTAGAGCACAGGTTTCGCGACGGGAATGCTGCTGCCCACCCCCACCCATTGCATTTGAGCCACGCTCAAATACAGGGGGAGGCACTATTCTACTCTACCTTTAACTCATAAGTACTGATAGTTAATCTGTAATAGGTTCACGCCATAACATTATTACGATAATCTATGGACAAACGGATAGACATGATCTTTGGTCGCTTCATCATTATTACAGCCATTGGAAGTCCACTGCTCGACACAGGCCTTCCCGAAGGGGAGGATAAGGATATTTTTTTAGGCGTATTTAGGAACTAATATATAATATATAAAAATATTTTTTAATTACTAAATCACCATAGTGTGTTACCAAAAGACATGACATTGACACGTAGTCTCTAAGAATGGGTTTTATTAGCGAAATAAAAAAATAATGTCACTCTCTCCAATATTATTTTGCTATTAGTTAGAGAGACCGCGAAGTACCGGCAAGGTGAAATATTACATCCGTCTGAACCAAATATCTTTGAAGACAATTTACCAACAGATGGCGGTATATCTGCATGAAACACCGTATCTCAAATCAACAGGACGTGGTAATAAAATTTCCTTTAGCAAACCTGCGCTTTATGATTGCCACACAAACCTGCCTAGAACGTGGTATATATAAAGAAAATTTCCCCTTTTGGGGAGGCCACTGTTTAGCATTGGTCATAGTGAGGCTGTGATAGTGAGTGATAATGATGAATAAAAAAAAACACGTCTAAATCTTTAACTTCACTCTTAAATAAGTAGCTAAAACTTACTTTATATTAATTATATTTAAGATATAATGAAGTTACACACTTGTGTTACAAGTATAATACTTAAATAAATAAAATAAATTTGTGTAGCTCAAATATACGGGGTGGGAATGGGCAACAGCATCACCGTCGGGAAAGCTTCGCTCTGCGACTGCAAACACGCTTGTCCAGCGCGGTAATTATACCCAAAATTCCTCCTTTCTTGGGAAGGCCTATGTCCAGCAGTGCACTTCTCTTGGCTGTTTATGATGACGAGGAACACTCAGACACATATTAAACTCAGATGTGAGTCACATAAATATTTGTTTTAAGTAGGGATCGAACCCACAACCTCTAGCGCACATGTAAGGTTCACTACCGAATGCACTAGTGGTGATCCAAGAACGACCAGGAAGCGATCACAATCACCAATATAAGTCCATTTCCTAACATTATACAAACGAAAATATAGATCTATAAAAAGCGCGCCTGCTCGCATACTCCCGATGTAAGCCAGCGCCTCTGTGAAATATTCCAGGCCAAATTCATTTTCCTTATGAATATTACAAATGCGAGTCGCGTCCCCGGAATAATGGCGTGAAGCAATTTTGTCAACTACAACGCTCAGACGCGACCTTAGGATACGCGTATTACGGCCTCTAGTCGTTATTTTAAAAACACCATTTATAATTCTAATTGCCGCTCGTGGGCTATTTCTTTTTGGAATTAATAAACGAGGCTTTCAAGGTTTAGCCGGAGTCGCGGAGGTCTAGCAATAGTTGCTGGAACTCACCGAAAAGTTACATAATGGCCTGATTTATATATGCTAGATAAATATTATACTGTGATCCGGTGGTGTGAACCAGGGTCCTCTGGGTCATCAGTATTATAAATATAATAAAATTTAGTACTTTTTCTTTATGAAATATATTTGTTTTATTATTTTTGGCAATTCGACAGTATGTCAGGAGGCAGCCCCCCCCCCCTACCCTAAACCCTAAATAGACCAATGTTTGAAGTTACTTAACAAACTGTTGCTAGTTGCATAAAACATAACAAAATATTTTTTAATTGACACACTCTAGGCAGTATTAAGAGTACTTTTCAGATCTACTTAACCTTGAGGGGGCTTTTCGAGCTTCGCGTGGACACTAAGTGCAATAAGAAATTGGACCGTTCTATAATAACCGTCCAGCGCTAGAAGGGGCGAAAGTAAACTACTTTAACTTGACTTATTCTTCTAAAAAAGATATATTTTGATGATATTCTTAGGACCTTACTTCATTGATAGAGATCAAGGGTCAGTGAAGAAAGGCATTGTTCATACGGACGAAGGCATGACCATCACCGTGTCAGCCGCTGGACATAGACTTCACAAAGTGATTTCCAATAGGACCGGTTGTATACGACCTCCGTCCAGAGCGATCCAGTGGTTTTCGTCAGGACAAACGATCTGACGTTGGTACTTAATTTTTACAACTTGTCTGCATATTCCCAAAAACAGCGAAAACAACTATCGGTATTAAACAAACAGTTGGTGTTTTACTGAACACAAAAGGCGCAGGCATAAAAAGGCGGTTTGATTTCAGCTGGATAACATAGCAGCCCTCTCACCTCAACCACTCCCACCCAGTGAAAATATCACATTCGATTTATACATTCCTTCAGCGGTACTACACAAAGAGGAACAACGCGAACACAACCAGCGGTGTAGAGCACGCCACTACAAACAATCTAGATTAGAATAATAGATTAGGAGATACAGCCACGGAAATCAAAATGTAAATAGAACCTCTGTTGATTAATCGTGGTGAAATATCGGCGGAGATCGCTGCGCGGGTCAAATTTTTACCGTTTGATGCTCAATTTACATGGCTGCGGCTCAACGTTTTAATTAGCAAAGATATCTGTTACTACAAGCTTGTGCCCGCGATATTGTCCGCGTGTTATATGATTTTATTATTGCCTCTACTTGCCGTGAGGTACCGGCAGAGTACTCAAGAGGCGACTGAAGTACCAAAAGTGGCGGTATATTTATCGGAAACTCTGCCAACACGCTTGGCTAGTCTGGGCCAATTGGGCAGAATTCTCCCTTTTTGTGAAGGCCTATGTCCAGCAGTGAACTTCGATTGGCTGGAATGATGATTGTCTCTACATTTTAGTTAAAGGCAATTGCTCCTAGCTGACCTTTTTAAATTAAAGAAAAACAAAGAAATCCATTAAATAATTTTTGGTATCAGATTTAAGCACGTTCTTGAGCTTTTGAAAATTTTGCTACTTCTAATACCGTGGCCATTAGCTTGTAGTGAAAGCACCGACAATTAAGTACAGCTGTTTTAAAAATTTACTTTGTCGATTTCAGGTGGAAAACGGTTCTTTGGACAACGTTAAAAATTTATCTTTGGGCATCAGTTTCTTTTCTCCAAAATCTACACAACAGCCTGTTCCAATTGTAGTATATGTATAGATCAGTTATTTCTATCAGAAACAGACACTTCAATCTTATTAATTCGCATAGATACAATCTATTCTATTTACATCCAACACAAAACTACCATCAAAGTCTGCAGGTAGATTATTATCCGACCGAACAAAATGTGTAGCCGTTCATTAGTGTTCAAAAGTTTTGAGTTATTTCGTAATAGCTTTTGTGCCAACTTTATAAGTTTCTGCGGAGTTTATTTTAGATATAACTCGCGATAATAACTTTTACTCGTTATTGAAATTCAGACACGCCTCTTGAGGCAACACCGGCTGACTTCCTTCAAAATAAGCTCATACATCATTGTAAGAAACCTTAGTTAAAATTTTAAAGGTAAATTTTAATTTAAAAATGCCCGCTAGATTCAGGTTTAAACGGGACTTGAAACCGTGTTTTAAAGTTATCAGGGAAATGTACGACCAATTATGCTACGGATAAATAAAGATAGTTTTACAGATAAACAGAGAAGAAAATAAAGATAAGCTTGAAATATAAACCTAGCATTTTAAATGCATGTATTCTTTTATGCATAAATTCATCTAAACTTGAGCGAATTTTTGGTAAGATCTTTTGCCATAGAGTACCAGAGAGCATTGTAGAACGACACCAACCGTGCCAGACAATGTACTCGCAAGGTGGTACTAAGGTACCAGAACTCACATGAGATATATACCTCATACAAAAAGTCATCTACATTGGTACTTCACTCTCACATATTTCTGCCGCCAAATAGCAGTGCTCGCATTTTGTGTTCCAATTTGAAGACTGTGTCAGTAAAATTACAGGGTAATCTGACATAACTAACATCGTTGGCAACGTGCTAATGACATCTTTGTGATGACGAGCGTCTATACGCTGCAGTCTATCATCAAGCGGACCGCATGCATGTTTGCTGACTTAATTTTTTAAGGAAGGCTTAGGTGAATAATAAACGTTGTTTTATATATTTTCTCGAATATAAAGATGATTGTTTAACTTGTCAAAAATATGAGCTTATACGAAACAAAAATAGTCACTACACTACACATCTATTGAAAATATTATATATAAAATAATATCATATATATATATATATGATATGTGTGTATCATGTATATAATAATATTAGCGACTTCCACAATTTCCGCGATGGGCAGGCGTGGTGGCAATCATAGAGCGTTGCTTTGTAACGTGTATGCTGCTGCCCATCCCCGCCATGCCGCATTTCAGTTACGCAGTTTCAGGTGGGTATACTGCGATCTATAAGTTCCGGTACCTCAGCCGCGACATCTGTTACAGGAGGAGGTACTATACTATTCTATCTAAATCTCACGGCAAAAACATTCCTATATCTATCAAAATAATTGCATCAAAAAGCTGTAATTAAATAAATTAAGTACAAGCAAAATAATTGCATAAGCCCATCAACTTCGACATATTTCACATTCAACTGTTAGTAACAGATTTAATTAATTCTTACTTTATACATAATAAGACAAGGTTCAAAATGTTTCCGAAAGGATCCACGTGCGGCCCGAGGGGTCGCTTCCTGTTTGGGGCGCTCAGGTCTCAAATTAGTGCAATCCCTTTCAGAGGCATCTAAAAGGGATCTAGTTATTTAATTTGGCATGTTTTATGGGAGTGCCCACTTTGTAACGTGGCTAAGCTGCGAAGTAGAATGCAGAATAACATATCTCAACGATCGCTTAATTAGCGTACTTGAATTACTAACTTGGGTTCATAATTTAAGTTTTTTATAATTTCATCTTTTAATCCAAAAGTATCTTCATGCCGTCTGTCCATTTATTCGTTTTGAAGGTCAAAGTCTCTTTTTACTAGACGGCTGTAATTTGGTATATATATTAAAGGAGAAGCTAAATGACTGACCGACGACTGACTGACATATCAACACAGGGCCTATAAATGCACAGGAGTTCCTTTTATAGCGTAGAGAAGCCCTAAGAGAGGGTTTTCAAAAATTCTACCCATAAATGGGTTAAACGGCACCCCCGTTTTACCTTTTTATGGGTAGAATTTTTGAAAACTAAGTTAGTATAAAAGTTCTGCAATTTATCGCGTGTGAAACCGTGAGGCGCTACTAGTTTGTTATCAGTGATCAAATTAATTAATGGCTGATTTATCAAAGTCAAAGTAAAAAATATCTTTATTTAAATAGGTTTATCAATTGTCAAAAAAGAAAACAAAAATCTATAAGTAAAGATTTACTAATTACAATTTTACATAAATGACTAATGACCTTGACAACCAGTGTTATAAGAGTTATTTAACCAGATAGGTGTCCAATTTTAATACTGATTTAGCAGCACCAGACGGGTCTTGTAACTAACTTTAAAGTAATTTGTCCTGAAAAACTCCTCCCTGATTAATAACTCCAAGCTTTGTTAAGAAACATTGGCCGAATATATTACAAAAATCTAAATCAGTCACTAAAGCGCTAATACCAATATTAAAACTGGAAATAATTTTATCTCCTCTTCACGCTTTAACTAATCTTCATGACATTTTGCACATATATTGAAAGTCATTAAGAATACATAAGCTAGCTTTCATCCCAAGAAATCATGAAATTCTAGAAAAAAACCTATGTCCAGAAGAGGACTTCCAATGGCTGGTATGCTGATAATGATGATGTTGAAGTACGTTTGTTTGTTGTTCAGCCGCTCTTCATAAAATTTCACAAAGAAAAAAATATAGTTCATTTAATCCTAAATGAAGCCTGTTTCCATTGATCATTTGTGCTGAGCGTTTTTAAAGATTAAAATCTAATTTTATCCGCATATCCCAAGCCGATTCAAATTTTTCATAAAATTAAAAAAACTTAAGCACACTGTAAGATATCATAAATGTTAAAGTGCGTTTATTTTTAACCTCTTCATTCTTTATGAACTCAACAGATATTTGTTATGTTTCATAAGCAAGTGTACATTTAATCCCTAAGAGTATCTTGTCTAAAGCCTTCACTAGAATTCACGCAGGCGAAGCTGCGGATTAATGCTAGCAGAATAAAAAAACGGTCCAGCAAATAATATCCTCGTCAACTCCTTCCATTACAATGTATAAAGTAAATCAGTTCGATGAATCGTTACAAGTTACCTTCTCTAATGTTATTAAAGTTCTCTGTAAAATAATAACTAAAAAATAAATACAGGTTTGACTAACGAGTTGAGAATACTGAAGTTTTCGTCAATTTCTCGTGGCTCTAGCAATGTATATACTGATGAATGAATAATTGATATACTATTTCCCTCTATATATATTAAAGTGTACCTCAATTATGTAATGAATATAAATAATAATAATAAAAAATAATTCCCAAAGCATTACAAACATTGACCTGACTCCGTGGTAAGTCGCTTAAAGCAGTTGTGTTACGGACGCCAGACAACAGAGGAATCACAAATATACTAACTACTAAACTACATATATTTAACACTCAGACACAAAACAAACACAAATGTTATCATACTAATATTATGTTTACTCTGGGTGGGAATCGAACCCACGGCCCCTGGAGCACAGGATAAGATCACTACCATCTGCTCCATCGGGCCCATGAAATTAATATGAACTACATATATTTTAAAAACTGGTTTTAAAAATGGCTTAAAAATTCATCATAGGTATTGTTCCTTTTACTGTTGAGTTCTTTGTATGGCTTTTATGATAAGTACCGAAAAGCAGCCTAGAGGTACTCGTTTTTACCACAAACTAGCGATCTAATTAACTTTGAATTACATATAACAATGAATAATTACTTTATAAATTCCTTTGTTTTATTATACCAAATTTGCAAGTATGCTCATTCACTCCCGTGGGGTACCAGCTGTGCCGTGGGGTACCGGCAATATAGAATAATAGCCTTAGCCAGCCAGCTTATTATTTATTCAAGTCAATAAAATAATAATAAAATAAGTAATGAAAATAACATTGATATTTATAATAAGGAATTGATTTTAAGTATATTTATATAATACAGACGACCCTGATGACCCAAGAGATCGTAAAAGTCATCTAACACAGATAATTTCATTAGGCTTACCTTAAACTAGTCTGCCGGCACCAGACGAGTATTAAAACTAGGTTTACTGCAAGTTTAATACGCGACCCACCAGAAAGGAACTTGTAAGAAAAACTGGTGGTGACAAAGGTATACCAACACCACCTATGTAGTAGTTGGCGCTGATAAAACTCCTACCATCGTCGGCGCTAACAAAGCATTGTCTTAAATTGGTGATGAGTGAACGCAATGAACAAAATTAAAGTTTCTAGGTAAGGGTTTGCTGTCCTTGCGCTTTCTTGGACTTCCTTTTGGATGAACGGGGAACACGAGCCAATACTATTAATGCGAAAGTACAAAAGTAATTACCTAGATTTATTTGCTAGGTCTTTACGCTTCATCTACTCGACCAATCTTGGGAGTACGGAAAAAGATAAAGGTTTCATTCTGAAAAAACGGACTATTACTGTGGGATTAACAACAAAAGATTATTTATTTTTTTAAATGATAAATGTTAAGAATTTTTTAGCTCTGCCAAAAAATATTTGATAGCGTTGAGCCGGTTTAAAATACGCTATCGGATGAAAGGTAATTTAATCAGTCCAATCCGGTCCCAATTTTTCGATACCAATAACTAATATTATAAATGTTAAAGCGAATTTGTTTTTTATAACAAGCACTTTTCTAACCAACCAGTTTTTTTTTGAGATTTCTGAAGGATGGACATATAGTGCCTCCATACATTTTTCTATGGGAAATTCGCGCGTAAAAGCTATTACCTGATAAAAATCTAGGTAGTTTTTGAAATAAGACGTCTACTATTGGACATGAGCCTTCCCTAAAAGGGGGACATTATTTTCAAGCCATTATAGCAATTTTCCGACGAGACACGACGCTAGCTTCTCCACAAGGATACTACCCATCTCCGCCCCACCCGCGTTATTTAGGGTGGCTACCTCGGAAAAAATAATATCCATCTCGCGAAATGTTTGTCCAAGTCATAACAAACGAGATTATTCTCGTCAATGTAATCTAAACACGAAATCTTGGTAATCACTCAACAGCCCCAAGGAATTCCTGTCCACCGCATTCCACTCAGTAATAATCCAGCTGGTCAGATTGCCAGCGGTATCTAATGACATAGCACACAAAGCCGGTAGACCCATTTGTGCAACGGGCCATACGAAACCCTGCATTTAACTATAACATGGGTTATCATCCGAGACGGCGGAGGCTTGTATCGGGTCCGTGTTGTGCTGAGAGTATTATTCGATACACATAATTGACTGAAGATGTGTGTTATGTGAACTCAAGTTGAACCGGCGTCTTGTTGCCTGTGCCATGCAATAACAAAGCTGGTGCAAACACACATGCCAAGCTGAAACTTGTTGCACGATTGAAATAAGTACATTTTAGTAGCTCCCCATTGTCTGTCCGTCCCTATCTATGCTTAGATTTTTTAACTACGTAACGAATTTTATTGCTTTATTTCTTAATAGATGGTGTGATACAAAATGAATGTTTATATTTATAAGTATAATATACTAGAGAAAAACTGATAATTTTAGATTTAGATTAGTTTCTAATTTGATGTCGTAAATAAACAAATTTTTTCGCGATTACATTGCAAACGCTGTCTAGAACCTACCTTATATAGGTTTAAAAAATCCGCGATGGTATATTTCCATTTCTAGGAGTAACTGACAATAACCATATACTATCCTTAATGCACGCATGCAAAGCCAGGGCGGGGCGCTAGCAATGAATAAAAAATATCTGTAACTCTAACATATCTGTTTTAAATTAAAGTTAGAGTGCGCTATCTGTCAATTGCGCCAACTTGACAGTTGACAAAAAACAAAGGACAGATGTGTCAAACAACATAGAGTACATTATAAAAGTTAGTATGGTCGATAAGTTTTTTATTGTTTTTTAATGTTTCAGGCAACTTTCTTTTTTTTTTTTAATAAACCCTTTTGGCAATAGCAATCTCAACAAAAGAATATTGCATGTATTTGCTTCTATTTGCCCAAAAACACGCCGAGAAAAAAGTCATTAGCGAAACCATTTTATATTACGTTTAGATTTTCAGTATTTTATAAAAAAAAATAATAATCATAAGTAGGTCGTTATTTTTGTATGTGAATTCGTGTTACACAACAGTAACTCTGTTGCGCATCAAACCGGGGTAACGTGTTTGATGACATTTGACATCAACAGCTTGAGATTTAGGGAAGGATGTATCATATATATATATTTGTCCCGGACATGTTCCCTCGGGACGTGATATTATGTGACGTTAACGCAAATAGAACCTGAGGCGGA
Source organism: Heortia vitessoides (assembly GCA_020976665.1). Classification (NCBI taxonomy): domain Eukaryota; kingdom Metazoa; phylum Arthropoda; class Insecta; order Lepidoptera; family Crambidae; genus Heortia; species Heortia vitessoides. Next base: position 758,309 of record JACJUM010003174.1, read on the forward strand.
ACACAAGTACTAGTAGTTGCCATATAACATGCATTTTAAACCCGTGAAGTAAATACGGGTCTTGGCTGAAGTACTGGTCTCCACTCAGCCACCTCTACCGGAATCCACCCACACTAAAATTAAAATAATACCATTACCATATCAGTCATTAGAAATCCACCGCTGAGCATAGGCATCCCCAAGAAAGGAAATTTTCCGAAAATTGCCACGCTGGGCAAGCGTGTTGGCAATCGCAGAGCGCAGCTTCTGCGACGAGGATGTCGCTGCCCACCCCTGCTGTGCTTAGCTACATTGCTTCGGATGGATATACCGCCATCTATCGGTTCTGCTACTTAGTCTCCACTTACGACACCTGGTGAGTGGAGGCAGTAGAGGAAACATTGCTAAAGCAAACAAAGTCAGCTTTTTTCAAATAAACAAATGTATAAAAACAGACATGCACTATTGAGTATAATCTTTTCAAGAGAAACACTACCTCGCTTGGCAAGGATGGTGAATTGGCAGAGCGTCACTTTGGTAATCTATACCTCAGTTCCATCTCATGAAACCTTGTACCGAAGAAGTTATATTTATTCCTTGCCTGTACTTCATTATCAAGCTATTCGAGAATATTTTGGTCTTTCTTTTTCGCCATTACTCTGTGTTGAGTTGCAAAAGGACAAACATCGAGTTTAGTGGGATATTATAAGGGTAGTAATGAAGGCTTCAGACAAACCCTTGAGGTAGGCAGTTGTTTAAAAGCCTACCGGAATATTTACACGCCCACCTTAATTAATACTTCTCCAGCGAAATATTAAAACTGCCAACTAGGGATGTCACTCACTTATTTTAAGAGCCTCATTAAAATAAAATTGTTCAACAAAATCCGCCATATTTTTTCCTAATGCGACGCGTAATGGCCATTTAGAATGTTTCTATAGTGCTAATAGTTGGTGACAACCTCACTAAGGCTTAACTAATTTACAAACCGTGATATCACCGGCCTCTGTTCCGGCGTAGCGGAAGCAGCGACATCTTAACTAAAAAAGGAACGAGTGATGACCACTTATAATGATTTAATACTGCAAATAGTTGAGGGACAACCCTGTTTAAGGCCGCACTAATTAACAAACCGAGATATCACCGGCCTCTATATCTGCGTGGCGGGAGCAGCGACATCTTAACTAAAAAATTAATGGTATAGGCCACTCGTAATGATTTAATACTGCCAATAGTTGAGGGACAACCCTGTGTAAGGTCGTCCTAATTAACAAACCGCGATATCACCGGTATCTGTGCCTGCGTAGCGGGAGCAGCGACATCTTACCAAAAAAAGAACGAGTAATGGCCACTTGTAATGATTTAATACTGCCAATAGTTGAGGGACAACCCTGTTTAAGGCCGCACTAATTAACAAACCGCGATATCACCGGCCTCTGTGCCTGCGTCGTGGGAGGAAGGACGTGCCTCGTATCCTAAATGACTGTCGAGCACCACTGAGTACCACTGAATTTGATCTCGTCTTGTTTGAAGTTTATTTAAAATGAAATATGTTAGTTTCTCAAGTAATTATTTATGCTTCTGACAGAGGGGCCTATTGGTAGTGATCGTATCTTATGCGCGAAAGGTCTTTGGTTTGCGATCGACACAACCCAGGACAAATATTGTTTAGATAAAATTAATGTTTGTTCTATGCGCAGGCACTATATGTATATATATATTCTATTCATATAGGCTCTACTTCTGAGCTGGCTCTTCTTTAATACCTCTTCTACCTGGTCAAGATATGTTCACCTCGATCGTCCTATACCAACCCTTCCATTCACTTTCGCTCTATATATTTGTGCAGTCATTCTATTTCCATCTATCCTTTCTACATGTCCATACCGTCTTAACAATTCTTTCTCTATTGTTGTCACAACATCATCTTTTATACCACATTGATCTCCTATCATATTTTTCTTTAATCTATCTCTTAAACTCACACCATACATACTTTAAGGCATGTAAGGCTCAATTGACACTATTTTGAGCTTTCACTCTCCGTTCAATATCTTCTTCATACTTCGCATCTCTCGTAAAAAGACTTCCCAGATATACAAAATCTTTCACTTGTTCAACTTTCATGTCTTCGATCACAATATCCCAATTAGTCATGCTTTCCTCCTTCTGAATTACCATTTACTTTCATACCTTTTCTTTTAAATGAATCTTGTAAAATCGTTACCCTCTCTTGCAACTCTTCAGCCGACGATGCTTACACTACTTAATAATCAGCGTAAAGAAGACATTTGCTGAGAAACCTAAAATACCTTCTATCTTGGAGAAGCTGGACATACCAGCAGTGAACTTTCTACTTTGATAATTGTTAATAAAACAGTCAATCGTTGTATCAGTTATTTATTCAGTCAAACTCCAGCGTCGACTTAGGTTATTAGTAAAATAGAAAACTGTCCAAAAGAATACAATGAAGCGTTTAAATATAATTTGGCCGTTAAATGCAGCTCCACATTTGAACTGATGAGCTCCAATCACATTAGGGGCGCGTCTCGCGAGCCAATCAGCGAGCGGCGCGCGGACAAACACCAATCAGTAAACGGAAATCAAGTTCATTCTGCTGCATTTCACAACAATATAATGCGATTACATTTTGTACCGATATACCTAAGGAACCTCGAATTACGCGAATGCGAATACATTTTCGGAGATACATGCATTTTTGTCCGAACCATACCATGTCACGTTTTCGCACCCATGTTGCTGTATCTATTTAAGTTATCATTCAGTAAATTTATATATATATCACTAAATCGTGATAAATAAAGTATATTTTCAGGCTAATTTCACATATATGTCACCTAAAAATATAAGGAAATAACCTTTAAAATAACAATAATAATATCTCATGAATTATATCCTTTATTTCAGGTTTCTGTAATATTGGGTACTTACACGGTATTTCACGTCTATCTGCCGGTACTTCATTTAATTACATGTATATATTTGCTATCTATATAATTTCGTCCCGATAAGCCCATCTCAACAAAGACAGGATCCAAATCGTTTGAGAAAACAAGCAACTCGAACTGTGCATCCACTTAGCAAGTTGCACCAAAGCCTGTTAAAACCAAATTGTATCAATTGACCCCCACTTTCTTAGGGCAATTAAAGTTTGAGATAGAGTCAACAGAGGGGGGTCGCCGCAAACTCGCAAGCTTCCCGAAACTTTGCAAACTTACCCGACTACGGCCCGATCGACTCGCAAAGCCCTTACGATTAATTCCTTAACAAAACTCGAATGGATTAGCCGTAAAATTAAATCGACTTTTTGACTTCATCGTCATTAAAGTTTCAGTTTAGTTATGTTTTTGCCAATTAACATACAAAGTGACTTTGTACTTTTAATATTATTTGAGATGATAACTTGCGTCTTAAGAGTTGTAATAACTCGCTCGGAATGTATTTTTAACTAACGAGTCTCTTTTAATAGCAGGGTGCTTACTTAGGTTGGTATAAGTGCACGAACTCACAGCCTTGTCAAAAATCTAGCGTGGGTTCCACCAGACAGATCTTTAGTAGCGAGTAAAAGGAAATCACGATAGTTTAGAGTAGTTTTCCTGAATTTGTAAAGAACACACTGCCATGCCAGTACATTCAACTAAAGTCACATCATCTTCATCGTATCTGCCATAGCCAGTCTATTGTTTGACAAAGGCATCTCAAAGAAAGGAGATTTCAACCATTGCCAAAATCACAGGAAGTAGCATCGCGATTCCAGCACTGCTGCATTTTTGGTCATACCGGTAGAGTAGAGTGTATCGTTAGTGGCTACCAAGGTACCAGAACGGACAGATGGCGGTATATTCATCCAAATCAGTGAAGCTAAAATTCACAGGGTTGGGCAGCAGCATCCCCGTAACAAAATTTACAAAAAGGGCAAAATTCCGCTTATCTTGTGGAGGCCTTTGTCTAACAACGAACCTCAAATGGCTGAAACGATGATGATAATGATTAGAAAATTCTTGGAATAATCTATATTTAACCGGTTATGTATATGGCTGATTTAATGATCGAGATAAAGCAGTTATAAGAATTTCTTATAAAGATAACTTAACTGAAGGAAGGACCTACAAGGTATATATAGGTACAAGGGAGAAAGACCTACAAACCGACGGGCAAACGACATCGCGGTGGAGCGTAGCTGTAAATTCCCTGGTAGAAAAACGTTCGCGTTAAATGGAGATTTGTTAAAAAATAATCTTGTAATACTAACTGCATGGAACTATTTATTTAAAATGTTACTTTTAGTATGTTTGGAACAAAGTGGAATAAATATTTTTACTATAGGCGTCTTGCGTTTTAATCTGCGTGTTGTATGCCTCTTACTTAGCAAGTCCTATCCTAGACTGTTTCGATGTTCATTTATTCTTTTTTTGGTAGAATTTATTATAATCAAGGATTTCCTATATCACAATTTCCTGAATTTGTAAAGAAAATGCTGCCATGCCAATACGTTCAACGGAAGTCACATCATCTTCATCGTATCTGCCATAGCCAGTCTACTATTTGACAAAGGCATCTCAAAGAAAGGGGATTTCAACCATTGCCAAAATCACAGGAAGTAGCACTGCTGCATTTTTGCAAAATATTTTAGATTTTTACGCAACCTGATACCAATGAAGATACGATTCTATTATGCCAGTACCAAATCAAAGAAAAACTTAAATAGGAATAGCGTCTTAGATCAACGTTGATGGCTACTCATGGCCTTTAGAACATAATAAAATACATACGCCACAGTCCAAAAAAATCTTATCGACTTATGACTTATTTTATGTTAAAACAGCTACCGTAACCGGGGCCTTGAGTTAGCTCCTCACTTTACCCTCGTATCCCCCCACTTATCATCATCACCATATTAGCCATTAGAAATCAACTGCTGGACATAAGCCTCTCCAAGAAAGGAGGTATTTTGCCCATAATTGCCGCGCTAGGCAAGCGTGTTGGCAATCGCAGAGCGCAGCCATCGCGACAGGGATGTTCTGTCGCTTCTGGTACCTTAGCTGTCTCTTACGATACCTGGTGCAGTGCGAAGTTCTATTCTACTCTGCCGGGACTTCACGGTATTCTGCTGATTTATAATAGAATTAATATGACTATATGCTAGTCAACCGGTTCAAAAAAAAAAATAAGCAAGAAATCTTCCTGATTCTACCCCTCTTTTTGCAGAAAATGTTGCAGGAAGTATGGCTCAGTACGCCCCACCAAATACCAGAACATACAATAGTAACGAATACTATAGTCATTAGAAGCACTCAAGAGCTTTCCATTAGGAAAAACTACTAAAGTGAACCGAGTGCACTGAAGCATATTAAAAATCTCAATCTACACCTCTGGAATCTAAAGTCGAACAGCAAAACCATGCAAATCTCGACTCTAAAGACGTTTTCACAAGCCGTACACCGTAACCAGCTCCATTCAGGGCTGGCTGGCAGTAGTTGGTAATATTCCATGAGAATTCATAGTAAACCCATTAGTTTCAAACAGGTATAATGGATTCGCCACCTATGAAATATTTAGACGTTCTTCGATTCAACACTAAATAAAAACCTCTAAACATAGTTTAAAGGGAATATTTATACTAACATTATAGAGAGGAAATTTTTTATCGTTTGTTTGATATGATTCAACTTTTTGGATCGTTTTTTCATTGAACAGAAAATCTTAAATAACTATTTCACCATTAGATAGCTACATCTTCAACGAGTAACATAGTCTTTATTATATTCCATAAAATCAACAGTTATATATATATATCTATATATATACATAAAAACTAGAGTGATGAGAATGATAAGTTTATTTATACAAATATGTATGCCACGTTTATCTTTTTTGTTTATATATTGTCTGCACCACTATATATATATTTTTTCTGTTTTGTGTAATGCCTGACTGGGAGATAATGCCATCTGGCATTAAGTACGCCATTTTTACATTTTGTGCAATAAAGTTAAATAAATAATATATATATATATATATATATATAAAAATTTGTGCGTTTGTAACAAATAAACTCTCAAATTAGTCGACTTATATCGATAATTGGAATACAAATAGAAAGGTACACTATCATCAAATAATATAAACAATATTTAATTCTTAAAGCCTGCTAGTATTTCTATACAAATCAATTTAAATTAAAGATCTATTAAGACTGCGTTTTCATTGGAGTTGTAAAAGTAAATAGGCAGTTTAATAATCAAGCGCTTAAAATCTGCCTTTCCTCAGTTCCAGATAATCTCTGAAATACTTCCTGAAAGTATTTTTTTCTCATAATCATAACGCCCCCCCTTCGCATTATCCTTATTTTTTTAATCACGTAAAGGTTATATCCTTACTAATATTATGAATGCAAAAGTTTGTAAGTATGGATAACTCCCCGTGATTGAGTTTCCGATTTGTATGCTGGATGATGCTGCTGACCATCCCCGACCAGTGCATTTGAGCAGCACTGTTTCGGATGGATATACCATCTGTCGGTTTCGGTACCTTAGTCACCTCGTACGACACCTGGTGCAATGGGAGGTATTATTCTACTCTGCCGGTACCTCACGGCAAGTATTATGTATGTTATGCATGTATGGATGTAACTAAAAATAATTTTAAATATTTACGGTCAGATAATCCGTGGGAAATGTTTCAATAATTAGATACAACGGATGTGTACATACCCTGAGAGTAGAAACCAAGTTGGTCCTTACATGAATATTCTAGAACTAATGCGTGTTAGGGCGTCGAGTTCGGGCGTCCCTTCTGAGACGGTTCCCGTGTTCATCCATTTCGGTATTTGCATTTTAAAAATATTCCAACACTTGGTACTTGGAAACTTGTGGAAACTTCCACGGTTCCCGCTGCACCTACTTTATGGTCCGCTTTGGTATATTTGTAACATGCATTATCTGAGCCTTGAAGTGCTTTCGAAGTTTCCTTCACTCATATTTTTTTATTTTCTCTTAAAGGCTACTCGGCTCATTTTACGTTACCCCGGTTTATTTTTAAGAAGCTTTATAATTTAAACTTGTTGGAGTAAGCGATCCATCAAAACTATACTGCTCTAGTGTTTAGTGGTAGTGACTGGGAAGATATCACTGCAAATGCCTAAACTGGCTTTACTGACATACAACAAAAATTTAATGAAAGCCTACTAACTTTAAATGCAGATAAAACACAATTTTGTATGTCGATGTTCTATAATTGTTATGAAATTGATAATGAAAGACAACGTCGTTACAACGACGGTATTAGTGGCTAAGCCGACATATGTTTAATATTGAAATAATTCTTTCAATATTAAACATATGTCGGCTTAGCCACTAATACCGTCGTTGTAACGCCAGTACATAATTGACAAAAAATATTTTCTTTTACTGACTGTGAAATGTTACAAGAACGATAAAATAGGCTAATGAAATAACATCAAATATAAAACAATCCCTGTGAATTACAGACCGGTATTTATTGTCTATACTATTTTGAAACTTGAACGGTAATTTTGCCAAGACATGCCTATTCACCTAGAACATAGTTCTTTTATATCATGTATGTTTTTATTTTATGTGTAAGTGTAACAGTCTGTTGGACGTAAACGTGACCAGAGCCTATAGACGATTATATCATAATAAAGATATCACTAGCGTGTCACCAACCCTGTAAATTGAATATACTGTCACATTTACACGGTAATTTCAGAAAACAGCAACACAACTTCAAACACTGCTATTTGGCGGTAGAAGTAGGTGAGAGTGAGGTACCAATGCAGAGGACCTTTGTAAGAGGTCTATCTCTTCACCTGTCTAATAAAATTAGCATAAATTACTCCTTGTGTTATATCTCAGTGAAGGCTACATTCAGATCGGCCGGAAAAAGGAAAATATGTTTTTTCATAACAACTGATCTAATATTAATATTTTTCCTGAATTGAATTCAAAGCTTATGTTTGAATACTAGAAACAGATTCTTCACTTTTCTTTTGTGTACTTTTAAGAAATTACTAATAAAGTGAAAACTTTAGAAGTTGACACAAACTTTCTCAAACATGTATTATGAGCTCTCCAAACGTTGTTCTGCCATATAAATAATATAAAAAGATTAAATTACCAAAATAGCTATTAAATAAATAGGGGTTGTGATAGACTGGTGAAAATTAAGGGCTGTATGTATTTTTAATGCCACAAATTAAAAAAATATATTAGGGTTAGATAACCATTATCACTTAGGGGTATGAATAATAGATAGTAACCGATTCTCAGACCTACAAAACATGCATTTAAAATTTTATAAGAATCGATCCGTTTCGGAAGAGTATGGCAGTTAACACTGGGAACGAGAATTGTATATATAAGATTAATTTATAATTGAAGGTCAAGATCACTCAGCGAGCGATGGGAAGAGCTAGGCTCGAGGTTTTCCTACGTGATCGTATCAGAAACGAGACTATCCGCAGAAAACTGAAAGTTGTTGACATAGCTCACCAAATGTGAAGCTGAAGTGGCAGTGGGCAGGGCCGATAGCACGACGAACCGATGGCAGATGTAGGAGAAAGGTTCTTTAGTGGCGAACCCCAGCTCGATGGCTTGACGACTAAGTGAAGGTTTCGGTTTGCTAATACTACAAAAGCATAAAATTCCATTTAACTTACGCTAAACGGGCCCGATAGCGCAGTTGATATTAATCCTATCATGTATGCCCAGAGATGTGGGTTCGATTCTCACCAAGAGCAATTATTTATACGATGATATTTGTGATTGTTCTGTGTCTGAGTGTTAAATGTATTCGTTTAAGAAATATATTTGAAGTTGCCCTGTTGTCTGTTGTTCGTAACACAAGTGCTTTAAGCGACCTACCACGGAGTCAGATCAAGGTATGAGATGCTGTGGGAATTAAAAAAAAATACAACTCTAAATTAATTTTAGTGTTAAATATTCGTAAGTACATTTTTCAAATAAATAGTTTCAGTGGTCAAACTTGAGGATCTCACAAACATTAGAATACTAAAGACAACTTCACTCAGAGGACAAGTGTTTTCTTGTAACTCGAACAAACTTCACAACTAGATCCAGTCGAGCGTTGAACCGGTGACGACGGGGCGTCGGCGCCCACGACTCATCGTCCGACCGAAATTAATGCGCCATCTTGAAAGTTCCGCCGAACTGCAACCAGCGCAATAAGACGGTGTGCCCGGACAAAAGGAGAACTTCCCAACTCGCTCCTACCCAAATGGACCTTGGAACATTAATGGGCGTCAGGTGAACTCCGCTTTCTGAAATTATAAAAACATTGTTTGTTAAGGTAAGGGAAAATATATTGTCAATGGGTTAATTTGTTAATTTAATTCACTGATTATGGCTCAGCTTTATTTTCATTGGTTCCAAAGGAAGTAGAATTGTTGCTCTTTTTGACGTATATCACAAATGTATATAAAGAAAGCACTTGCTTTCGCATTTTTGCCAAATAAACTAAAAATAAGTACTAGTTACACATATTACAATTACTAGTATTTACTAGCTGTGCCCGCGATTTCGTCCGCGTGTATATAATAGTGTTTGGGTATCATACCCCTTTACCTTAACTTATATAGGTAAACTTTGAATGTTATGTTAAGTTTTATCGAATTAATGACCTGAAAAATAAATTCAAAATTTCTAGCTCTAAAAATAGCAATACTTCCATACAACTTTTTATCCCCCCCTTTCGACCCCTTACAACCCTTATTTCTAATTAAAAATAGCCTATGTCCTTTCTCAGGGTCTAAAGATTGTCTGTGCCAATTTCATCAAAATCGGTTGAGAGGTTTATGCGGAAAAGCGTAACAGACAGACAGAGAAAGTTACTTTCACATTTATAATATTAGTAGGGATTAAAATATAAAGAAACAAGAAAAACGCGAGTAGAATTAATGCTATTGAAATGAGAGCACTTCAAAGTATGTATGGTGTGAGTTTGAGAGATTGATTAAGGAATAGTGTGATAAGAGATCGATGTAGTGTAAGTGGAGTGTGTTGTGACAACAATAGAGAAAGGAATATTAAGATAGTTTGGACATTTAGAAAGGTTATATGAAAGTAGAATGACTGTACAAATATATATATATATATATATATATATATAGTTGGTATACGATGTAGGCGAACATATCTTTACCAAGTAGAAGAGGTACCAAAGATAGGCCAGGTCAGAAGTACAAAAATTAACGAGCGTGTATGAAAGGACTAATGCGAGTAAGGGAAGCGAGAGAGGAATGCCAAGATCGTAACAAGTGGAGATCCATAGTCTCTGTCTACCCCGATAGATAACAGGCGTGATGTATATATGTATGTATGTTTATTAATAACATTTGAGAAACAAAACTGTATAGCAAGTTCGTATATTTACACACAGCAGCCAACGATATTGAATGAATCATACACATGTGGGTCGAATTTCCACTGCACGGTTCGGTTTCTGCGAGTCAGAGTGCTGGCTACAACAAATTAATTGGGGGAACTGTTTCCCCATTTTAATTTTTAAACGTCCAGGTACTTCCGTGGTCAAAGGTACGACTGTGACATACGTTCAATTTTAACTGAATGTTTAATATAACATGCACTGGAATAAATGATTCTGCACATCGTCTTGTACATAAGGCAAAATATAACATTGTATTTATATAAAAGTCCTTGAGAAAACAAATATTATAATAATAAAAAATTTAAACAACATCTCATACATTCACCTGACCCCGTAATGAGTCGCTTAAAGCACTTGTATTGTGGACGCCAGACTACAGAGGAATCACAAATATACTACTTATATACTTACATACATTAAACACCCAGACACAGAACAAACACAAATATCGTCATATAAATAATTGCTCTGGGTGGGAATCGAACCAAAGACCTATGGCGCACAAGATAGGATCTCTACCATCTACGCCATCCGGCCCATCAAAATCAATAAAACATTCCATATAATACAATATATAATATAAAACCTCAATGAACCAAATAAATACGAGAGTTATTACGTTCCTATGTGTGTGTACGTGTGTATTTGAGTGTGTGAGTAAGCATATATATGGGTGTAAGGGTTTTTGTGGAAGCAAAAGCGTGCTTCTGTACATGCATGTGTAGTCATAGTTTCCCTTCGGGGTAAAGTAACCCACTTCTAAAATCCAGGATTTTTATTTGCGATCAATTGTCCAGTTACAGGCGTCGTTTAGATTATCAATTGTAATGAATATTCTCGACTCACCGTCCCGCGACCGGCCTCCAATTCAATTGTATCCCCTACTAATTAAGATTTCGCGACTATTTAACAAAGACGTTGTTTCCCCTCCCTTTGTAGGGGGTACTGTTTTATTATAACAATGATTTAATCTTACGATTGTTTAGGTAACAATTTTAATGGAAACTTCTGTAATTCCGCCCTTTGGATTATTTGTAAGTCCCTTGAATGTCGAATGTAGGTAAGTTATTACAAGATTAATTAATTAAAATGTATATGTAAATTAGCCAAGTGTGAATCGGACTTGCGCAATATTTATTGACCTCATACAGAAGGTCGTCTGCATTGGTACCTCACTCTCACCTATTTCTGCCGCCAAATAGCAGTGTTTGCATTGCTGTGTTCCGGTCTGAAGGGTGAAAGTGGCAGTGAATCTACTGGGTAATGTGGCATAATATGGGTAATTAACGGGCCTGGAGGCGCAGACGGTAGTGATCCTATCTTGTGCGCCAAGGTTCGTGGGTTCGATTCCCACCCAGAGAAAACATTTATATGATGATATTTGTATCTTTTTTCTGTGTCTGGGTGTTTATGTTATGTATTTGATTAGTATTTTTGTGATTTCTCTGATGTCTAACTCAAAGCACGCTTTAGGTATTACAGCACAGAGAACGACAAGTATCAGGCAACAGAGCAATTATATATACAATACAATATAATACATGTTTAACAAACACAAATGTTCATTACACATTTTTTCTGTATGGGGATCGAACCTACGACCCTTGGCACACAAGGCAGGGATACTACCGATTACCATTATACCATCACAAAATTCCAACGCAAAGCCACAAACGAAATACAACAAACGTCAAATAAATCATTATACTACAAATAAACAAGTGGTCGGCTAATGTATTCTATGTGAAAATTATGAAAAATTCACAAGCACTTGTAACGTCGTCCTCGGCCCATGCATAAAACATTAAAAATTAAAACTTCCTGCCGCGCCCCGGCGTACATCAGTGCAGTTAACAGTTCGTGGGAATATAACAGGCTTGTACAAAAACGGCTGACCAAAGCAGTCGATACAAGGTCTATACAGTTCGTGAACGTTCTTTTAGGGTCTTATAAAATATCTCAAACATTGTATAATTATCATCATCGTTATCATTACAGCCATTGGAAGCCCAGTGCCGGATATAGGCGTCCCCGTGAAAGGGGGAATATGCCCATAATTGCCGCGTTGGGCAAGCGTGGTGGCAATTGCAGAGGGCAGCTGTCGCGACAGGGATGCTGCTGCTCAACCCCATCCTGTGCATTAGAGCTATACTGTTTTAGATGGTATACCGCCATCTGTCGTTTCTGGTACAGGGAGAGATATTATACTGCTCTGCCTGTACCTCACGGTATATGTCTACATTTACTTATATTCTCTAGCGCATGATTACATTAATGCAATTGTACAATTTACAACATTATATCTAAAAAAAAGTAACACCGTAAAGAGAACACTGCATGCATACATAATTCTTATTTCTCATTTATCGTATATGTTCTGCGTATTTAGATAAAATTTGCACACTGAGTAGATTATACCATAATAGAAAAGTACATAACAGCGATGTTTACAAGAGTATCGGTATTTTTTCCACTGTGGAAGTTTGGCGGTTATAAAACACCAAAGGATACTGAGGAAACTAGAATTCCCGAGGAATCCGATATAATGTGCGGTATACATGCGGACGAAGTCGCCTGCAATAAGTTAGTGTATTCCTTTTTTCAAAGATTGATTTGTGGAAACTTCTCGCAATTTTGAATATAAATCTTTCGTTAGAATTAGCGTATACGAGTATATGTCAAAATATTATAACACTTAAAAAAATATATACTGAAGATCCTGATCAAGATAAAGAGAAAAAAAAATTAAAAAAAAAATTGTATTGGCATCGATTCTTGGTGCGGGTACAAAGTTTCAATTAAATTTGTCTGTCTAAAATGGATCAAAATCTACTTTAAGTGACATACATACAAATGAAGCTAATATAAAGCTTGTAAAAATTATGCATCTAGAGAGATGTGAAACATAGAATAAAGTAGATCGGGATGTTAAAAACAAACAAAATTTGAAACGCATTATCGTATACGAATATATGTTAGAATAAAAAAACAATACAAAATTTACAAGTCCATTTTAATTGTTGAGAAAAATAAATAAACTTATGTATTACGCAATAAAATATAAATAAAGCACACAAAACTCATAACCGAACTATTTATTTTACATTTATGTGTGTATCTACAATCCCGGACTACTTTATTCTATATTTCATATCTCTCTTAATGTATCATTTTTACACGCTTTATATTTGCTTCAGTTGTATGTATGCGTGTATACTTGGAACCGTATCATTCGAAGTCAATATTGACTCTATAGACGGACAGATTTAAATGAAACTTTGTATATATACCAAGAATGGATGTCAGTAGAATATTACGATAAGATTGCCTCATTGTCCTGATCAGGATCCTCACGATCAAAGAAATTCCTCTGTGTAAGAGGAAGTGAGACCACGCAGCCTGCGCATGCGTACGGTCTACCTAATATCCAGGTCGAGTACTCGTCTAGTTAATATTATTTAGCAATAAATCAAACTTAAAAGTGAAAAATAAATGTGTATTTATATATTCAAAAAAAATCGCCTTCAGAATACATTAAAAATAAAAGTAAATAATATTTTTTATAACCAAGTGAAAATAACGATGAAAAAAAATACTAGTAGAATTTGAACAAACCTTGGGGTGCGATGTGCCATTTTTTGTAGACCTAGTATTTTTTGCTCACCATTATATTCATTATATTTTTTTTATCTTTACGCTATATCTTTTATCTATAAAAACGCGTTGGTTTATTATAAAATATTTTTTTGGTTTTTTAAAGTATATTTAAAACCGCCAACAGGTGATATTCGATATAAAGATATAATTTACAAAACTATTATGGAAGACGCTCACATAATAAAAGGCGATGTCAACGACGTTGAAAAATCGGAGCGTGACCTCATGTATAACAATAAATTTAAAAACTTCTAAAGAGGTTTTAATTCAATGCTGTCATTATAATGTTGCTAGAAACAAATGATATGCTTAATTAATATTTTAAACCTGTAACGAACGTATTTAAAAAAAAGAGTAAATAATGAAACCGGTAATATAACCATCAAAGTCGTCCAGGACCTCTACTGCAAACATTTTTCCACTCCGCCGCGACTATAATTTATTCGAGTGTCCAAACTTAAGGTAAAAATTAATTGAAACAAGATTGGAGTATTCGAAATGGAAATTCTCCTTTTGGGGACGCGAATTTTCGACTGAGTAATTTTAATCATCATGTCGTAATGAAATTTCATTTTTGGCCCGCAAAATACCGTCACATTTAGACTTTTGTAATATTTCACATTTGCTCGTGGCCAGCTTAGTCGCGCTATAATATATTTATAGCATGTAAATAGGTCGGTACCTTAGTAAATTACTAGGTAGGTACACTATGTTTAATGAAAATAAAAAACTGATCCAACCATCTTGCTCGCAAATTTGGGAAAACAAAAGAATTTATAATATTGTAAGTTGGATTTTATAAGCTCATTTTTTTTTAAAGCTCTCTTCTTTTTTAAGATTGTAAGACTTTACTCTTTTGATTTAGAGTATCTTTTATATATATTTATTGCTGTGTTCGTAAAAGGCTTTGGCTAATTTTGATCTCTGATTGTATAAGTTGTATAAGTTCAGAGAAGGTTTAAACGGTGAGAAACAAATAATAAGTAAAGGAAAATACTTAAAATGACAATTTAATTTTCGAATACAAACAGTTCGTAGCTGTGAAATATTTGTAATGTTTTGTATTTTTGGATATAAAAATGGGTCATTTGGTTCAGTTCAGAAATTTGTCTTTTCTATAGTCAATTACAATTTAAGTTTGAATACATTTTTTTGTATGTAGATGACACGAAGATCATCTAGTCTTTAATAGTTAAATGTAACAAGGAATTTTATTGCTCTTATGTGTCGTTTTTAAGTCTTTCAAAATAGTTAATACATAAGAATACATGTTAAGAATACATAAGAATACAGTGCGTATTCTTATGCAGAACATTTGTTCCATTTCACGTAGAAGTACAATCCGAGATCTGTCCGCAATGCAATAAACGTACCACAAGCATTGCTCGCCTCTCACCAGTTAAGCGGGCTATCTTTAGGTATGACATCAGGTGACAATTACATGAGATCCATATACAATATAAACAATGTTCGTATGCATTGGTACCTCACCCTCACCTATTTCTACCGCTAAATAGCTGTGCTCTATTTGCTGTGACCCAGTTTAAAGAGTGAGAGAAATGAATGTGACATAATATCTTCAAGTTACAGAGTTGGCAACGCGCTAGTGATATCCTTGTGATATTACGATCGTCTATAGTCTGCGGTGGAGCTTACTATCACGCGGACTGTGTGCATGTTAGTCGACCTGGTCTAAGTAATAAAAAAAACCCATTTTAGCTCAATGTACAAAATATAGATTAAAAAAACAGAGTGGATAAATTAAACATGCAAAAAACGCACTGTTAGAAATTCAAGATAGTTGTAATATGTGTAACGTTAACGCCTGATGTAAGTCTGAATTGGAAATTAAAAATAAAGATTAAATAATTAGTTTTAGCCTTTAAGACGCTTATGATCCCAAAGCATGAGCAGAATCATATTATACTTTTCATCATTATAGCAATTGCAAGTCCACTGCTGGACATAGGCCTACCCTAGGAAAGGGGTATTTTAGCCATAATTGCCGTGTTGGGCAAGCGTTTATATAATCGCAGAGCCCAGCTATCGCAACGATCATACTGCTACCCATTCCCGACCTGTACATTTGAGATACACTGATTCTAAAGGGTATACCGCCATCTATCGGTTCTGGTACTTTAGTCGCCTCAAGGGTACCAGTACCTCACGGCTATTATACTATACATTTTCACAAATATTACTATTGTTTCGTAATAGAACTACTCAGTCAAACTATATCTTGATAGATTCTTTGTGATGTAATTCAAAATGCCACTAATTAAAGCGAACCTAATAGAGTTCTCTAAAGTGATGTCGTAAATAAATACATTTCTTGCGCTTACATTGCATCCGCTGGCAAAACCTAACGAGACAGATCAAAATAATGAACTGCAGAATTTTACATCTTAAAAAGGTTTATAAAAATTCGACAATAGCAAATGTCTGTCTCTTAAAAACCCAAAATATTGCTCTCGTGTAAAGTTTCCTCTTTGTTCATCTATAAAATGCGTTTTCAAGTCTTTTAAATTATCTTAGATAAGGTAAAACATGAAAAGATACGTAATAAATAATTCCGAGCAAACCTACTTGAGTGCGCGTGTTCTTATGCAGAATGTTTGGTCCATTTCAGTAGAAGTACATTCCGAGACCTGCCAGCAATGCTATTAACACACCGCAAGCACACCTCGCCCCTCACCGGCTAAGCGGGATGTCTTTAGGTTCTTTAGGTTTCTATTCGGAGTGGGAGCTAGAAAGTCTATTATTCGACGTTATTTGTTTATGACGGTTAATGAAGTGGTTTTACATCATTTATATAACTGCTTATGCATTACATCATCATCATCATTATTGCAGCCATTGGAAGTCCACTGCTGGATATAGGCCTCTCCAAGAAAGGGGCCCTTAATTGCAGCACCTCCAAACATCCCCGCCCTATGCTTTTAAGCTGCACTGTTTTGGATGGATATACCGCCATCTGTCGGTTCTGGTACCATATTCGTCTCTGACGACACCTGGTACAGGGGGAGGTACTATTCCACTCTTTCGGTACCTCGCGGCTCATAGTATATATATATCTATATACTAGTATAAAATTATACAGCGATGTATTTTGTGTTTGTACAAAATTGTGAAGTTAGCTAGAAAGTTTTATTAATAACACTATAACATCTTGTAGCACGGAGCCGGATGGGCCCCGGAGTGTAGTTATTGCATTTTTGAGGTGCCACGAGGTACTTGGTAAATCTTGCACGAGACGCCTCAAACTTGCAATGGAATGACACTGGGGTCGTTCCGGGTAACTTCTACCTCAGTAACTCCTGTACTTATTATGGTGTTTTAAGAAAATATACATTTGTATTTTTCTTCCACTTCTCTTGTAAAGCTGGAGTTCAAAATAAATATGAATATATATAGTCCCACTATTTAAGAAAACATCTCCTATTGTAGAATTTAAGAATGATGTACGTTGTTATGTATGTACTGCATCAATTTATACAAATATGTCAATATACAAAAATATCACGTTTTCTATTTATAATATTAAAATAGATGTTACGATTAATACGTACGTGAAGTCCACCACTTCACTTCGCCTCGTATTATTTGTAAATAACATAAAAGCTACCCAGGCTGCCACTTCACCAAAAACCTTGTTAGGAAATTAGCTAAATTTATTCGTTCCCCAACAAAAAAGAAATTCCCAACTCAAACAAAGGTTTATATCCGACCCACCCAAGTCGTATCTAACCATTAAAAAAGGTCACCAGGAATTCATTATGAATGAAAATAGGTTCGAAGCAAAGGAAACCGGTTATCGAAAAGTAAGAAAAAGTTGAGGGAAGAAAAAAATCTGCCACCGATGGCGGCTCGAATTAAAAATGATGAATTGTTAAAAATTCCGCAGTCGTGTAACAATTTTATAAGTCAATTCCATCGATATGGGCCTATGGGAAATTATCGAGATGCTGATAGCTGGGGACCGCGAGGAGAGTTGGCAACGCGACTTGTCTAATAATACGGGGCTGTTACGTAATTGGAAGATGGAGGCAGACACTTTTATCGGTAAAATGACCGCTTTTTAGTGAATATTACGATATTTTGGTCGATTGCGGCAACAATATTGTCCGTTTAAACGAAGGTGTTTAAATCATTTTGTTCATTGACCTTGAACGCGATGAATGTGCTTATTCTCTGTCTGGGTGTTATATATAAGTTTAAGTGTTATATTTGTAATGTTTTAATCTGATATCTGTAACACAAATCATTTTGCCGTGTGGTACCGGTAGAGTAGATTAGTACCTCCCCCTGCACGAGCTGTCATAAGAGGTGACTGAGGTATAAAAGGCAGATGGCGTTTTATCCATTCGAAACAGTGTAAGACAAATGAAACGGTATCCCGTATCAGGAAGGGCGCTTTTGTTGGAGAAACTTTTGTCCAGCAGTGGACGTACTAAAGCTGATGGAATGACGATGATGATCTGGTATGAGCGATATGAAATTAAATATAAATTACTTTGATTAAACTCAATCGAATAACTATTATTCAAATGTTTAATAAGTATCCATACATGCTCTCAGATTTACGAGTAGCAATTTAATAATTTGCCGTCAGTAATTCATGCTGATATTTTGTTGCTGACAGCTGACGGACCTGATGGCGCAGATGGTAGTGATCCTATCTTATGCGCAAAAGGTTCGAGGGTTAAATTCCCGCCCAGTCAAATATTTATATGATGATATTTGTGTTTGTTCTGTGCCTGGGGGTTAAATATACTCGTATGTATTGAAATAGTATATTCGTGATTTCTCTATTGCCTGACGTTCGTAACACAAGTGCTTCAAGCGACTTACCACGGAGTTAGATTAATGTATGAGAAAATGTGGAAATTTGCTGCATAGGCCTGTCCAAGTGATTTCCAATAGAACTGGTTGTATGCGATCTGTGTCCGGAGAATCCAGAGGTTTACGTCAGATCATCTGTCCACGTTGCGAACGGATGACCTACGCTGCGCTTGCCCGTACTTGATCTCAATTCTAGAACCTTACTATTCCAACGACCATTAATTCTAAGCGCAGTGCCACTGCCACTTTAACTTCTTTGTCCGACATGCCTTAGTATCTCAAGTTGTAAGTCAGTGGTCAATAAGTGTTACCAGCGACGACTTACGCCAGGGCAATGCTGGACCGGAAATGGATTAGCAAGATGAATAGAGAACGCATATTTCTAAGAAAACATCATAAAAAGAACTAACATTTACGCCTGCACTGTTTATAATAACTATTTTTTATCGGATATCAAGATATCTTGAAAACCATTGCCACAGGTAACTGAAACCTAAAAATAAAAATTTAAAATTAAGTAAACCGCGTTTTTAATCCGTTGCAAAAGTTGTTTTATTATAAAAAAAATATTATATTAAATTATTATTTAACTTATAATTTTATATTAACGAATAAAAATGTCCCGTGTTCTGGCGTGCCGCGTCGCCCCGATGACTGGATAGCCAAGACGCGCAATACACCGAAACTTTTTTAATTTCACACAAAACATCACGTCACCGGGAGTGCGGGTGGCTCGCTGAAATTAGCGATGAAATTCGATATATACAGAATTTATAATTATATTTTAATAAGAGAAAAAAAAGAAGAATGCCGTCAAAAGAGAATGTGAAACAAGACTAAGATGAGAAAATGACGGTAAATTAGGTGCCCGCCTCAGCATAAGCCCCTGCAGCACTAATCTAATGAAACAGTAAACAAAATCCAACTCGGGCGAAAAATACAAGCAAGACAATATAAACAAAAACAATCGTAATTGTTGTAAAGATATTTTACGAACATTCAATACGAGAATAATTAATAAAAAATAATCTTCTATCAGGTCGTTCAAAAGCGATCCATTAAAGAGACCCCACACCATTCCGACGCGTCCATTATGGGCCAAATTGCTCAGGATATCGCACAAAAATTCAATTTGGACCGATTAACCCGCCGTTTGTGTCGTTTCAGATCAACCTAAGGGGGTGTTCTCTCGGCTGTGCCGGCGAGAGACACGATCCCATCATTTTTAATAAATTCTGAGCAGCCAATTTAGTTATGGTCGGCTAACACTGAACATTGTACGCCTTTTTTAACATTTTAAATTAATATTTCGATGCCCGTTATAATGCCGCTTGGCTCCTAGCAGTTGGATACGAATGATATTAAAATAACTGAAGGGTGTGTAATTTAAATTAATTGCAATATATTAATTAAAAAATTTATAAATGAGAGCACCAGCTTCTCAGTAGCAGCATTTTGTCGCGAATAAATATAAAAATAAAATTAAAAGTCTAAACAAATTTAATGTAGTAATAAACGCCGCGGGGTACCGGAAGAGTAGAATAGTAACTTCCCCAAGTGTCGAAAGAGGTGACTAAGGTACCAGAACCGACAGATGGCGGTATATCTACTAAAACTATAAAAACGAACTACATATAAAAATAACTATATTAAACAGTGCAGCTCAAATGCACTGGGTGGGGATGGGCAACAGCATCTCTATGTCCTATGTCCAACAGTGGACTTTCTAGGCTGATATAATGATGATGATAAAAAATCTACCGCTAGCCAGCTGTGCTTGGGTCGTAGACGCGCTAGTACTTTGTAATAAAACGCTATCTATATATATAAGGTGGTGCCGGAGGCTTTTATGTCACTTAAAAATTAGAATGACTTAATAAATATTTAGTAAATGATTTTGTTGATGTTTACACGCTTACAAATATAAGGGAGTAATGGTGCATCCGCCGAGACGAGCCAAGTAAAATGCAAAGGCCATATATTTTAACCAAGCAGTAGAGTTTAGGAAGATAGGCCTTGTAGAGAAAGGACGTGTAGAGTCAGAGGCTTGGCTCTACATGAGATCTGATTACTTATAGCACAGAACTAATCATATGGATTTATCTTTATTTTATATTACATGAACTATTTTTTGATGGTAATATATATTCTTGATCATTATTAACATTAGCCATTTTTCCATATCTCAAATACAGGAGCCCTTGTGTATTAACTAGGAGCACAGGGCCAGTGTATTTTAAGGGTTGCGATTGAAACCGTACACAGTTTCAGGTCACGTTTTTATTATCGTTGAACACATACATCTCGCCTGTGTCCCTTTGGGGTAGACAGAGACTATGGACCTCCACTTACATATGATATTTTCATACTTCTTACGCTTCCTACACTCGCATTAGTATTTTAATACTTGTTCTACCTGATTAAGGTACCTTTGCTTCGGTTGTCCTACCCCAAACTTACACCAAACATGCTACGAAGTGCTCTCATTTCAACAGAATTTATTTTACGTTGCAAACTCCAAAGATTGCACATCGAGCGCGTTAACCACTGTGCAATTAAATGTAATTAACAATTAATTTTCCTGAAAAATTAAATAAAACACAGTCGCACACACATTTGGGATTCGAACGAATGCTTAAATAACAAATGGTTTTTGTTTACGGATGGGAAACCGATACGCAGGCGAAATTCGAGTGTCTACCCAAAAATGCTCATATTTCAGGCCCATCATTACACGAGGTACCCTCGCGCTTTTCTAACGGATAATACTCGACGTCCACTGGACGAAGCTGTGGCTTACTTATATCGTGAAAATTCCCGAAATATCGCTGTTGAATATTACAATTGTTGTATAGGTACTTGGGGTACTTGTCTTTGGGGACTACGAAAGAATTTTATTTTGACTGATCTAATGCCTTTTTTGATTTAGTTGTATGTTTCAATTATCCTTTCTTATGTTTATTTACAGTTTAAATGTATATCTGCAAAAGTCACCTCGATAAATTATATACTACAACATTTAGAACTAATGTTACAAGCCATACAGTCACAAAAGAGATTAATATCTTAGGAATACCTGAATATTTCCACAAATACCAGATATAGCCAAATAGAAATTTCAATAGGTTGAAATAATTCAGAGTTAATTCAACAGACAAATTAGTTATGTTCATTAAATGCCAAAAGTATTGTTGTAAAAGCGTAAAATAAGTTAAGTAAAGTAAGTCGTAAGTCTTTAATAAGTATTGAGAGGGTAAGAATACTTACCCTGTCAATACTTATTAAAGATGCTGAAAAAGGTACGTCCACATATAATCTAAAAGAAAATATAACCTGAATGTTATGAGAATAGAACATCCAATAATATAATGTTATAAGAACATGTTTTGTAATAATGATGTTATTTTTCCTCAATCACAAAATGTTGGACTCAGATAAATCTCGCTCACACGTTGGTGACATACTTATACCACCAAAATAGAATAGTACCTCTTTACCAAGAATGTTATATGACAATTGAAGTACCATACATATTTCCATCCCAATCAGTATAGTTTTAATGAGTGGTCGAATAAAGGCGATCTAGTTGCGACGTTATGCTATCATGTTTGTCCAGCGTTTTACAAAAGCAGTGGACATCTAACAGCTTATATATTATTACCATGTTTTTTAAACATCACACATGTCAAAAAACAATCATTAAACACGAAGGGCCAATCTCTAAAAGGCTCTATACCAGCCGCGGCCTTTTTCATAGCAATAAAACAAAGTCCACCCGAGATGGTGTACATAAAGCCCCATTAAGGATAACAAGTGGCCCGTCCGTCGGTCTGTCATTATTTATCAATCGCAGATCGGCTCAATTAAGGCGCATTCGATCCGCCCCGTCATTTGCGACCATGCAAAACGACTCGGGACATCTTTGTTTATGATCGCTCTTTTTCTTTTATTCCTAATAGAAAGGTAAAGTGTTTTTACAGTCAACTTTAAAAACAAATATGTTATATAATATTTATTGGCGGACTAACTATCAAGCTAAATCTGTCAAGCTATCTGTCT
>JACJUM010003174.1:785206-875543 GCA_020976665.1 Heortia vitessoides
TTGTAAGAATTCTGTCTATCAAATGTATTCAAAGTCGATCTCTATATTTTTGTCATGATTTTAAAACAATCGCGTACTATAAATGGAAGTTCAACAGTTTGAAATCGAACTCCAGAGATCGTAATTGGCTATTTTGGGAATCAGTAGTCTAGCGTGTATTCGCAGAAAAGTTAGAAAATACTAAAAGGATATTCATACGGTTTCCACCGACGATTTTTGTCTGATACCGTTAAAAAGACAGTTCTAAAAAATTCAGTAGACAGATCATTTACATTAAGCATTTACATTATATATTTTATTAAACAACCGACGTGTATATCATCATATTTCGACATTAATTCAGCATAACCGTCATATATTTTACTTTCTAAAAATTTTCTCCTGACATACAGTCACTCACGCGTGTCGCCATGACTAAGGAAATAGGGATTCATATGTATAATAATAAGAAAATAGTTATTTTAAGTAATAGGTAATATTCTTTTTGAAACAACTCTATTGTCCACCAAATCCTAACGTAGTACGTGAAAATAATTGGTACTTCATGTCCCTACCAGTTAAAAGTCATTCCGAACTCTCGCCGACCGATTATAAATCTTGAATCAAAATTCACCAACACGGTACCTACCATACCATGGGATACCACTTTTACTCAGTATCATTACCAAAAATACGACTTTACACACCTGTACTTCTCCTCTACTAACAGGCAGTACTATAATATATACGACACATACAACTTTAATTGGCCGTGTTTAAATCCGTATTACGATTGCACTGCTGTTTATTTTATTTTCTCATCATCATAGCAGACGTAGAACATCCACTGTTGGACAAAGGCCTCCCTTGGATTTGCCCATAATTGCCGCGCTGGGTAGGCACGGTGGCAATCACGAGGGTAGCGATAAAAATGCTGCAGCCCAACCACGCCCGGTCACATTTGAGCTACCGTCTCGATAGATATACTGCCATGTGTCGGTTTTAGTACCTCAGTCCCAATTTACGACACTAGATACAGGGGAGGTGTTTTACCCTGCTGGCACCGCAAGGCTATTTTATTAATATCGACTTATAGTCCTGTTGAATGAGCTTGAAACTAGTGATTTATCAAAATAATAAAATTATCGTTATTAAATAATAATCAATATTAAATAGATAATCCAAATAAACAGTTACAAATATTTTATAAAAATGTAGATTTTGTGATTTAGCTAGGTTTTTGCTCACGTCTTCATTCGTATACGGCTTCCCTTTACTTCACAACCTGTGTGGACTTTTGCATGAATAAAAATAGCCTAGCTTTTTTCTAAAATTTAAGCTACTAAGTACTGCTTTTCATTAAAATTGGACGATTGGCTAGTGAAGTTGCAGTTCCATTATGTTCCATAATAAGTCTAAGCACGTGCAACATAGACTTAGGAAACCAAGAAAACGGGAACTTTGTCCATATATGCCGCAATGAGTTGGCAGAATATTGTCCATCCGTGTACAGAAGGAGGTTCTATTCTATTCTACCAGTACCACACGGTAGAGTAGACAGTACCTCTTTTTTGAATGAGAATTAGAAATAGTTACGCGGAATTAAGAAAATATAAGAAAACTTAACATTTATATAAGTTATTCGGCTGTTGGCCTGGTTGATAGAATATACATCCGGCAGAGTACAATAGTACCTCCCCCTCTACCAGTTGTTGTAACAGGCAATTGATGTACCGGGTCCGATAGATGACAATAAATCCTCCCAAAGCTATGTTCAAAGCTTAAATACAACTGGGCAGGAATGGGCAGCAGCAATCCTGTAACGAAACTACAAACTGTGCTTGTCCAGCGCGGTAATTGTGGGCAAATATTTTCCCTTTCTTGAGAAGGCATATGTCCTGGAGTGGAGGTTTTACGTCTGCTTTGATGGTGATGATGAAGTCTATCTCTGCTCTCTTACATTGGATCCACTTTGGATATACCGCTGTCTGTCTGTTTCAATACCTCAGTTACATTTTACTACACTTGCTATAGGGGAAGTACGAATAGACTCTGCCGGTATCTAACGGCTAATACTATTAAGGTTTTACGCATTTTTTTTACACATTTCTTACGTTCTTCGTAAATTGCCTAAAACACTTATACACGACAGCAGAAGAATCACAAATACAAAACCTTAATACATATATTCAAGACACAGAACAAACACAAATATCATCACATAAATTTTTGCTCTAGGTGGGGATCGAACCGATGACCTTTAGCGCACAAGATAGGAGCACTATGCAGATGGCAGCCATCGGGCCCGTCTATTACTAAGAAAAAATAAAGCTATCATAATTTTAATTTTTATAATGAAGTGTATCAGCCGGTGGCCGAAATTCAAATCTAATTCGTTAAAGTTTTAAATTGAATTTTTATTGTCATTAGCATCAGGAACATTTTGACAGTTCGTATAATCGCTAAGGCCTATACAAATAAAGTTCACTTTATTTTAGTGGGTTGTCTGTAATTTATTAAGTAATGTTAAAATTAATGTACTTCTAGTTCATTTGGTATAAGAATTGTTTGTAATATAAAATAGTTTTTATTTCTTCTGTTTCTTTCTAATTTAACTATGCCAATTTTGACGTTCATATATTCACGCAATTACCATACCATAGTCCAAAGATTTTCTTTATGTTTATATATATATATGAATATTCGCAGTGCCCGCAAGTTCATCCGCGAGGAATTGTATTTTGGAAGTATAGTAGTTTTCTTTAATAAATGGACTATCCAACACTAAAATATGTTTTTTTTAAATCGGAAAAACAGTTTTTAAGATTAACGTGTTCAAACAAACAAACAAACTCATCAGCTTTAGAGGTAAAATCCAATATTTTTTATTCCAGTAGGCCCATTACAAGCACTTTGAATTGTAAATAATAAAATAATTAATAATATGAACATTCATATTTCCACTAAGGAAGTGATTTTATGCATATTTTTATATAATACCCTTTGACCCTGGTGACCCAATTGATCATAAAAGTCATCAAACACATACTTTCATTAGGCCTGCCTTAATACTGCCAGCACCAGACAAGTCTTAAAACAAAGTTTACTGCAGTTTCATTTCGCGAACCACCAGAAAGTAACCTGTTAGAAAAACTGGTATTGATAAAGGTTCTACCAACACCACCTAAGTCGCGTAGTAGTTGTTGGCACTAATAAAACCCCTACCGGCGTCGGCGCTAAGAAACCATTGTCTTAAAGCTTGTGGTTAAAGTAATCCCAAGCAGTTTTGTCGTTAACACAATCTTTAACGCAATAGTACGCTCTGGAGACAGGCTTATTTTTAACATGTCTCTTGACTTATTCTGAAGCAAGACTGTTTATCTTACTTGAGATTTTATTGTAAAATCTTACACAATTGCCCTTGAATATAATATTTGGACAGATTAATTTGTGACATTAATATTGTAACGTTACCTATATTTATGAATAAATGACATTTAATTTAATATAATTATGAAGGACACTGTAATCTTCTCGAGAAATCTCATTGACAAATTGTTCTTAATTTCGCCGAGAACATCTAGGAACAGGCTGTAGATCTATGTTTATTAGGTCGAACTCGTTCGCAAATAATGAAAATCTTAGTATTTACTCTCGCCGAGGATAAAGAACGGATTTCATTTTGCTCTACAAATGGATAGAAATTATTTAGTGTCTGCAATACGGCCTAGATTTACTCGGTGAGTATATTCACTGAATCTTAGTTCAACTATGGCGTGATCAATATTTTGTGCTATTATATCATAATATGTTCTAGCTTGATTAGTAGCACTAATGTTATTTTTATCTATAGAGTTTAGTAGGGCTTGTTTTTGTCAAAGAACATACACATTTTCTCTTATTCCCAAATTCCGACAGTCATCCTCACCATACTAGCCTTTAGAAGTCAACTGCTGGACATAGGCCTCGGCCTCGGTGGAAATTTGCCCATAATTACCGCAGTAGCCAAGCGTATTGGCAATCGCAGAGCGCAGCTTTCGCGACGGAAATGGTGCTGCCCATCCCCGCCCTGTGCGGTTGAGTTGCACTGTTTCGATTAGATATACCGCTCATTGCAGTTCTGGTACTTGTAATGTGCGGTATATGATAAACACCTTTATATATGAAAATTCGGGTACCGGCGGAGTAGAATAGTACCTCTGTCTTTACCAGGTGTTATATGAGGCGACTAAGATACCAGAACCGACGGATGGCAGTATATTTATCCGAATCTGCGCAGTTTAAATACTACAGGGCGAAGAAGAGAAATTTCACTCTGTGATGCCACCATGCCTATCCAGCGCGGTAATTAGGGGAAAATTCACCCTTTCTTGGGGATGCCTATGTTCAGCAGTAGAATTACAATGCCTGGTATGATAACATAGGTATATTGTTAAGACATGGCAACGTCTATCGGGTTAGCTAGTATATATTTTACAAAAAGAGGAATTCCCACAGTTGACATACAGACGCACGCACAACTGTAACTACTAATGGTAAATTCGTAAAATGTTGACATTTGTTAAAATTTTAAAATGCATGCACCCTAAGGATTTTCAATAAAGATACTCTGGGGGGTGAACGTTTGTTATAATATTGATTAATACATTTGTAATCATTTCCTTGAATATGTACTCCATGGTTTTGGAAATTTGGAATTGACCTCTAAAGGTGCAAAATAGGGGTTTAAGTTTTCCTTGGAAAATATTAAAAATCAGTTTCAATTTTAATAAAATTTATTATCTGGGCTCCGAAATATAAAGAGCAAAACAAGTGTGGTCTGATTCTTTCAAGAACACCCCCAGTGGTAGTAAAATACGGGTTTCTAGTTTGTATGGATAATATTTAAAAAATCCTCAGATTTCTATGAAATTGCTTATCCGGGCCCTTAAAGGCGAGTTATTGAACACGATTAAAATACTAATTAAGTACAATTAAAATACTTAGGTAGGTACGAAAAAAATACTACTATACATTATTTTAATCCCTCGCATGTGACCTTAACCGCGGCCAAATCTGGTGCTGCAGCGGAAATGACTTAAAACAAACGTATAGTTTATTGGCAGCTTATTATTGTTTTGTGCCAGTTGCTATTACAATATCTAGAGTATGGGGAAAATAAGGAAACTTCTTTATCAAAGAGTTGGGAAAGCATTTGGTGGACCGGGGATTGAACCACCGCTCCCGGACTTTTCTGATGCAGAGGCTCTCGCTTGTTGTCCGTCGTGGAAATGCTATATGTCAGTGTTGGAACCAAGCCTTTTTGACACATTTTGGTGTGCACATAAAAGCTTTTAAGGCTTTATTAATACTATTTCCAGCTTTTACTATTCTTTCAATATCTTCTTTATATCTCCATAAACCTCTCGTAAAAACAATTTCGAGATACACACTCTTTCACTTGTTCAACTTTTATGTCATCAATCACAATCTCACAATTTGTCATATTTTCCTCCATTTCAATCACCATCACTTTCGCCGTACTTACATTTACTTTCATACCTTTCTTTTTAAAGAAATCTTGCAAAATCGTTACCATCTCTTGCAACTCGTCAGCTGACTATGCTAACATTACTTGATCATCAGCGTGAAGAAGACTTTCGATGAGTAACCTAGTCATGCTTAATACACATTTTCTGACTATTTATAAATTCAAGTTAAAGAAAATATAATGTACAGTGACTGACACGCTTTTGACTGATTTTCATTTGGACATTACAGCCATAGGACGTCTACTGTAGTACATTGACCTCCGGGAGACATTTTGAAAGAGCTCATAATTACACGCTGTACAGTATTAATCCCACTTCTCGACGGGGATGATGTTTTTGTCCATCCCTCTCATAATATTAATATTAAATTCACTCAACATCTCATACTTTGACACCTGACTTCGTGATAAGTAGCTTAAAGCCCTTGTGTAACAGAAATATAATACTTGGATACGCACAAATAACACCTAGATTGTGCTCAATGGTAGAGGGGTTAAAAAGGGGTTAAGTTTGTTTCAGTTTCAGATCATTTATGTTGTGCGAACTTTATATTTATCATCAAGTCCACTGCAAGACATAGGTCTCCCCAAGAAAGGGGGAATTTTGCCCATAATTACCGCGCTGGGTTAACGTGTTGGCCATCATAGAGCGCAGCTTTAACGACGGGGATACTGCTGCACATGCCCACCCTGTATTTGAGCTAAACTGTCTCAAATGGATATACCGCCATCTGTCGGTTCTGGTACTTTGGTTGCCTCTTACGACATCTAATACAGAGGGAGGTACTACTCCGCCAGTACCTTAAGTCAAGATATATATATGTACAAATATACATATATACATTTTATATATAACTACAGTTCTAAAGTCTAAACAACAGTTTTACAAAACTGTAACTACTGTATATTCCTTCAAAGTAATTTCGTCCCATTCCATGCTCTTTGTCGTGTTTTTTTTTGTATTTTCGTAGTGCTTCAATAAAAGAGGTAAATCAAAAGAGGAAAAGTATGAATAATAATATTCGAGCCTTAAGCAGCTTTATCTCACTTTGATAGGTATTAATAACCAATTAGAGTGTTCTCCGAAAAACCTACCATTCATTAAGTGAGCAGGAAATCTAAGAAATTTCCCAAGAGCAACAATGAGGGGAAAATTTTAAAGAATCTTAGAGTCATTGAAGCCTTTTCTTTTATCGTAATGCCATTCCAAATGAAGAGCTTCCCCGTTAGGCAAATCACAAAGTTAGATGGTCATTTAGTTTAGAAATATCGCTTCTAATGTCCAGGTAATAAGATACAGGGCACGTGCAGGTGTAACATGATTGAATTGTAAAAGAAAATCAATTGCCGCGGAAAAAGCGCTTTTTTAATCAAATGGACTAGAAAGGGACGTTCGAAAATCGCCCATTAACTTTAACGAGCCACCTTTGTCATATTTTCTTTTGAAATCGCCCTAGTAATTTCGGGATGCAATTAATCCACAGTGGGCTTTGATTCCTGTATTAATTACTTTCCTGTAAGACCATCCATATTTCCTCCGGATCTCAAGTCCAAGGTCTAGGATATGTGTGTGCGAATGAACTTTTGTAATTTGCCTTATTTGACAAATGGTGAAAGCATAATAAACAGATTTGGAAGTCACAATGGAGAGATTATATAATTACAAATAAAAAAAAACATTGTCATTGTATAAAAATACATTGTCAAGTACTCACTTATACTAATACGTGCAAGTAGTTAATAAAATTAAAAAAAATATATAATCATATATTTATAAGTAATTTATCCTAAAAGAGGAGAAAGGGGGACTTTTGACGGTTGCTATTATGACGAATAGACGTAGTCTTTAACTACTTATATTTATACATAAAAAATAATTGTGACTATAACCTGAGATATAAACTATTTTATCTCTCGAAAGAGTTGGTAATAGGCCTACTTGAATAAAGTGTATTTGAGTTTAAGTTTGAATTTTCAAGTTTTTTTTCAACGCTAAGTAAAAATTGATTAAAAACATTTCAGTACTTAAGAAATTCATCGGGGACAAACAACACGTCACTTTATATTTTTACATACATAAAAATTTGCAATACCTTAGAAACAACACATTAATAGAAAGCTTTCTATATTAACCCCATTACAGAAATGAAAAGCCAATGTTTTACCGAGGCACGCTTGTAAATTCCCGGGGTAGACGTCACATAGCGGCCCAAACGAGCCGGAACGAACATGATACCAACAAACGCCTGTGTTCGGCGAGTCGTACATAGCGAGGGCTCGCTAAGAGCAGTAATGGGTGCTCTTATGACGAGGTAATAAGTGTAGGCGACGCCCGGCGCCGGCAACGGCTCGGGTGGCCGCGAGCTTCGCGAAATCTGATATGGATTATACACTTTCATGCCGCTGGGAGTGTTTTAATTCGGACTTCTTAATCCAAATAAACATACACACTTCTTTAATAATGTTATACTTTATATTTTGTGTATATTTACATACGGCAACATATGAGCATACACATATGGGCATACAATGAGATCATTTTAAAATTGGCAAACCTTTTACTGTAAGCTCATAAGCAAACGGCAAAAGTGTCTTCAGAATCTTCTGAAGTCATCATACCAGCCATTGAAAGTCCACTGCTGGACATAGGCGTCCCTAAGAAAGGGAGAATTTTGCCCATTATTTTCGCGTTGAGAGCTTAGCGACGGGGATGCTGCTGTCCATCTCCGTCCAGTGCTTTTGAGCTACACTGTATCAGATTGATATACCGTCATTTGTCGGTTCCGGTACCTTAGTCGCCTCTTATAACACCTGGTACAGGGGGAGGTATGGAGGGTTAAGCCATTGCATATAAAATAAAATACAGAATGGTTCCGGATGTATTTTATATCCCACATTATCCCAGATGATGGTAGATGGTCACCATAACTTATAAGCGGATACAACACTAGAAACCAAATGTACCTTGCTGACTCTTTAAGAACCTATTACCTCCCAAAGTCAAATATACTTTATTTAAGTAAGCCCATTACAAGCACTAATAATATACTTCCAATAAGGAAGTGATTTTATACATATTTACTTATAATACAGACGACCCTGATGACCCAAGGGATCTTAAAAGTCTAAAAACTAGACTGCATTTTCTATACTTTTGCTATACAACCGTGTTTCGTGCAACATCGGCAACACGCCGATGTAAGCTATATGTAAAAATAAACGTCATTTGACTTAATGGCACGTTTTGGAAACCATTTGTATCGAGTTACTCAGTGTGAGGAAATTAAATTTTGTACTTCTTTGGTCTTGCGATAATATGTATACGGTTTCGGCGAAGGATGGATTAGTGGAAATACATTACAATTGCTGGTGCTACAGTTCAAACATCAATATATCAAATATAAGAATACTTCCCTTT
The DNA here is from genome assembly GCA_020976665.1 of Heortia vitessoides. NCBI lineage: Eukaryota > Metazoa > Arthropoda > Insecta > Lepidoptera > Crambidae > Heortia > Heortia vitessoides. Next base: position 794,134 of record JACJUM010003174.1, read on the forward strand.
CCAAAAAAGGGTTTGTTTATTATTGGTATATTATTTTGTATTTTTCAATCCCTTATGCTGGTTGACATGGTAGGAATCGTTTCAAAGTTTAGCGACAAGGTCGCTGTAGCTTATCTCCACTTGGGTGGAATATATATATATATTCACCCAAACCGGGCACTTAAGCTATGAACCATTTCAAAAGTTACTATTGGTTTTTTTATATCTATTGGTATGGGTAAATTAATAGAAGCTAAAATATATATATAATATATATATATATATATATATATATATATATATATAATAAAATTATACGCAAAGTTTGAAGATAAAAATTAATATATATATATCTTCAAACGTTGTGTATAATTTTATTAAATTCTTATTTTTTTAGCAAAATGTTATAGTGACAGACTTAATTTTTTAAGCTTCTTTTAATTTACCCATACCAATAGATGTTATATTGTCCTTGTAATAATCACCACCACGCCTGCCCAGCGTAGCAATTATAGATAAAAATAATTTCCTTAAATCGTTTAGGAGATATTTTGTCCTTAAATTTAACTAACATGAAAAGTTTAGACGTTCTACATTTCGGTTGATTTACGGTAACCGTGCGAGAGTTTTGAATTTTAAAATCTCTTTACATCCACCGATAACTAGTTTAATATTCAATATTGTTCTCTCAGCTTTTCAAATGTCAAAATTATTTATTACATAATGAATAATGTATAAATAAATTCCCACAGCACCTCTTACATTAACCTGATTCCGTGATAAGTCACTTGAAGCACTTGTGTTACATGAATATACGTGCATCATAAATATACTACTTAATATATATATTTAACACCCACACATAGAACAAACATAAATATCTTCATATAAATATTTGTGCCGGGTGGGGGTCGAACCCATAACATTTGGCGCATAAGACAGGCACACAGCCATCTGCACCATCGGGCCCGTCAATAAATGTTTTATAAAAAAACAGCTCCAGATAGAGGCCACATAAATATAAAACTATCTTTTCATAAGTCAACTGTAAGTCAGTCTAAGAATCCACTTTACCGTCATCTGCTACGAAAGGCACAATTACAATTCACAAATTGTAATTATTAATCCTTTTGAACTACATTACAAGTGGTCGATACTCACAACCCAAAACTTTTGGCCTCTTCAAGTAATTATCTAAAACAGCTGTCATAATTTCACCCTTTGATAATGTTAAACAAATTAGAGTATTGTGAGGTTTCTTAGTTTGAAGTGGCCCTTGCCAAGACCCCGCACAAATCAAGGGCTTGTAAAGTTTCGTTAAGCATGACATCATCCGATTAGGCTTGATTCATACGACAGGATATAATAATAACTTACTAATCTACTCCAAAACTTACAATTTCTCTTGTACTAATTCCAAAGAAACACAATAGATTACAATATAAATATTATATTATAAATATATATATATATATATATAAATAATAATATATTATATATAAATAACAATAATAGATAAATTATACAACATAACCGGATTCCGAGATAAATCGCTAAAGCACAACAAGACAGACATTATATAATACTTACATACGATATTACATAAGATAGACCTTAAACAAAGGGTCGTCTGCAATGGTACCTAACTATCACCTTTTTCTACCGCCAAATAGCAGTGTTTCGCATTGCTGTGTTCCGGTCTCAAGGGTCTCTTAATATCATAATATAATACAAGTTATTGTATCTCTTAATCTACTTAGCACAAAGAGCTATAGAGAAAACAAAGTTAGTAATCTTATTGTGTCATCGGATCAGAAATAAGGATATCCATAGAAGCATATTTTGAGGGGCCCGATGGCGCAGATGGTAGTGATCCTGTCTTGTGCACCAGGGGTCGTGGGTTCGATTCCCACCCATAGCAAATATTTATATGATGATATTTGTGTTTGCTCTGTGTATGGGTGTAAAATATATGTATTTAAGTAGTATATTTGTGATTCCTCTGTTGTCTGGCATTCGTAACACAAGTGCTTTAAGCGACTTACCACGGAGTCAGGTCAATGTATGAGATGTTGTGGGAATTTATTTTTATTATTATTATTATATATAGTCCAGTCGAATTACCTTTTGAAGAAAGCAATGCCAGATGGGTGTGCATCCTTAAGTGCTGTTTAGAACAAGATGACTTGATGATCTAATAAAAACCACCCGATCAGGCTAAATGTAACCAGTCTTTGAAAAAGTCTCTTGGTCTGTAGGTCTAGGTAAGTACCCATCACTGGACATCAGAAAGCTGTTATGATTAATAAATATGTATATAAATAGGCTTACACAACAATGCCAAATACAAAGAAAAGGAGAGTTTACTCCAAAAATATTTCAACAAATTACTAAAATTTTCCGCTATCCCAAATGGACGCAGCCTTTCCATCCACCAAATCCTCTTTAATCTAGTTGTAATGTGTCGGTAGGCTTTAAAACGTGATCAGCCAGATTGTTCCCAACACACGTTTGTCTTAGTTCCAAATGGGCGGGAGTTTTCACAAAATGCCCGCACCCGCCGGCCGAAGATAAGTTCTGTTCGGAACCGTTTATTTAATATCTGTTTGAGGCTTAATTTTGTTATAAGCTAGGCTGAATTTTCACGGCTTAATGGATGTTTAACGCGTTCGTTAAGTACTTCAACTAAAAATGGCTCTACGATCGGAAATGTTCACCGTTTGTATTTACAGCTAAGATTTTTGCAGATAATATTTAACGTTGATCATTGTACTTTTTGCCGCGAGGTACCGGCAGAGTAGAATAGTAGGTACCCGCTACACCGGGTATCGTAAGTGGCGATTAAAGTACCGGAACTAACAGATGACGGTATATTTATCCCAAACAGTGTAGCTCCATTGCACAGATTAGGGATGGGCGCTGCTATTAAGGGCAATATTCCCCCTTTCTTGGGGTGGCCTATGTCTAGCAGAAGACTCTCAATGGCTGTAATGAGGATGATGATGATGACGTAATAAATAAGCAACAGTTATATAAATCATCTGAAACGTCGAGTAATAGATTTTCTAGCTCCCACTCCGAATAGCTGAGTAAATCTGTTATAAAGAACGAGGGGCGAGGTGTGCTTGCGGTGCGTTAATAGCATTGCTGGCAGGTCTCGGAATGTACTTCTACTGAAATGGACCAAACATTCTGCATAAGAACACGCGCACTCAAGTAGGTTTGCTCGGAATTATTTATTACGTGTCTTTTCATGTTTTAACTTATTTAAGATAATATAAATACTTCAAAATGCATATTTTACTAGAACAATAAGGATTGTGGGTTGACCCTAAGTGATAGACATTTGCCATTGTCGAATTTTTAAAGACTGTTTGTCTTTAATAATTCCATTTGATACTTTTTAAGGCTTGTCCAGTGCGGCAATTATGGGCATGTAACCTCCTTTCTTGTAAAGGCCCATCCTACGTTCCAATGGCTCATATTATAATGATTTTCAGACAGAAAGCAGCTTTTCGACAACGGACTTCAAAGTTACATGTACGTGTTGTAAATTCAATATAAAATGCATATTCTACAACTATATTGTTGTTATACATGTATGTAATGGCTGATATCGAATTATATCGAAAATAAATTGTTTTAAATAGTTACTTAATTACAATACTTTACGATTTGTGCTGTTTTACGAAAATTTTACCAATCAATAATTAACATTGCAAAACTGCCAATATAAGTATTGGTTCTAACAAAGAAGCGATAGTAAACCGCATATTATCATCATATAAGCCATTGGACGTCCACTGATGAGCACAAGGCTTAGAAGGGAAAATGTTGACTATAATTGCTGAGTAAGCTTGGAGGCAATCGCAGGACACAGAGTTATTTCGGATTAATAGTGTTTAAGATTACTTTGATGATAAATTGCCTTGGATTTAATACAATTGCATTAACCTACTCGTAGCTTTAAGACGATGGTTGTTTGCGCCGACTCCGGTAGGTGTTCCATTTTACCGTTACAGCCATTGGAAGTCCTAGACATAGGCTAGACATAGGCCACCCCAAAAGTTCGTCTCCTCCTCCGTGTTGGCAATCGCAGAGTGCAACTTTCACAACGAAGATACTGCTCCTCATCTCCACCCTGAGCATTTAAGCTGCACTGTTTTGGATGTATATCTGTCGGTTCTGGTACCTTAGTCGGCTCGTACGACTCCTGGCACAGGGAGAGGTACTAGTTTACTCAGCCGGTACCTCCAAAAAGGTGTTACATTAATACTAACTATTTAGTTTTAATGGAACCTTTATCACCACCAGGTTTTCTTGCAGGTTCCATAATGGTGACTTATGTAATGAAACTGCATTAAACTTTTTTAAGACCCTTCCGATGCCGACAGACTAGTTTAAGGTAGGCTTAGTTTACATATTAAATGACATCGGTTTTATAAATAAAAAAAATCATACAACATCTCATACATTGTCCTGACGCCGTGATAAGTCGCCTACAGCACTTGTGTTACGGACATCAGACAACAGAGAAATTACAAATAATGCACTTAAATACACATATCACACACTTAGACGCAGAACGAACACAAATATTATCAAATACATTGTGTCCTGGGTGGGGATACGCGCCACGATAGGATAAGCATATAATAGAATTTAGTACTTCATGTTTATGAAATAATGGGCCTACTTGAACATAAAAATATTCTATCTATGAGTTTGATATAGCACCATTTGTCGGATCCGATAACTTATCCGGTAACTTTGATTTCAACAACACAAGAAATTAGAATATGTATATATTACCTTATAATTATGTTATACTATACATAAGAACAAGAATAATATTATGTAATGTTGTACCCATACTTATATTTATAATTGAGTTAGGAACGAGAGCTAGGAATGCCGAATCGAATTAATTCGAAGTAAGTACGGAATACTTGAATCGAAAGTTCACCGTTCGACGAAATATCTCCGCCATGTCGTCGGCGGCACGTACACTTACTTAAAGGGACTTGACGTGACATGTTAATATACAACAGAATTTTGGTGAGTCAGTGTAAGAACTCTGACCTCGTAGCGGACACCGCTTGACTTGTTTTCTTAACAATTTAATAAAAGATGCTGTACAAACAATTGCATTGTTATATATATACATATAATATATTATTATACACTTTTAAAAGCAATAGCAGTGCCAGAAAAATAATTAGTAATAATTATTCCATCTGTGTTAAGTTGTAGATCTTTCGCACTAAGTTTGCACCAACCTTTTACACCCGTAAAGGATAATTTATTTTTTTTTACACGTGCTTCATGACTTTCAATGTAGGTATGTAGCCTTCATATTTAATTTCATTTAGATAACTTGAAAACCAGCAAAGTTTAATACTGACTTTGCACCCCCACTTTAACTTACATTAGACAACAGAGGTATCACAAATATACTACTTAAATAGATATATTTAACACCCGGATACATCAAACACAAATATCATTATATAAATATTTGAACGACCCTAGCCGCACAAGACAGAATCTTTACTATCTACGCCATCATGCATTTTTTTATTCAGAAATACAACAGTGTTACAATTTGTATAACATATTTACAAAACTTATACTGCGGTTTATAGTAAGTACAAAGAATGACAAGTTTTCCTTCATCGTCACCATCATTACAGATATTGGAAGTCTACAGCTGGATGTAGGCCTCCTCAAGAGAGGGCGAATTTTGCCCATTATTGCTGCGCTGGGCAAGCGTATAGGCAACAGCAGAGATCAGCTCGGGGATATTACTGCCCATCCACACCCTTTGCATTTGAGATACAATGTCTCGGTTGGATATACCACTAACTGCCGGTTCTGGTACCTTAGTCACTACTTACGACACCTGGGGGAGGTACTATTCTACTCTGCTGGTACCTACAATCATATATATATTATTATTGGTTTTGGGTTAAGAGTTCGTTAACTTCTCATTATTTGCGTTAGCATTCATCTAATTGTCTTTATAATATATATATCATCTAATTCCGACCGTAGCTTATCACATTCTGAAAAATGTTTTTATTATATTTAAAAAGAAATTATAATTTCTAAAATATATTTTTGTTGTTATCGTACATCTGCTATTTTCAGTGTTAGAAATTGTTTGCGATATATATATCCTCTACAATAGATCATGTATACCTTTCAGTTTTTCCACTTTAAGAAGCAAATTTGAGTGATCCACGCGAACCAAATTATAGTTGATTACAAAAGCTCTGTTATTACTTACTATAGTTTAACATGAATAATTATAACTTAACTTTCATAACACTGTCACAAAGCTGCGACAGACCGAGGAGAGCTAGGCACCCTTCTTGTCTTGTATATATTCTTGTACTACCCATATAATATTACCCAGCGATCAAATCCAGTCCTATGAAAAAATCTGTATTATATACCTGACTTTTTTAACTTCTTCAACGTCTCAATTACTGAAATTATATCGGGTTGTATGCATTTCATACAACCCGATCCAATCGAAATCCTAGCAAAATTATTTTGCAATCCTGTGAAATCTTAAGCTGTCAGATCTAGATCTGTCTTAAGCGAACTCTCTATACCGCTTCCAGGCAAGTAATCCAGCGCTTGCAGGTGTCGCTGTAATGCAGCAGACGTGCCCAGATGCAGCCGAGACGCGTGTTCTGACACTGTCCCGTGACGAACAAGCTAGGGCTTTCACAAGACTCAAACACGCCCTCTATTATCGAGCTCGTGTTTAGTAAACCTTTGCAAATTAACACACTACAACCTGACATAGTTTACTTTGAGAGGTTTTATGCATAGAAAACACTAAATTATATTTAAGATAATATTTACTAGAAACATGTCGGTATGTGGAAGGTTAGTGTTCCGCCTAACACTTGAGACTAGTTGATTTTTATCTAATAAATTTCTACTGATCATACTCGTAAAGTTTATTTGGTATATTATTGGCACTACGGCAGAAAATATAAGTCATACTTTTTTTTATGAGACCAGGTCGACAAACAAGCAACAGTCCGCGTGATAGTAAGCGTCACTGCAGCCTACTAACGCTCGTAATATCAAAAGGTAATATCTAAGATATTATGCTACATTACCCAATAAATTGAACACTGCTATTTGGCGGCATAAATAGGTGAGAGTAAGGTAACAAATGCAGACGACCTTTTGTATGAGGTCTACCTCATTAAATACACCTTTGTCATCAAACTTTATGTATTAAGTAGTTTTAGTTGAGTTCTAGTTATCATATTATATAAATTCTTACACGAAAAAGACGTTATAGTGGTACCTAACTCTCACTATTTCTACCTCTAAATACATTGCTGTGTTCCGGTCTGACGGGTTTTGAAAATTTTGTTACTTAATGGTTTTGCTTCTGATATCCTTTTTATAATACGAGCATCTTTAAGTCGCGGTGTCGCTTAAAACCGGCGAAGTGTATGCTTAGTCTAATAAATTATAAAATATATCGATGTATCTCAAATGTAACTCTCTTTTTATTTTTATTGTTCATATTTATTTTATTGGAAGAATATCACTTTAGGAAGGTTTCTTACAATAATCATATAAATATTATATATATTTTCTACGTGAACCGTTTTTAAATATCCTCGCAGCAGAACAACGGGATTTCCTACCTATACTAATATTATATAGAGAAAATATTTTATTGCTTATTTGTTCATTGCGGCCTAACTCAAAAAATACTAAGCCTATTTTTTTAATTTTTTCATAATTAGAAAGCTACTTCATGCCCAAGTAAAAAGTTTAGAAAAAAATAAGAGAAATAAATAAAATTGAATTACATAAACAGAATTTGTTTTTTTATATGTACTTTTAAAACAAATAAACTATTAAACTCATGGAATACTATTTAGTTAGCTTTTTTTACTGGAAAACTTTAGTGTCTTCTGTCTTCTTTATCGATTGTTTTGACATTTGAAAAATGGCGATAATAACTCATCACCAAAATAACACCAGGAAAAGTTCAATATGTCTTCGAAGGTTAAACGGTGGTGCAGTCCCCCGGTATGGGAAAGGCCGAGGTTTGAGTCCCGCCAGACACCTGAGACAAGTTGAATTGATTTTTTTTAAATATCATCTTAAATATAATTCATCCATTTTCTATTCATAAAAGCTCCCAAAGTAATTAAGCTTTAAAATTGTAAAAGTTTGACATTTGAGTGTTTCAAGTGTTGTCAAGTAGAAGACAAGGAAATATTCGACAGGTCTGCTAAGGTCTCGGTAGCACAATGGTAAAACAGTCCCCTTGGCATGGGAAAGATGCTGGTTCAAGTCCTACCCGAGACAAATTGATTGTTTTTAGTAAATACCATTGTCAATATAGAAGTACCGGCAGAGTAGAATAATACCTCCTTCTGTATCAGGTGTCGTAAAAGGCGATTATGATACCAGAACCGTCAGGTGGCGGTATATCTATCCAAAACAGTGTACCTCAAATGCAGAGGGTGGGGGTGGGCAGTATCCTCGTCGCGAAAGCTGCGCTCTGCGATTGCTAACACGCTTGCCCGGCGCAGCAACTATTGGCAAAATTCTCCCTTTCTCAGTGAGGCCTATGTCCAGCAGTGGACTTCCAATGATTGTAATGATGATAATTCAGCATTTTCAATGCTTTAACCCAATAAATCCGGAGACATACCGAGTAAAAGAATGTGTTTGTAAGTTGGCCAAGAGGTGCAGCCCTATAGCGAACATGTGACGTGCTCAATTAATTCTACATGGAGTTTTATTTAATCGCGCCTTATTAATCGTGTACACGCTGCACGCGGCCGTGTGCATTCTAATCGTAAGCTTTACTATTGTTTGCCGACCCTACTTTTTAATTGCTTGTAATTGTTCATTGTAAAACTAAATAAGCTGTTTATTTTCTAACTTTCTACAAACGTTGCATTATATTCAATGTATGTAAATATACTTAATAACTTAGCAACGTCATGAAGGCTTACAATGGACGAGTTATTATTTAAACCTGTTTAAAATAAATTAACTAGTAAACATGTTGTAGTTGGTAATTAAAGTCTACAAATAGTAATAAGTTGCAAGTAGTACACAACGATTGAGCAATCTACTTAATGTCATTGCTAGATTGGGGCTTCGATCGATCTATGACGTCATTTGTAGGTACGTCCATCCCAAAATAGAGATAGCTGTTACGGACGAATGAAAACTTACCATAGACTGTTATTATTTAGATCCATTTTAAAATAAATTAACCGATAAACATGTTGAAGTCCGTTATTAAAACCTACAATTGAGTGAAAATTACGTAAATGGATAGTAAGTGGCAAGTACCGTGCAATTGAGCAATATACTTAATATAATTGCTCGAGTGTAACCTCAATCGGTCTATGACGTCATATGTAGGTCCATCTCGAAATAGACCTAGCTGTTGGGGACCAACATCTGAGAGGCGTAATGTTTTGAAAAAGACTTAGGGATCGTGGATCCTTTCCCAGAATGGAGGTATTATGTCCTGTCTACAATTGCATAATCTATGGTTAGGATGTGATTTAAGATTGCAAATACATATCCGCCTGGCTCTGACAGAAATAGAGTCACTCATAAATGATCAACCTCGTCTCTCCGTCTCTTCTGGTGGCGCTGGAATTGACGTCTAAGAAATTTAATAATAGGTTCATCCTTAAAACAAACTGCATTCAGCAGCTTAGTTTTTAGAGATATAATTAAAAAATATCAATCTTGCGAGCTGAGAAGAAAATACATTAAATATAATAATAATAATAATAACTTTATTCAACAATAAAAGGAAACTTAAACTAAAATACACTTTGATACTTAAGTACCTAAACTAGGTCTAGCCTGTTTTTATTGGCACCTACGCTCTGTAGTGTGCATGTAGGTGTCAATGTGTGTGTATATGGTCTAATATAATACAAGGTTTGTTAATGTGTGCATATATTACATAAATACATAGAATATGAAGCCATACAATATATATATATATATAAACAATAATAGTAACATTAAATATAGTCCAGTCTAGCATAATATTGTTAGCAATTCCTCTGTCTTGTTGTAGTCCAATGCCAAGAGCCATTCCCTTACTGGTGTTTTGCATGTGTTTATTCATGTCATGAATATCTGTTTCATGGTTATTTTTATTATGAATAAATGGTTCTGCAAAATTTGGAAATCACTGTGCGAAGCGGGTACGAAATGGCTGATGTATATTTTGGAAATCCACAAACCTTTGTCAACTATGAGTTAGTTTATTTTCAGGTTTACATAGTTTATGCTGTTTGAGAATAAGTTCTTGGTAGTACAATTGTCTCACTGTTAAAATTTTGCTATGGATATAGAGTTTTGAGGTAGGGTATTTAAAGGGTAAAATGTACATAACTTTGAGCACAGATCTCTGAGCCCTTTCTAGCGGTAACATATTCGTTTTAGTAGCACCCCCCCAAATAGTAATACAGTATGACAAGAGAGACTGACATAGAGTTACGTATAATGTTTTTAATTTCTTTTCTGTAGCAATATGTCTTATATTTCTAAAAACTGCAGTTAATTTCCGAATTCTTTGCGTTAAAATATTTATGTGAGGGTTAAAAGTTAATAAAGAATCCAATGTTATGCCTTTAACATTTTGTAATTACGGATAAACACAAGTACTCTTCTTAAATTTACAATTTATCTGGTGGACGAAGAGATGCAAAGAATTTGTAGTTAGTTGAGATTTTATAGTAATCGAAAAAGTTAAAAATTTTGTTTTATCTGCATTTAAAGTTAGTAGGCTTTCATTCAATTTTAGTTGTGTCAGTAAAGCCAGTTTGGGCATTTGCAGTGACATCTTCCCAGTCACTACCATTAAACACTAGAGCAGTATCATCGGCAAATGCAATTATTCTACACCAATCGATCTTCCTCCCCAAAAACCAAACTTGATTGGTGAGAGAAGATTTGTGTCCTCAAGAATAACAAGCCTTTTATTAATCAGTGTTTCTACAATTTTTCATAAAGAATTTAATAGAGAATTTCGTCGGTAATTTTGAAAAGTTTTAAGGTCACCTGTTATGTGGATTGGGATAATTCTTGAAAGTTTAAGTGCTGTCGGTATAGTAGAGGATGCAAAACATATATTGGTTATTCTTTATTAATCTTTTTATTGGTTATTCTTATTTATTATCCTTTATTATTTTGTTAGAAATGTTATTCCAACTAAGAGCACAATTAGATTTGAGACTGTTTATAATTTCTTCAATCTCTTTGCAATCAGTGTTTAGTAATACAAAAGAACTTTCGGTCTTAGATTTTATTATGGGAATAGTATTTTGTGATCGTAATTGTTCCTTTATTTTATCTGCCAGTGTCTTTCCTACTTCACAGAAGTATTTGTTTATGTCATCCACAGATTTCTTTGGGTCATTTTTAAGCTTCAAGACGTCAGAGTAACTATGTTCTGCCGTTTTGTAACGTGTTATTTTATTTATGACTTCCCAAGTTTTTAAGGCACTAGTAGAGCTAGCTAATTCAATTTGTGCTTTTTTATAGCTAACTTTTGTTTTTTTATGATGTTAGTACGATAATTTCGGTATCTATTGTAAAATATTTTAAGTATTTCATTGTTTGGTGATTTCTTTAATTTTGAATGTAGTTTATCTTTTTGTTTTACACATCTTAACAAACCATTTGGTATCCATGGTTTCCATGGAGTTTTGCGTTTAGAATAAGTTTTATATTCTGTATTTTGTTCTATTATATTACTTATTATAGTGATTAATATATGACGGCTTATACATTTAACTGATGATCATGATCAGTTATAATTTATCTTATTAATTACTCGTTAATAATGTTAAGCTATGGGGTACCGGCTGAGTACAATAGTACCTCTTCCTGTGCCAGGTGTCCTTAGAAGCGACTGAGGTACCGGAATCGACAGATGGTGGTATATCCATCCGAAACAGCGCAGCTTAAATACTACAGCATCCTCGTCGTAAAGTTGCGCTCTACCATTGCCACCACGCCAACCCAGCGCGGCAATTATCGGCAAAAATGCTTCTAATTTACGGAGGCCTACGTCCAACAATGGACTTTTAATAATTGATATGATGATAAACAATGTCAAATATTAAAAGGACCATAAATACTCAAACACTGAATTGTTACAAATTACCAGCTGTAAGAGCCCGAAAACTGTAAGCAGTCTTATGATCTCCATCGGACTTTGGTATTTCCAACAGATTATCACAAAAACAGTCATACGATTTATGTATCCAGCACAAATCTGTTGTTTTAGGCTCTCTCTCTTTGAGTTGAACACTGCTGTTAATTAGTGAAAATAGGTAAGTGAGATATTCTAACATTTATGATTACTTTTTTTTAAAGCAATATTGTATCTAATTTATTGACATTTTACACCTGCAACTATTATCAACATAGTGTCGATATTTCTATTTATTTTCTCATTAAAATATCAACCTAATATTCAGTTCAGTTAAAGCGTTCTCGTTATGTAAAATGATAATCCTCGAACCAACAAAGGCTTATTTCCAATTAAATATAACTAATCATCCGACGATTGTTAATACGCAAATAATTTCAAAACACGGAGTTTGACTCAAGTTTAACGGATTAATATTTTGTTAGGCGATAAGTGAAGATGGATGGCACATTTTATATTGGTTTTGTTAGTAATTTTTATTTTATTTGATTATATAGACTAACAAAAATATAAATAAATTCCCACAACATCTCACACATTCACCTAATTCTGTGATATATCGCTTAAAGCACCTGTATTACAGACATCAGACGAGAGTATTTATAAAATGTATTACTCAAATACACATATGTAACACCCAGACACAGAACAAACATAAATATAAACATATAAATATTCGTCCTGGTGAGGATCGAACCCACGATCTTTGGCGCCTAAGACAGGATCACTACAATGTGCGCCATGGGGCCATATTATCACAAGGATATCTCTAGCGCTTTGCCAACCTCGTGTCTTGAAGATATTATATTACGTTACCCAAAATTAATAATTAATTAATATCATTTATTAATAAGTAATTTCACCTACTCTATCACCATTTAAACCGAAACACAGGAATTCGAACACCGGCGGTAAAAGAGGTGAGAGTAAGGCACCAATACAGATAATTACTAAGACTGCGCTGTAATAGATAGCGGTATATCCCCCTCCCCCCAACCCCCAAACAGTAGGAGCAGCAGCATTCCCGTACCCGTCCATTATGGACCTCCAAAACCGCATATCTTGGGAAGTACTATGTTCAACAGTGGATTTTCTATGGCTGATATGGTGATACAAAATCATATCGTTCACATACTGTTCTATCTATTTTACATAAAAAACATGTACCTACTGAATATATATCTGTTTTAATAAATAAAATAAAATAATAATAGCATTTCTCCCACAATACGCTATCTCTGCGAATTTATTTTATCATCTCTTTCAAATAGTCTTAAACTCTTTAGTGCGATATTCAGTAGTAGTCGAATTTCTGCGAAGGTATCTTTTCTGTATAAAAAATTCGTGTTCAATCAGACAGGTGAACGAACTTAACTTAATATTCTGGCCGTGCTGTTCTCATCCTACCTTCATTTCGAAGTGCCGTTGAAGTGTTTACACGATTTGTATTATAAGGCGTTTAGAAATCAAACTTGGTTGTATTATTTAAAATTATCTTTACATCTTGTCAAATTATATGTACGTTTTAATATTATTTTAATAAAAATTATCTTCAACGCCTCCAGTTTTTTTTAGGTTCCTTTCTGGTGGCTAATGCGATTTCATTTAACTAAGACTCGCCTGGTGGTGGTAGACTAGTATAATGTAGTCCTTAAGTAATCTTATTTAAACGTTAGATGAATCTTATGAACCCGGGTCTCGCTAATGCAACTTAGTACTTCATATTTCTGAACTAAAATTGTTCTATATCTTATTTTTGCCTTTTGATTCGAAAGCACCTGTAATAGGCCTGCTTGAATAAAAAATATTATTATTTTATTTGAATTGAAAACATAATTACTGCTTCTCTAACTTTATAACCCTATATATATACATATATGTTTTTCTGTTTTGTGTAATGCCTGCGATGGTTGACTGTGAGATAACGCCATCTGGCATTAAGTTCGCCATTTGTACATTTTGTGCAATAAATAAAATAATTGTTTATTACAAAATATTAAGTCTAAATGTATAATAATTAAAAAATATACACAGCATGCACAAAACAAGACATAAAAAATAAATATAAAAGAGAAATAGATGCGCTTGAAAGTCCATTGAATGAAACTTATTTAATTTTTCACCGCACAGTATAGCAAAATACACTCAACGACATGGAGCAAACATTATATATAATTAAATAAATTCCCACCACATCTCATACATCGACCTGATTCAGTGATTACTCGCTTTAATCAGACAACAGAGGAATTATAAATGTAATACTTAAATACATATATTTAACACCCAGACACAGAACAAACATAAATATCATCATATAAATATTTGTCCTGGGTGGGGATCAAACCCACCTTTAGCGCTTAAGACCATATATCTACATAAACATTACATACAAAAAGATATAAAAGCAATTAAAATGTTATCCGTACTAATGTATGTATGCGTGGTTCTTGTATTGATTTATGGTCTCGCGGGAGCGATCAATAATTTTATCTAAATAATAAAACGGGCAGCCATTTGTATGCTATACGGCTGTTCACGTAGATGAAGTCGTGAGTAGAAAGCTAGTTAACAATATAGTAACGCTTCGTGCACTCACTTATATCCCTTCCCGTAAAAACCATCATCATCATCATACCAGCCATTTAAAGTCATACAAACATACGCTGGGCAAGCGTGTTGGCAATCGCAGAGTGCAGGTTTCTCGACGCGGAAGCTGCTGCCCATCCCAGCCCTGTACATTTGAGCTGACTTTTTTGCATGGATATACCGCCACCTGTCGATTCTGATACTTTAGTCGCCTCTTACGATATCTGGAACAGTTGAAAGTACTATTCTATAAACTGCCGGTACCTCACGGCCGTAAGAATATGGGGATCGAAATGGCTAATGTTACTTGCATTCTGTTAGTGG
Source organism: Heortia vitessoides (assembly GCA_020976665.1). Classification (NCBI taxonomy): domain Eukaryota; kingdom Metazoa; phylum Arthropoda; class Insecta; order Lepidoptera; family Crambidae; genus Heortia; species Heortia vitessoides. The sequence continues at coordinate 809,276 of JACJUM010003174.1, forward strand.
AAATGTTTTTGGGATCGATTAAGTAGTTTTCGAGTTAATTTAATCCGGTAGTGTAGTTTAATACCTCCCTCTGTGCCCGGTGTCGTAAGAGGCGACCGTAATCAGGTACCAGGACCGACTGATAGCGGTATATCCGTCCGAGACAGTGCAGCACAAATGCACAGGGTGCTCTGCAATTGCCAACCCGGTTACCTAGCGCAGTAATTATGAGCAAAATTCCCACTTTCTTGGGGAAGGCTTTGACCAGCAGTATTCATATTTCATAATTTGTATTAAATATATTTTAAAGTTGATCTGCTGTAGGGTATGACGCAAAAAGTATATTTTCTATTTCAATAAAGCTATATGCCCTAAATCATTTATATGTATAAAATGGTTAATATTGTACCACAAATAGTACATACATACATACATAACGCCTATGTCGCATTGGGGTAGGTACTATGGATCTCCACTTGTTACAATCATGGCATACTTCTTCTGCATCTCTTACTCGCATTAGTCCTTTCATACACGGTTGATTATTCTTGGTACTTCTGACCTAGCCCTTCACCTAGGTAAGATATGTTTACCTATACCAACTCTTCCATTCACTTCAGTTCTATATATTTGAGCAGTCGTTCTACTTTCATCCATCCTTTCTACGTGCCTAAACCATCGCAACATTCCTTTCTCTATTGTTGTCGCAACATTGTATTTTATACCACATTGATCTCTTATAACACTATTGCTTTATCTATCTCACAAACTCACACCATACATACTTCAAAGTGCTCTCATTTCAACAGCATTTATTCTACTCGCGTGCTTCTTCTGCCATACCCAACATTCACTACCATATGTCAATATTGGAACCAACACACCTCTATGAACAGACAGCCGTAGCCTTTTTCCACAAATAACAATCCTTCTATACATTTCCATTCTCTTTGTAATAAAGCTTTAGTAATACATTCTATTGTGTTTGTATATATTGGTAATCAGTTATATCCTTTTATCTACAATCGTGTTATACACGCAGTCAATAATTTACTTCCCAAAGGAACACGAATATTAATTCCCGAAGTCGCACCGTCAAACGGAGCGGTATCACGCCACACAACCTTATAGGTAGGCGGTATAACCGATAGCTAATATATTTTGCCTAAAATTCGTATTAAACACACCTGCGCACAAAATTTGTGACTCGAACACCCATCCCTTATAGACACGGATTTGTCTAGAAATGCTACTAAACTTTGCATATTTATTACTTAACCGTGGAACGCCGCGCGGGTCGCCGAGAACTGGCTATTAATCTTTTGTGTTGATACTGGACTTGACTGCTACAAGAGGTGGGCTTATCGTAAATAATGGCCTTTAAAATTCACTATAAGATTTTCACTGCTGACAATACAGCAGTATATTTATCTTTACATTCTAATACAATGGTCCTATTCTCGAATGGCTGACTAAATAATTGATTTTTATTCATTACCATAGGGTAGAAACGTTACGTATAAAATGTAGATGTTAAATAAACCGCGTTTCAGAACGAACAGAAGTTTTATAAGATGAACGTCTAAGTGTGAGAAAATAAGTTATGATTTTTTCTTTTTATAATACTGTTTTTAACCTTGTATTGTTATAAAACAGTAAAAGGTCATAAAGAAATCATAAAATAACACAATGACGGACTGCCGCCTATGTTTGGTGATAATGATTTATAACAGTTGCTGCTGACAGTTGAGGTCATCAAGGTTGAACTTTATTAAATGAGAAAATTCTGGTCAAACTGGGATCACTAGGTGCACTCCCCCCAAAGACTTGTGGTCGGTTCATACCCAATGGGGCTCAGATTGAAGTCTTAAATTCTCTCATGTGGCACTCCACATGCTGGTGTTGTGTACCATTTTTTAGGAAAATATCACAAATGGGTTACTACTACTCACAGATACTTTTATTCCTCTGGGCTAGCTGAAATTTACATTAAATTCTGGATAATTACCGTTTTGGTCATAAATTTCTCAAAACACTAAGGGCGTTTCGGTATATAACTAAAATTGACAGGCTTAATCCAAGTGAACTTTAGGATTATGATGAAGGAAGTATCACCTTGTAAGAACTTTTAGAAAATGCGGCAGGTGATAAGAATTATCACTATCTGCACAGTAATATAAATGCTTTCTGGTAACTCAAGGGTTCGTAAGGCATAAAGTAGGTAATTAGCATTGACACCAGTGCTTAAAAGCGCTAGCAGTACAATATACACTTTATTCGTACTAATATTTTAACTATTTCTTCCTTTAGTTCTGTGTATTTACATATGTATTTTTTGTGATGTTTTTATGTAGGTTGAGGGTTGTTAGAGCAAGCTATGTCTATAAGATACACTGTATTATTTTTTTTATCTATTAAAGTAATGTCTGGTCTATTGTTATGTACAGTTTGATCAGTCAGAATGTCTCTAGTTTGCTTTTTCTATTTATTATCATTATTATTACTCTTATTATTTGGTCTACACTGAGTCCTTTTGTCTTGTCTAATTATTTGGTAATAATTATAACCTTAAATGTACAGATCAACATCATCATACCAGCCATTTAAAGTCCATTGTTGAACATAGGCCTCGCCAAGAAAGGGGGTGTATTGCCTATAATTGCCGCGCTAGGTAAGCGTGTTGGCAATCGCGAAGCGCAGTTTTCGCGACGGGGTAGCTGCTGTCCTTCCCCACCCTGTATATTTAAGCTGACTTTTTTGCAAGGGTATACAACCATCTGTCGGTTCTGGTACCTTAGTCGACTCTTACGACGCCTGGTACAAGGGGAGGTACTATTCTAATCTGCCGGTACGGCTAACATAATATATATATATATATACATATATATGTAAATTTTGTTTTAATAAAGTAGCTTGCAAGCTCTTGGTAAAAATGTTAACTACAAGCACTACATTAGGTAAAAACGGTGCATAATCAAGTACAGGGTACACAATTAGTGTATATAAATCGAGAAAAATAATTGAATTATACTTTTAAGTTTGCCGCGCTTTCGTTAAACCATTATTGGATTTGAATCGAACATTTCCAAGTCATGATTCGTTAACACGAACGGAATTCTGTAATTGGAATAAAATTAGCATGTTTTAAAACTCTCACTGGTCGCCACTTTTTTCTTTTAAACTGCGTCGGGTCCGGGAGGCCGATAAGTTAATTTACATATTGAAGGTGTCCGCGGCGTTTGAGGGTTATCGCGTATCTAACTAGCGAACTTTGCTTTCATTAAATTAATTAATTTGTGACGAGCCTCCGCTCGCAAATTAATTTCAGCTCCTCCTTTGTGTGTACAGCCATCGAAAAATGTTTAACTTGACTTTGACCTGGCGTCCTATTTGAGAAAGTATTTATTTGATTAACGATTCTAATTTTAAGTTTACAGATGTTTAAATAATAACAACTTCAAAAATTAATGGTCTGTCAATACGTTTACTAATTCAACATCGCCAAGCGCAAATTTCAAAGGCCACGTAAAATTGGTAAAGAATATAATTTTATATTGTAAACCGGAGTACAACCTTTAAAATGGTTAACCACAGATTGTGCAGTGAAGATAATTTATTTTAGAGACTAATTTTAAATGCGACTCTTTACTTTAGTTAAGATTTAACCGACTCGATAAAATACTGATAAATACAAAAATATAAGCTTCTGTCTGTGATAAACTTTTGGCGAGAAAATGGCGGACTTTTTATTTTTATTTAAATTGTATTTCATACATTAAGCTGAGATAAGTCACTTAAAGTACCTATGTTACGTACATCAGACAACCGACGTATCACAAATACAATGCTTAAAACAAATTTGACACCTTGACACAAAACAAATACAAATATTCGTCATAGCCCTGGGTGGAGACCGAATCCACAACCTTTGTTGGACGCGACAGAAACTAGCGATTGTGCACATCAGACCCATTGAGTTTCGCATTTGGATGGTTTGATTCGTAAAAAGGGCAATCGCCACTTTTGATCTCCAGGTAACTTCTGCAAGAAGATCATCACCATCATAGTAGCCGAAGAACGTCCACAGCTAGACATAAACCTGCCCAAAAAAAAGGTATGCCCAATATAGCAGATGTCGAATAGCTTTATAGTCAAATTTATTATTTTTCAAAATAAATTGAATACTTGATTGAATCGTGATAAGAATAGAACGCAAAAGTCCCTTATTGTTTAAGACAAGAAAGTTTAAGATAATAATAAAATTTATCGGGAAAGCTAACCAAAAAAATATTTGCGTAGTTGCGTGAATTGAATACGACACAATTTCGTACACGAGTCGTAAACATTTACAGCTCCTTCAATAATATAACTTAGAATATATATCAAAAATATCAGCAGAATAAAATAGTACCTTCCCCTATACCAGAAATCAACTGAGCTACAAGAACTTATAGATGGCTTATATCGGACTTAATTGAAAGCAGGAAATGGCACTTATATTGCACTTAAGCAGAATGTAACGAAGTAATTTTTCAATCAGTGGATATGAGCCAAACCCTAAACAATCCCGACGAGGACCTTACACCTAAAACAGCCGCAGGAGCTGTTCGATTGTTATTTGTCCCTCGATACTTACTGACCGAAACCATATTATTATGTTTGAGCACCCTAAATAAACATTGTTAACGGAAATTGGACGGACGTGCGCTTTTGAATTAATTAACACAATATTTGCATGTCACTAGCGAATACGCCGAGTATAATGAGGGATTTGTTTATTATCGATACACAATACGCTCGTTGTAAAATATGATTGTATTTGAGCGCGCCGGTAAGTGTTAAGGCGAATTGAGTCGAACGAAAAAGCAATTTAGTCACTATCATAACAGGTCATCATTACTCCTCAAGAGAGGGAGAATTTTGCAAATAACTACCGCGCTGGGCAGGCGTGTTGGCAATCGCAGTACGCAGTTTTCGTAACGAGGATGCTGCTGCCCGTCCCCACCTTTTTTGAGCTACACTGTCTCAGATGCATATATCACCATCTGTCTGTTCTGGTACCTTAGTCGCCTTACTACACCTGGTACAAAGGGAGGTGCTATACTACTTTGCTGGTACCCCACAGCAAACGGACGAATAAAACAATTTATATCATAAGAGAAGGTTGTGGTACTGACCGACAGATGGCGGTGTATCCACCTGACAGCGTAATTCAGTAGTGGTGGTAGGTGGTGTTAGAAAGACCTTCTTCACCAACAGTTTTTCTTATAGGTTCTTTTCTGGTGGATCGCGTAATGAACCTGCAGAAAACTTTGTTTTAGGACTCGTCTGCTCGTGCCGACAGAGTAATTTAAAGGAGGCTTAATGATAATTATCTATGTGCTTGACAATTTTTTTTTAACTTGGGTCATCAGGGTCGTCTGTAATAAATATGCATAAAATCACTTACTTATTGGTAATATTAATATTATTACGTTTTTATTATTATTATTGACGATTTAAAAGTGCTTGTAATGGACCTCCCTGGATAAAGTATGTTTGATTTTGACTTTGAATGGGTAGCAGCATTCTTCGTTTCTTAAGGAGGTCTTTGACTAGCAGTGGACTTTCTATTGCCGCTTTAATGGTAATAATTATAATAATTTTAGAAGAGTTTCTGCTCTACTCAGCCGTGAGGTACCGCCAGAGTAGCATAGTATATTATTCTGTACTATAGTTAAAGGCGACTGCGGTACCGAGCTTATAAATGACAGGAATCTCTGCTCTGCGATTCTCATTACGCTTCTCCAGGGCGAAAATTATAGACAAAATCTCCTCTTTTTTGAAGAGGCCTATGTCTAACAGAAGACGTTCGACTGACGATAATGATGATGAACTGAGGCAGAATAATCACTACCTTACAAAATAAGTACCATTTATAACAGACAAATAATTATTTGAATGAAATTGTAATTTAAAAATATATTATATTTATTATGTTTTCAGTTTGATCGTGGGGTATCAGTTGAGCAAAATTGTCCTTTATTAAAATTGAACAGATGATGAATGACGGGCCCGACGGCGGCAGTGATGATCCGGTCTTGTGCGCCAAAGGTCGTGGGTTCAATCCCCAGCCAGGACATATATTTAAATGATGATATTTATATTTGTTCTGTATCTTTTTGATAAATATATGTTTTTTAGTATTATATTCGTGATTCCTCTGTTGTCGGATGTCCTTAATATAAGTGCTTTAAGCGACTTATCTCAGAGTCAGAGATATTGAATTTAATTAAATGAACTCAATTAAATATCTCTTACTATTTTTCACCTGAGAGACTAGTTTTCCGTATATGTAGTGTGTTCGTAAATTGTCCAAGTTGCAGAAAGAGAACTGTACTGTACGGTACTATTATAAATTTAGAAATTCTAATTTTTAATTCAAATAAAACACAAAATCAAGACACTTAAGCATTTGCTATTTCAATGATATATGTAAAAGTAGAAGCTGTTTGAGTGACAAATCATCGCAGGGCTTAAATTCTAAGGGATAGAAACTTGAATTTAGCACAGAGGTTCCTTTTATAACATGGGAGAGCACAAAGAAAGGATTTTTTATATATTCACAGCCTACGGGGGTGAAACGTCGGTGCGAGGTTAGTATAAAACATTGCTGTTTTTTAAGTTATTCAAATTAAATTTAGTTAGAGTTTTTCGTTAAAAGTCACGAAACAATTGCAAAATATTTTTTCGAAGATTATCTCTAAATGGGGGTGCAAAGTTAAAAGGAAATTTCTCTGATTTTCAAAGTTATTTTAATAAAATATTCTATTATATTTAACTACATATATAAAAGGAGAAGCTAAGTAACTGACTGACATATCAACACAGGGCCTAAACTATAAGAAAAAAATAATAATACATAGCCCATTAATCAGGAAAGAATATACGCTATGTAAGATCACGCTAGAACCAATAACAGCGGAGAATAAATAATACCAGGTTTCTAATAGAATCATAATAAATCATACCAAAATTCTACAACTTCACGAGAGTGAAACCGCGAGCCCATGCTTGTGTTACAATGAAAAAGACCAATTTTCATAATAATAATAAAATATAATTCGAATTTCTATTGGTTTCTATTCCGTGAGGTACCGGCATACTAGAACAGTATACCTCATTCTGTACCAAGTTTTGTAAGAGGTGACTAAGGTACCAGAACCGGCAGATGGCGGTATATCCATCCGAATCAATGTAGTTTAAATGCACAGGGTGAGGTTGGGCAGCAGCATCCCCATCGCGAAAGCTGCGCTCTGCGAATGCGAACACGCTTGCCCAACGCGGCAGTTGTGGCCACAATTCCCCCTTTATTGGGGAGGCCTTTGTCTAGCACTATTCAAGTCCAGTCCAATGGACTTTCAATGGCTGTTCAATTGGAAATGAAATAGGTGTGATATTCATGTCATTTTCTAACATTTAGTAAAGAAATAACATTCTGTCTTACTGTCTTCCTGTTTACTACTTTACACATTTAAGATAGATTAACCCGTAGGAATAGAACATACTATTATTACCAGAAAAAATTTCGAAGGACGCCTCAAAATTTCAATACACGGGCAGAGAGATAATATAATAGACTAACGAAATAATAGTTGGAGTATCCTCCAAAAACAGTTAATCAACATCATCTGTCAAGTCTCAACCGGTTCGCATCCACAATTAACAGACGATGATATCGAGTCGCGCCGCGCCGGCCCGCGCCGTTTCTGCCGGATCAGCGCCGCCAAACGGACCGGAAAGATACGCCGGTGGCCGCGCCGTCCGCCATTAACCCCACACTATGTTATTACACATTATGTTCCACCGAGATATCCGCTGACCTTAAAGTAAAATGGCTTATGTATCTTTAAGTCGAATCAAGTTACAGATGCAGCTGGTTCGTTCGTTCAAATATTTATAGCCATGTTATTGGTATTCATAAATCAGAAACGAGGGGATCCGTGACTGTAACATAGTTACCGGTATAGCCCGGCGGATTAATAAGTAGCTGTTCAGTAGTCAGTTCTGCGCACTGATGGCCGATGAAGTCGTAATGTTCTGGAATATATATCACGTACCTGCAAGCACACATTAGAGCGTCTACCCACAAGGTGGACAGGTGATCTGCTAAAACCCGCTGGGTTGCGCAGGACACAGGCCGCATACACACAGTCTTATTGGAGATAATAATAATAAATTAACAACATCTCATTTATTGATCTGATTCCATAGTAAATCGCTTAAAGCACGTATGTTACAGATACCAGACAACAGAGGAATCACAAATATACTATTTAAATACATATTTTTAACACCCAGACATAGAACAAACATTAAAATCATCATATAAATATTCGCTCTGGGTTGGGTTCGAACCCACGACCGCTGGCACGCAAGATAAGATCACTACCATCTGCGCCATCGGGCCCGTTAATCACTTGAAAAATTCCTGCAATTAATATACTGTCGCTAATATCGTGGTGAATATGTTTTAATGGATACAAAGTAATCAAATATATCACGAAGAATCCTTGTTCTTTAGGAAAGTCAGGCAGCCTCTGTCTTAATATACATATTACAAATAGAATTATTCCAGTAACCTTGTTCTGGAAACAATTTCCATAGATTTTTTCAAACCTAATTATTGCGGCGTCTATTTTATATCTACTGGAGAACAAGGACTTGGATAATAAAGGAAAGGGCTGTGGGCTCAAGCCTTACCCAGAACAAACATGTACACAGTAAACATGTGAGTTTGTTCTGGAGTGAAAAATATTTTTAATATTAAATAAGCTATTATACTGTATTATTAGGTGTTTTTGGAAGATATATCACCATCATTTTCTCTTGCAGTTTCTTTTCTGGTGGCTAGCAACCTGAACCTGCCATAAACTTAGTTATAAAATCCGTCTGGTGCCAGCAGACTAGTTTTAAAGTAGAAAACTCAATGACTTATGTGTTTCAATAACTCTTATAACATTATAAGGCAGTCAGGGTCATTGGTGAATTGTGTAAAATTGTAATTAGCAAATCTATAGTCGCAGATTGTTCTTTCTTTTTTGATGATTGAAAAGTGCCTATGATCATCATCAACATCATATTAGCCGTTGAAAGTCCACTGCTGGGCATAAACCTCTTTAAGAAAGGAGGTTTTTGGCCCATATTTGCCGCGCTGGGCCAGCATGTTGGCAATCGTAAAGCACAGCTTTCACGACGGGGATGCTGTTGCCCATCCCCGCCCGTTGCATTCGAGTTGCCCTGTTTCAGATGTATATACTGCCATCTGTTGGATCTGACACCTTAGTCACCTCTTACGACACCTGGTATAGTGGGAGGTACTATTTAATTCTGCTGGCACCTCACGGCACTACGATAGGCTTACTTAAATTACAACAGACTTATTATAAAAAGGATAAGTCTGTTGTCTGACATCCATACCACAAGTGCTTGAAGCGACTTATCATGGTGTCAGGTCGATGTATAATTTTTTTTTTAAATTAATTATTATTCTTTATAATTAATTATAAGCAACACGAATTTTTAAAAGGAATGAGTGCGGAATTAAAGCTTATATTTTAACGGCAAGACAGAACAAACCTTCCGTGTAGAAATCACACGTCGCTGCGTTTTTTCGCCGACATTTATTGTTTCGCCGGCGTACACCACTCATATTTCTCGTTCTTTGTTAGTTTTTACTTATTATCCAGTGCGCCGGCATGAATAAATTCCTGGCCGTGTAGCGTCGGCGGCGCGATCATTTCAGATTAAATTTTCATTGCGCTTTTGGCTAGTGTTTCGGTGCGACGCCTCGGCTCGGCGCGCTCCCGCCGCCCGCCGCTTGTTTGATAACGCACAGCAATTAGATATAATAGTAAACAGTATGTGATTTTTTTTTATGATATCTCTTGTATATTATGTGGAAGCAATATTTTGTGTGGATAGATTGAATTGAGTAAAGAGTATTTATCCTAAACAGATTTTAAAAATAAAAACAGTTTTAATTTTGTGTTATTTATGTGACTTCATTTGGGTATTTGGTACGCAGAACCGATCACCCACGGAGTCATTAGGTTCTGGAATTAAGGATTACGTGGCGGCAAGCGCAGCATAGGGCGTCCGCCCGCAAGATGGACAGACGATCTGACTAAAACCACATTCGCGTTCGCGCGTGTTCGCGCTGGACACAGGCCGCATACAACCGGTCGAATTGGAGATTTCTTGGGAAGACCTATGTTCAACAGTGGACGTCTTATGGCTGATATGATGATGATGATATGATAAAAATATAAATTGAAGTACACTAAGTACACTACAATAAAATTATATATTATATAACGTATTTTGTCATCATACCAGCCATAAAATACCACTTTCAGACACAGTCCTTCCCAAGATAGGTGATTTTTGTCCATAATTGCCGCACTAGGCAGGCTTGGTGGCACTCGCAGAGCTCAACTGCCCGACAATAATGCTTCTGTCGGTTCCTGTAGCCTGTAGTATTTAAGCTATGTTGTTGCGGATGGATATACCGCCATCTGTTGGTTCCGGTACCTCAGTCGCCTCTTACGAAACCTGGTACATAGAGAGGTACTAGTCTTCTTCGCTGGTACGCCACGGCTAATTTTTATGTTGCATTTAAAGTTCCTTTTTTGAACGACTGTAACTGTTTTATTGGCTTATAGTTGATTTTACTAAATGTATATCTGTATAATACTTTCTACCTTTAAACCACGTAAATAAAAGCAAAAATATTTACATAAGAACCAATTACGAAAGAGCGTGATATAAAAAAAACATAATCATAATAGAACTAAATAGTTTCCTAATTATTAAAAATACAATTTGAAGTCCTTATTATTCGAATGCCATGCGTCTATAATGACAAAAAATATATACAAAAAAGTTACGAAAAATAATTAGACATATTAGAAAATAAATTAAAATAATTGTAGTAAATAAAATCGTGTTCAACGGTCGCGTACCAGTGGCGTGTGCAAGAAGCCATAGTTACAATATTCATGCGGCCCGATCTGCATTTATGTTTATCTTTGTCCGCTCCACTCGAGTGCTGCTTGCCTCACATACACCCACTCGCTACTAACTACACCAGTGATTCCCAAAGTGATCTATATCGACCCAATTTTCAAACTAAAACCAACGGTTTCACCACGCGATATAAAGATTGATTCTGAAAACATCACAGCCTGTGACAGCATAGAAAGTTGACAGTTGACCAAATTAAGGTAATTTTAAAGAATTATAGTTTGGGAGCCTTTGCTATGCTTGGTATACTCTTATTGCCATTTATAATCTGTGGTTATGATTCTTCAAGTACTTAGGTAGTACCTTCCTCTATAGAGAAACGTTATAATACCACCAAGATCTCATACATTGAACTGACTCCGTGGTAAGTGGCTTAAAGCACATGTGTTACAGACGCCAGAAAAACAGAGGAATCATAAATATACTTCTTAAATACATATATGTAACTCCGAGTATTTCGAGAAGATTATCAAGCAAGCAACAAATAAAATTACTAATGTATTATTAATATTAGTTCGGATATACGCAGCTATTGTCGCTTGTGTCGGCTAGTTCAACTTAATCGGGTAACGCTCCCATTGACCGTTTTCAGTTGGTTTGCTAGAGTGATTAGCAATCCACGCGCGAGTTCATTGAGCGATTATCGGTTTGATTTCTGAACGTGTCCTTTCACCGATAAACTGGTCAGATTTACAAGCACCACTCAACCGTACTGCGAGCTGGTACGCGACTTTTCTACTCCTATTTCTGTTCACAATACAACAATAAATTCACTCAAGGTCACCTACATGTGAAGATGGTTTTTAATGAAACTTGACAATAAAATTTCTGAATATTCTAAATAGCTCATAAGTTTTAATTTTTACAGATATTAGCTCTTTATTCCTTAAATTTTTCAATGACAGTCTTTTTTCGATAAATAATTAACATACAGCATATAAAAGTCCCAAGAAAGGGGGAATTTTGACCATATTTGCCGCGCTGGGCAAGTGTGTTGGCAATCGCAGATCGCACCCATCTCTGCCTTGGGTACATGAGCTACACTGTATCGGATGGATATACCGCTATCTGTCGGTTCTGGTACCTTAGTCCTGCCTTAATCGCCTTTTACGACACCTGGTACAAGATCAGGTCCTATTCTAGTACTCTGCCGGTACTTTATAGCTGACAAAAAAAGATATGTATCTCTTTTTTATTATATTTAAGCATTATCAGCTTCAGGATGTACAATAAAAAATTATTCACCATCTACAGTGGGGAACATAATTTTAAACAGCGCCGAGGCAACACTAACGTCGCCAGTAACAGTACAAATACATTTTATTGCCACCATCGCCAGAAGCAACGGCAGCAGCCACGCTACGTAATGTGCTGTAATTTTAAAAGCTCGTGAGTGCGCCGCTTTTTTCTTACGTTTCTAAAGCGAACTGCTAAAGGATAATACTCGCAAAAAGTCCGACCAGTCACACTGATATAACCATATAACGGGCAAGGAAAAAGTGTAAAATTAAGGAAGCTGGCACACTGGGCACACTGAAGGCAATTTCATGATTATAAACTTAAAAAAAAAACATTATCAGCAGCGCCCTGCGCAGTTTCTGTTTCCTTAAGAATACATTCCGTATTGATGCTATCTTGTACATATGATGACTGTTGTTCTGTGTTTGGGTTTAACCATAACTATTTATATATAATATATATTACACTAACTACTGATTTGGGGGGGGGGGGGGGATAGTACTCCTCGATAAACGGAACATCTAAAACTGAATGAGTTTTTCAAACCGGATGAGCGGTTCCTAAGATTAGATTTTAACAAACAAACTCTTCAGCTTTATAAGTTGTATTAGTCTGTTGCCCGACGTCAATAAACCGAGCGTTTTAAGTCAGGGCAATATTTTTATTATATCAGCCTTAGAAAGTCGGCTGTCAATTTAGGCTGTGCTGCTTAAGATGGATATACCGCCATCTGTCGGTTCCGGCAGCTATGTGGCCCCTTACGACTCTACTAGGTACTATTTCACTCCGCCGGCACTCCACGGCAGGTCAATGTGTGAGATGAATTCTGATGAATGCTGTGTGAATTTATTATTACAATTTGAAATATAATCATTATCATAAGAACCTTAGAATCCCACTGCTGGACACAGGCCTACCCGGAAAAGGGGAATTGTACCCGTAATTGCCGCACTCGACTGGTATGGTCGCAATCCACAAGCGCGGCTTCGCGACGAGAATGCTGCTCCCCGCTCTGTTGCGTTTGAGCGATGCTGTTTCAGATCAAATATAAAAACTTTTATTAATAATAAACTAGTATTTATTAATAAACTAAATATGTGACAGTTTTGTTCAATGTAATTTTTCTTACTTGGACATAATTCGTACCCATAATAACTTCTAAACAAAAAGTCCAATCCGAATAATTTAAAGTGTAATTTACATGCACATAATCAACTTTAATTATGAAACTTTTTAAATGGATAAGGTTTAATTTTATGATAACAAAAGCTATTATAGTTAGGCAAATACCACCGAGAACTTTTTGTGAGCAATCATGCGTACCTATTATACATTTTGAACACAATTTCATATATAGTCATTAGTTTTCCCAGCGAACGCCAAATATTAATTTTTGGTTACATAAATCTATCACTATATTTTATGGGGCGTAGGGTACCAGCTAATAAGAATATAACCTTCCCCTTGGCGGGGATGGGCAGCAGCACCGCTGTCGTAAACATTGCGCTCTTCGATTGCAGACAGGCTTGCCCAACGCTGCAATTTTGGGCAAACTTTTCTTTGGGAGGCTTATGTCTAGCAGTGGACTTCTAATGTCTGGTATGATGATGATGATAATTTATTTTATATATATTTCTTCATAGTCTTTAAAAAATATATAGTTATAAATAGCACCTCAATATTTTATAATTACTACAAGACATATATGGATGGATATGTGGATATGGATTATTTGATAAAAATCTTTGCTATCTTTACATTATTTTGTCTCAAACTAGGTTTGTATTGTGTATTATTTACGTACGCTAAAAATACTTAGTTCCAATACAAATACATTTCATACTAATGCTGTGATGGAACCCTATAATCGTTATCAATATTATCATTACACTATAGGAAGTCCACTCCCCAAGAAAGGTGGAATTTTGCACATAAATTGCTGGGCAAGCATGTTGGTAATCGCAAAGCGCAACATTCGTGACGAGGATTCTTCTGCCCATGCATTTGAATTACACTGTTTCGAATAAATATACCGCCATCTGTCGATTCCTATAAGTGTCTTTGTAATATAAATTAGAAGGCATGTCGGTACCGGGACCGACAGATCCAGATATCCAAATCAAGGTAACTCAAACGCAATACGATGTGGATGACCAGCATTATCAGTACCGTGAAGATATTGGTATAATGCTTGCTCTGCTGGTATTTAGCATAATCCCCAACCTCCAGGCTATCACTATAAAACAAATCTATCTTATCAAACGATCCTATTGTCATTTCATATTTTCATATATTTATTCGTTCACTTCGTGAGGTACCGGCAGAGTAGAATAGCTTAGTACCGCGTCTGAGGTACCAAATCCGATAGATGGCGGTATATCTATCCAAAACAGTACAGCTCAAATGCACGCAACAGCTGCGCTCTGCGATTAACGCGCTTGCCCAGTGCGGCCATTATAGTCTAAATTCCCCTTTTCTTGACAAGACTTGTCTAGCAGTGGACTTCCGATGACTAAAATGATGACGCGTTCACTATTCATAATAAAAATTACTTTAAACGCTTCAAACATTCTTATTTCAATAGTGAAGGTAGTTAGAAAATACCTCTCGTCTGGTATCTATTTACACATTTCAAGAAAGGTCAAGTATCATAGAACAATTATCACAAAATACAGATAACAACTTTATGGATGGAAATTCTAATATTCGAAATTTTAATTTAAATTTGGAACTTATGTTATAAATTCTGATATAGCATCTGTCAATGTTGAAAACGATTGTGATGTAATCAAAATTTCGACATAAAATGTAATCCCTACTAATATTATAAATGCGAAAGTAACTCTGTCTGTCTGTCTGTCTGTCTGTCTGTTACGCTTTCCCGGTTAAACCTCTCAACCGATTTTGATGAAATCTGGCATAGACAATCTTTAGACCTTAAGAAAGGACATAGGCTATTTTTGAACTCGAAATAAGGGTTGTAAGGGGTTGCAAGGGGGGATGAAAAGTTGTTTGCATGGATCGCTATTTTTAGAGCTAGAAACTTAAAACTTATTTTTCAGGCCATTGATTCGATATAAATAAACGTGACATTCAAAGTTTATATAATTTGAAGTAAATAGGTATGTTACCCAAAAAACTATTCCACGCGGACGAAGTCGCGGGCACAGCTAGTAACGATATATACATTAAAAACTATTGAATAGTGGTTTTACTATTGCCATTTGTTTAAAGGCAGTCTATGTTCGACTGTGAACGTCATACTGCCGAACTATGGAAAACGCAATGAGTGTTCAACACTCATTGTGTTTTCCATAATTTAACTTCCAGATACACGGCGCAACTCGTGAGTTTGTATGAGAATTGCATGAAGCTATTTCTTTCGAGAATTTATTCAAAATGCACTGAAAATATATAACACATACTCATGTTTCAATGACATACGAAATACTTAAATGAAGCCAACATTAATTGTTTATAAGCTTTAGTGATTATACTCTGTTAGGTCTTATTAAATACTAGCAGTGCCCGCGACTTCGTCCGCGTAGAATAGTGACTTTGGGGGGTATAGTAGCCTTTTCCCCGTTTTTGCAACATTTCTCACTATCGCTTCGCTTCTATTAGTATCAGTGTAATGTTATATAGCCTAAAGCTTTCGTCTATAAATGGACTATCCAACAAAATAAGAATTATTTAAATCGGTCTAGTAGATCCTGAGATTAGCGCGTTTCGACAAACAAACAAATAAACAAACTCTTCCGCTTTATAATATTAGTATAGATTTGAGAGATATTTTTTCTTTTTATACGACCTGATCGACCAACAAGTCCACAGCCCCTTGTCATTCTGTAAACGTCACTGCAGCCTATAAACACTCGTAATATCACAAGGATATCACTAGCGCATTGACAACCTTGTACTTGAAGATATTATGTCATCAGTAATTCCGCTGCCCTTTTCACCATTCAAACCGGAACACAGCGATGCGATATCAATACTGCTATTCTGCGGTAGAAATAAAGGAGAGTGAGGTACCAATACAAACGACCTTTAAACAAGGTATATACCTTATGTGATCCACCAATTGAAATGAAGTACTTAAAAAGTTTTATGAGTTATGGTCGAATTTCGAAGACTAGTATATTATTAATTAGTCATTATAAAAACCTTAATATTAAAGAACAGAATGTTCGTGCTGAACCACTGCGTCACAACCCGAAAGTCGTGTATATGCCCTAATTACTGGCCATTTATAATGGCCGCGGACGGTCCGAGCCATTTTTTACCCCGACATCCTACATGATACTTAAGAAGAAAAAACTTTTAACTCCTGAATTTCATAAGCTTTTGAATACTGTTAATACTTTTATACTCGTCTCGAAATGAGAGGTTTTGTTCTTGTTGCGGGACGATCGGATTGGTTCCGAGAATTTATATTATCATGAGATAGTCGTCTGCTTTGGTACCTTCTTGCCTATTTCTACCGCCAAATAGCAGTATTAGCATTCTTGTGTTCCGGTCTGAAGGGTGAGAGAGGCAGTGAATTTACTGGGTAATGTGGCATAATATCCTCAAGTCACAAGGTTGACTTTTTCTCTAGTTATATTAAACTTATATATTTTAATTTGTAGTGCCCCTGATTCTTTCCGCACATACTTATCATTTATTTATTTTAAAACTTCTGTACAATAATACAAAGTTCAAAGGCTTTTTGCTTTAATTATTCTTTGGGTGATTCTGAGGTAATATGGGTAATTCACAGAACTATACAAATTTACATAGCCTCATACAAAAGGTTGCCTGCATTTGTACTTCACTTTCACCTACCGTCATACCGCCTACCGGTACCGTCAAATAGCAGTGTTCGCGTTACTGTGTTCCGGTCTGAAGGATGAAAAAGAGCAGTGAATTGACTAGGCAATGTAACATAATATCCTCATATAGGCGGTCTACCTCAAGTGTTTAGAGTTTAGTTTATAATATGTGAGTTAATGACAGAGGCGACTGATCGCTAGTCTGACAAAGCGATTCCTCAATTAACCCACTATTAGGTACAGGTAAACAACTTATTCTTGTGCATACACGTGTCAAATTTTCGATACGTCGCAACGTGTCTACTTCGACCCGCCCGATGGTATTACAGCCGGTGTCTTCCAAAAATGTCCTTTTACACACACACACACACACACATACAGCCGTACAATACACGTCCTATAGCAATAGATAGCTCGGAATGAATACAATATATTAGCCTTAGTAATATGACAAATATTTTAAATGTCTCTGCCTCATGGTAGAGGGAAATAGAAAAAAAATGTATAATGTATTTTCCAGATCATGCGTAAAGTTCTCTGCCACACGCCGCAATCCAGTCCTCTTTCCAAGATCAGAATCAGATCTATGGTCACTCAATGACCTATGCCTAAAACGTGCTTTAGAGTGATCGACGTCAGCTTCATTGTATAAATAAATTACCACAAAATCTATACCTTTACCTGATTCCGTGATAAGTTGCTTAAAGCACTTGTGTTACCGACATCAGACAGAGGAATCACAAATATACCTATACCTTAAAACACATTTAATACCCAGATACAGAACAAACACATACATGCATCATATGTTTGTCCTGGCTTCTTAAAAACGATGTATTGTGATCTCCTCTACGGTACACATAATATATATTTCAAATTCCAACTTTATAGTACAATTTTAATACCGCGGGGTACCGGCAAAGTAGAATAGTACCTCCCTCAGTACCAGGTATCGGAAGTGGAGACTAGGTAGTCTAGTAGGTTGGACCAAAACTGACAGATGGCGGGATATCTATCCAAAACAGGGGATAGATAGTGCAACCCCGTTACGACAGTAACGCTCTGTGATTTCCAACGCGCTTGCCCAGCGCGGTAATTATAGGCAAAATTTTCCGTATCTTATGGAGACGATTGTCCATTAGTGGACATCAATTAGTATCGAATGTCCAAACCCATTAAATAATCCTTAAGTAAGTAAAATCTATCTGAATCTAAAACTAATATCAGTCTAAGCTAACCAACACCACAGTCCGTAATGTTCCTCAGATGGAGCAGTAGAAGTTGCAGAGATCCAGCTTTAAACAACGATAAATAGCTTAATATCTCGGCAGCTAGTTCTGCGAAGTTTGATAAGAGTTCATTGCAACGGTAACACACTTGGCTATATTTAAGATACGACTACGACTCAGACAGAAGCACGACTGTGAACAATACCACCAATGCCACTCCGTCCGATCCGTTTAATATATGCATATAAGAATTAATATAACCGATGATAACGTTGGGGCAGACGTTTGAATCGTGGTAGATGGTCATTTTGTTATGTACTGCAAGCTATGCATTTTAGCCAATAATTTTTCCTAATCGCATTGGGTTTATGCTTCCAACACTTACAAGTTAAAAAAGCCTTTAAATCATGTTGGGGAAAAAAATAAAAGCATTTTTATTTTATTTTATTGAAATTTCCACAATATCTCATATATTAATAACTCTGGGTGCGAATCGAACCCACGACCCTGGCTTACAAGATAGGGTTATTAGTATTTGCACCATCAGCCCGTCGAATTTAATAGAGTATTAACAGCTATTTTTTTTTTTTGGTATATTATATATATAATTTTACTGAATAGTGCGTGTCATTGAACTCCTCTTAAACGGCTGGACCAATTTGAATAAGTTTTTGCACGCGTATGGTTGTCGCCTCGGGTGGTTTAGATTCACAAATGAGCACAGCAGATAGCGCCACAGTTGGAATCTAGGCTATTTATACTGCAACTAAACTGCTCGATCAACTTAAATAATTTTTTGTGAATGCATTCAAAGGGGGGCCTGGATTGTGTGAATCCACAAATCAGCCAGGCAGATGGCGTTCCAGTCGGTATCTTGGATATTTATCTATATATCCTAAACGCTTGAAATATCTTTCAGGGCAATGTGTATTGGGTGTGCTGGTACTATATAAGTAGTACAATAAAAATGCTTACCTGCATTAAAAATGGATAGTCTTTTCTATGACATCTTACCTTTAAAAACTATTAAATTTACTAATAAGTTAATAAATTAATTTCGAATACCATCACCAAGCTTACTATCATTAAATACATTACTACAAATACGATTCTTCAGCCGTAAAATACTAATGTAATATCGGAACAAACAGACGACAGTAAAATTATCTAAAAAGGTGGAGGTCAAAGACGGCTGCATTCCCTTCGCGGAGCGACGAAAAAGGGGTTACGACGCCCGCCCAGCATGGGAGCCTTATATCCAACAGCAATTTCTCCAGTCCCTTCTAGAACATCCCACAATAGACAAGCACGGTCAATGACTGTGACGTCATCCGGCACCATCAGAGTAGCGCTGCTGCTCCGCCCTTATCTTTACCGGGCCTATGCTATAACAGATTTATCTCAAGAATACACTTTTAGCACAACGCACTCTCCCAAATTTAATCCCCGGATTAAGTTTCCAAATGAAGTTACGCTTTATCGCGGCCAACGGGTAATCTCGTTACAATTATTATGAGTTAGTTATAGCGAGCTAAATGTCTGATGGCTGGACTCCCTCGTTATCTCAGTTTGGTAGGCTGTGAAATTGATAATAATCTACTTCCAAAGTTTGTTGTAAAAACGTTTTATGGAAGCCAAGGGGTCTTTCAATTTGTTTTTATGGCTCATTAGATTGGGGGGAATCTAGTTAAATCTAATATCTGTAATATATTTTTTTATGTGTATACCTCAGATTGTTTGTAAGATGGCATCACGGCTGTCTCCATTCTAATGCGGATGCATTTTTTTTATGTTAGACAATAACGAAATATATCTCTATCGTATATGTATCGGCGCAAATATAGGAGTTGGGATGCCTCGTCAAAGGTTTATCAGAGGTCTAAACATTTTTATATACCAACATTTTCAATAGCAATCTTATACGCGCCATTATTTAGGTTTTAAGATATCAAATAAATCGACACCATCATTTAAAAATTGCCCCATGCCACTCCCACCAACTCAGAATAATAATGGCAATAGAACAACAGGAAGTTTAGAAACAATCGCCCTCATTATCACTTAATTCACTCATCTCCAAACAAACGGGCTCGTAAACCCACCTCGAAGATCCCGGACGCCGCGAAGATGTGCATTTTTATTACGGCCCTAATAAACCGGAGCTTGTTCATGATTTCGTCCAAAGGGCAGATGTCAGCTTTAAAACCATTAAAGAGATAAATTATAGCGGGGCCGACCCGCGGCCCTAATACCCGGATAAAGATTTTATTTTTGGTGTAAAATGAAGAGACATCTTTTAGGCGTCGGTCTGAATGGGAAGATGTTTTGGTTTTTGGAATTGTCTGATACAAATTCCGAATAAGAATGCTAGAACCTCGATTAATATCTATACCTATATTTATTACATGAAAAGGCGAGAAATACCAATATCTTATCATAACCTCAGCTTGAATAAACAACATAAATAATTCTTAAATTCAATATTTTAGGCCTGTAAAGTTCTAGGCTATTCACACATCGGGTGCAAGACAGTTACCTATATACCTACCTAATAAGCTGACTACATGATCTAACTAAAACTGCAGGATCGTGCTAGACGCAGACAGCTTCCAACCTGTTCTATAAAAATATCTCAATGAGCCCAATGACGATCAGTGGACATTTTACGGCTTATTTCATAGCTTTTTCCCATAATCCCTTTTCTAAATACAATTGCCGTTACTTAACCACAAGCGATGACCAAGCTAATACACTTGAGAAGTGCTGACAATCGCCCGAATGAAATCACCAATTAATCTTAAAGGAATAGTAAATAAATCTTTTATTTCCATTATACATTATAACATTACGCAATAAATGGTCATGTTTAACTAATCAAAAAGCATGCAAATCATTAAATATTTCACGTAAGTGTAAGTGAAGATAAATCGTATAAGATTATCTAGACATGAGTAGTCCCTGAAATCGCTGTGAGCTCGTACCCTGGAGCCAGTTCTACTCTTGTGGGAGCTTAGTCCAAAGCCGTGGCTCGTATCAATATGATTTAGGTACAACTTTTACAAGCCACTTGCCCTAATTAGGTTTGTTGTTCCAAATTAATTTGCCGTTCGCATTCTAATTGGTGGATTTGTTGTGGTCCCAAGTTTTTTGCGCCACGTTCTTGGAGCGAAGGCCTTAATGCAGTATTTTTAAATTACTTTATGAAGCTTTTTATTTTTCTGGCGAGAATTGTTGGTGGTTATGAAAATATTAAAGGCTCAGAATTGCCATATTTTTTACGTTTAAATTTCTTCTACGAATTCATCGGGCGATGTGCGAACAAAAACGATAGTTATCTTGACTGGTTTTCTCGTAAAGATAAAATCCTATTTTAACAAAACGCGGTTGAAGTCGGTGGGAACTGAAAACCTGAACATAGATAAAGTTCCTGATTAACGAGATTGTGAAACTGTGATTTGGTAATAGATTACAGAGAAAAGGATGGTTGCAATAATGCCTGCCTGAAAGTAATCTATTTGAATGGATAACTTTTAATCACAATAAACTAACAGGACGTATTGTTATTTGTACAAGTAAAAATTGGAGATAATTTCCTTTTTTGGTTTCTTTTGGCTTATTTCTGAAAAGATTATCGCCGAGTTAGATGATATTTTCCAACATTGTCAAATATTGCGCGTTTAGAGTCCGGTGGGATCCTGTAAAAGTAGAACAAATAAATCACAACATTTAAGGCATACGTGTGTAAAAGTATAATTGACTGCTCCTTAAAATCCAACTACTAATAGGAAAGGGCATATTTAAGGTAAATTATAGGTTTTTAAAAGATTGGAAAGGAATACCAAAGAGACTTAAATTAATAGTTCTACTGACATTATTACACTTTACTATAACTTCAAGCATGCGCGAAGAGTAAGTATAATCTAAATAGAAACTATTCTAGTCTTTGACTGTGGAATTACAGAAATATGAGTGTTTTACAACGCACATTTCTCCTCTTGTCTAATACAAATGAAGCCTGCTATCATATTGGTATTCTTATGGTATCAATTAGCAGGCTAAAGCGGGCTAACACTAGTAAACAACAAAAATGAGTATTTTTTAAAAAAAATTCCTTTAATAATCCTTTTCTAGAATAAAAATTGCAAAAATAAATAATTAAAGAAATAACTCATTTAACTAGGGCCGTGTATTTCCCAAACCGCCTTTGTAACGAGTAAAACACTTAGCACTAAATCAGGGCTGTACCGCGAAATTAACGTCTGCCACCAAAGAAATCCCCACTCGTTTTAAATTCGCGGCCGGCCTTGATTTTCTTGAGGAGATCCAAAAAGGGCGGGGCCCTGCTTAGAGCCATTACTAAGATAAATTACGGCTGCTGTGAATTTCTTACCCCCTCCCCTCAAACCGCCCCCAGTACCTAATCCTCTTAAGGTAAGCGCTTTGCGGAAAAATACAAAACATTGTTCTTTCGCTGACGGGTCTCTTTGTCAGAAGCTAAACGGCAGCGATCTCGGCTCAACTTATAGGTTTTAATCTTCGGTTTGACAGCGGCAATGGCGAGATTGAGGGGAATTTTTTTTATATTTTGTGTGAAGAAAGTATCACGGAATACAAAGACAATGCATTTCTATGACTGCCCAGTACGATGAATTAGACACACTCACAATTGAGAACTATGCGTATCCGATCTTCTTCCAGTATATACTACAGTGGTACTGAATAAGTTCGACTGACGGTCAGCGAATATGCGATGGTCCTGAAACCTATGGACGCTCGCAATATATGTAAGATTTTACAATAAAATCCAAAAGAGAACAACAGCCTTGCCTCTGAATAAATTCAAGAAGTATGTTAAAAATAAGCTTATCTCTAAAGCTTATAATTGCGATAAAGATTATGTCAACAATAAAACTGCTTCGGATTGAATTGCTGAAACCACTAAATGATCTGTTAGCGCCGACGCTGGTAGGGGTTTCAATAGCGCCAACTAGGTGGTGGTGGTGGTGGATCTTATAACACCGCCAATTTTTCTGACAGGCTCTTTTCTGGTGGTTCGCGTCATGAACCTACAATAAACTTAGTTGTAAAACTCGTCTGATGCCGCCAGACTAGTTTAAGGTGGGCCTAATGAAGTTATCTGCGTGCTAGGTGACTTTAATGACCCCTTGGGTTATCAGGGTCGTCTGTATCATATATAATTATGTTTAAACACTTATTGGAAATATTAATGTTATTATTATTACTTTTGTATTATTTCATTGACGTTTTAAAAGTGGTTGTACTAGACCTACTTGAATAAAGTATAGTATACCAACAAATTCAACTCTTTACTGAAGATTCCCATAAAAGAATCTACTGAAGGAAATTCTTAACGGGGAAGTCATTCCCAATCTGTATCGTAAGCAGGAGAGTTTTTTCTAAAATCACTTCAATTTTTTCATGTTCTTTTGTATAAAATGAGTTCCATGGCGACGATTAATGGTGCGAGAACTGAAAGTTCTGCGGAATAAGACCACAAATTACACTATAACCAGCAACTAGAAATTAAACAAATCAACTCAAGTATTTGTCCAGTTTTTCATCAACAACATCAACAAAGTCCTCCGTAATTCTATTTAAAAGTAAATGACGAGCTGGATGGCGCAGATTATAATGATCCGTCGTGTGCACAACCTACGACGGATTCAATTCACACCCGAGACAATTATTTATATGATCATATTTGTATTTATTCTATATCTAGGTGTTAAGTATATGTATGTAAGTGTTATA
This sequence comes from Heortia vitessoides, assembly GCA_020976665.1. NCBI lineage: Eukaryota > Metazoa > Arthropoda > Insecta > Lepidoptera > Crambidae > Heortia > Heortia vitessoides. The sequence continues at coordinate 833,373 of JACJUM010003174.1, forward strand.
TTTATGGTTCCTACGTTGTCTGATATCCCTAATATACAAAAGTTGAAAAACATTACGTTTAGTATAAAGATTCTTTATATAAAACATGATATTTGTCCGGAATAAACTTTTAAACTACTGAACCGATTTTAATAATTACTTGCGTACATTTTGATCCAACTTGAATGTATCGTATTTTACATCTCAATTTATTGTTAAATATGTATTTTCGTTGTAAGCATATATAGTTAAGATCGAGTGACATCTGTCAGGTTAGCTAGTAGGTATAGTGAATAAGGCGATCATTTAAAATGTATATTTACCCGAAGTAGACCTTTTGACCTGAGCTAAACCTCTTACAAAGGTCATCTGCATTGGTACCTCGCTTTTACCTATTCCTACTACCAAGTATCAGGGTTCGCATTGCTGTATTCCAGTTGGAATGGTGAGAAAGGCAGTGACATTACTGGGTTAATGTAATATAGTATCTTTAGTTTCCGGAGTTGGTGACACGCTAGTGAAGTCTTTGGTATGACACGAGCGTCTATACGATCACGTTTACCATCAATCAGACCGTATTGTTGTTTGCTGACTTCATAAAATAAAAATAATTGTAATTATTAAGTATTCTTCTTTATGAAGCTACCTATATTTTTATTAAATCTTTTTTTCTTTTAGAATATTTGACTTACATATATTATATTTAAATTCCGAGTCCATGAAGCAAACCCGTTATGCAAAGAACATTAAATTTCACAGAATATTCGCCTTACTAAAAATCCAAGTCGCATAGATCACTGGAAACGCGAAGCAGAAACTATTTTTACGTCAGATCCTTTCTTTAAGACATACTTAAGCATTTTAAAATTAAGAGCTGCATAGACCTGCAACATCTGCGAACGAATCCATTAGCTGGGCACTCCGCTCGGCCATTTTTATTAGTTAGAGGTGGCCATACATATTCATAAGGGGGTGATAATTTAGTCGAACGCTAAATCTTCTCTCAAAGAAGCCGAAGCGAGCTGAGCACTCTAGAAGATAACGGACTTCATTTTGTAGCTAGATCGGGTGTGGTCTCACCTGACCCCACGTAACTTTCCAAACTGAAGAACTAATCCAAATTTCACTATAACTTGTCCCGAAAATTATGTAGAATTTAATGTACTCGTATTGTCAAGTATAAGGAAATACCAGGAATTGCATATGGCGTTAATTATGGGAGTTAATTATTTCGAGTACTGTACTGCTTTAATAGAACTGATTTACATGAGGTAGATAAAGGTCTTATCATCATACAAGCCATTAAAGGTCCACTGCTGGACATAGACTTCTCCAAGAAAGGAGGACTTTTGCCCATATTTGCCGCGCAGAGCGTAGCTTTTGCAACAAGGATCTTCTGCTGCCCATTACTGCCCTGTGCATTTGAGCTGCACGTTCCGGTACCATAGTTACCTCTTACGACACCTGGGGAAGTGAGAAGTACTATTCTACTCTGCCGGCAATTGGTCCGTCACTCTCACCTGGTCTATACCGCTAAATAACAGTGTTCGCATTGGTGTGTTCCGGTGGGAAGGCAGTACAATTACTGGGTAACGCGACATAGTATTTTCAAGCCACAAGTTTGGCGACGCGATAGAGATATCCTTGTGATATTACTTGACGTAAACGTCACCGCAGCCTATAGACACTCGCATCATCACGAGGATATAAATTTCATGATCCCGTGTATTTAAAAAGAATGTGCTTAATCATATGGTATGGTATATAGTGAATAACTTGAAGTCTACGGAACATAACGCTACTTTTGATAGTGGAAAAATTATACAGGTACCCCTAACTTAACCACCACAATGATATAACTTAGTCACCAAGGTTGTCTAGAGTAGTAAAAACAATCGAAAATATTTGTTTACCTGCGAAACTACCGCGTGAAGCGTACAGACCACCCATGACGGTGATCTCTTAGGGTGCCATTATGTCAGGTGTATCTGTGACCGTAACAACTCAATGAAAATATTCTCGACAACAACTACACACAAAAGCTAAATACTAGTGGACCTAACATACGTTGTCGTTGACTGCCACGCTATCTGTCGGGCTGATTTCAGAATCTACACCATCCAGGATGCTACCCAAATACAAACAAAAAAAACATTCAAATTGGTCCAGCCGTATAGGAAGAGTTCAGTGACATACACACGTACAGTACAATTATATATATAAAATGGTTTGGCAGGTTTTCGAACTATAAACGCACAGGCAGTCTTCGCCAACACTCCACGCGAATAAAAAGTCACATGTGACAGCTAGAATACGCTAAATGTGCACTTGAAGAATAACTGTTAATAGCATACAATTTATTTAAAGCCGACGAAGAAGTATCCGTCATTAAGGCAAATGTTAAGTTCATTATCCATTCCCTTGACAAACGGAGACGCAACGAGAGTACCCGAACCCGGGTTATCCGGCTAAGTAATTTATCCGGGTTCGACTTAACCACCCCACCCGGGTTTAAAATAAAGATACCATTAATATGCGCGGTGGGTGGTAAACAGCAACAACCGTGAATCTCGTACAACACGCTTTAGGGGGAACACGGGAATGGTTTTCGATTGACTTTCCATAGCAGTGCAGAATATACTCACGGATCAGTAATGTTGCGGGGATTACAGTCGAAGTTAATTGGTTTTGATGATTATTTTGCACCTGAAAATTATAATTTACCTTAACTCTAGACCCTAAGGTCTACCAATAATAATAAGTTATCGATCGAATTGCAATAATTTGAAAGAAAATCACTTATCACCTTCAAACTCTTTCTGATCATGATCTTGATGCATGTTTATACTTTTACTACTCTGGTGATATTTGAGTTTGAGATTAACTTTTTTTGTATCCGCTTGATGTTTATCAGTGTACTTATGTAAGAGATTATTTTTCATCATATCAACCATTAGAAGTCCACTGCTGGACATAGGCCTCACACAGAAAGGGGGAATTTTACTTTTAATCACCTTGCTGTGTCGTAAGCGTGTGCTTTATCGCAGATTTGGATGCTGCTACCCGTCCCTGACCTGTGTATTTAAACAATACTGTTTTGAATGGATACACCGCCACCTGGCAGTTACTTTAATCACCTCTACCGACACCTGGTACAGGGGAGGTACTATTCTCCTATACTACTGCAGCAAAACATTAAACTTTTCATGGATATCATGGATTTTGAAAAACAGAAATATTGAATACAATTTTAGGTAGACGGTATATCCATACACTTTGTGCACTGGGTATTAATTTGGAAAACTTTCCAGTTGTTTTTACTACATTATCCATCACTTGATTATGAAACCTCAAAAGGGATTTAGATTGGAATAACAACATTTCACATTTCGTAACGTGCATCTCAAAAATCAAATTACATTTTCTCGATGTCCGAAGCAAAGGTTTAGTATTCAACAAATCAGCGAACTGACAAATATTGAATGTCGGCCATTACAAAAATTTCTCCAATATTGTATTTTCACATTTTACGAGCGCTCTGTACTTTTCATGCTGTAATTCAGCATCAGACTTTTATGCTTGGAGTAATGGATACATAGTAAGATCTTTCTCAAACTAACACATTTATATTATTATTATATATTACTTACTTTTTTCACATCTCATCGCATTTGTGTTACGAACGCCAGACAAGAGAGGAATCGCAAATATACTACTTAACTACATATATTTAACACCCAGACACAGAACAAACACAAATATTATCATATAAATATTTGCTTTGAGTAGGAATCAAACCCACGACCCTGGCACAGAAGATAGGATCACTACATCTGCGCCATCTGGCCCGTCTATTATTGTTATATATACCTCGTTGTAGCTTATGTTCTTTATAAGATTCTTATTTATAAATTACCTGTATAAGGTTCTTGTAGTGACTATCGTCAATATATTAAAAAAAAAACATTTTAGAAACAATATCTACGGGGTACCCGCAGAGGACAATAGTACATCTACTTGTTGTCGTAAGAGGCGACTAAGTCAGAACTTACAGAGACTAAACCAGAACTTACAGATGGCGGTATACCCATCTAAAATAACGTAACTTATATTTAACAAAGCGGAGATGGGCAGCAGCATTCCCGTCGTGAAGCTACATTCTGCGATTTCTGTCAACTTGCCTGCCCAGCACAGTAATCGGCAATGATGGGCAAAATTGCACTGGCCCTGTTTAAGAAAGCCTGTGTCTAGCAGTAGACGTCTAATGGCTGACATTACATAAATATTGCACATTCAGCATTAAAAAAATAGATTCATAATAATACCGGCTCCCGTCTCAAATCACAAAGATTCGTAGAACAATAAAACGAGGAAAATTAGAAACGAAACGAAATAAAACAAGACTGGAGATGAGATGAGGAAGTCAGGGTCGCAAATGAACAACCTCAGAGCAAACAATATAGCAATTAGCGGGCTGATTGACGCGAGCCAGCGTTTAGGGGGAAGGATAATTATGTTTCCATGAGAAAAAGTCAATCTTACAAACGTATTTAATAGTATCGGGCTATATGTGCGTGAGGTACCGGCAAAGTAGAATAGGATCTCCCCGTGTACCAGCAGGTGTCGTAAGAGGCGACTAAGGTACCACAACTGACATACAGCGGTATATCCTTCCAAAACAGTGCAGCTCCAATGCACAGATGCACACATCCCCGTCACAAAAGCTCTGTCCTGCGATTGCCAATACGCATGCCCAGCGTGGTAATTATGGGCAAAATTCTCCCTTTTCTTGGAGAGGCCTATGTTCAGCAGGGGACTTCCAATGGCTGGTATGATGATGGTGATGATATAGCGGTGTTAGAGGAGCGTAATATTATGTCAATATGTCTATGTATACCATGACAGGCCCAATGGAGCAGATGGTAATGATCCTGTCTTATGCGCTAGAAGTGAGTTTGATCCCCACCCAGGACAAATATTTATTGTATATTTTTTTGTGTTTGTTATGGGTCTGGGTGTTAAATATATGTATTAAGTATATTTGTGATTCCTCTGTTGTCTGTAACACAAATGCTTTAAGCGACTTATCACAGAATCAGGTCAATGAGATTGTGAACGGTATGAGATTTTGTGGAAATTTGTTTTTATATTTATCTACCAAACTAACTCATATCAAAAATGTGAAAGTACCCCCAAATATATTAATGCAAAATTTCAAGAAAAGCTTTAGTTCATGAAGCGTGAAGAGGTAACAAACAAACAAGAATCACTTTAGAATGTAAAATTAATGTAATTGTTCCAGTTGAATGATTTGATCGCTCTCAGAGAGCCGTGGAGTGCATCATTCGTTCACAACGATGCTTTCTTGTTGAAGGGTCTAATTGGCCGGAAGGAGCGTACTATGAGCAATAGTAATAGAAATTATATTTTTATTTTATTATTCATATATTATTTCACTTGAACACAAATAAAAATAGAATACATTTAGATTTCTTCAAGACAGAGGTATTTCTTTCAAAACTACCTTTAGATAAAATTAGCAACTAAAGCAGTTTGAAGTGTATGTCAATTAATGTAATGAGCAAGCAGACAAATAATAATATTATTTGAAATGTGATTAAAACATGGTTGAAATTATAAGCGACCACGCGCGTTTTTGTAAGCAGAATGCAAACGATGTCGAAGAAAAATGCTAGTACATTAATAAATTAAAACCTGTTTGTTATTCTGTCATTTTAATTATGTTATGGTAGACTTATGGAGTTCTGCAGTGATTTCTGAATAAAAGAGTAAAAATTTACACTAACTTCTTAGTATAAATGGAATCTAGCCTTAATATCAATGTGGTGTAAAAGTGAATGTTATGACAACTATAGAGAAAGGAATGTTAAGATGGCTGGGACATGTAGAAAAGATCATCCTATCTATATTACACTGACTGCACTTATATATAGAACGTAAGTAAATGGGAGAGTTGGTATAGGACGACCTAGACGAACATACCTTTACAAGGCGGAAGAGGTATTTAAGAAGTGTCAGGTCAGAAGGACCAAGAATAAACGAGCGTGTATACACGCGAAAGAGGTTTGTCAAGATGCAAGAACAAGTGAAGATCAATAGTCCCTGCCTCCCTAGGTGTGACACAGGCGTGTTGCATGTCGAATGGAACCTCTACCACCACCAGATTGTTTGCAGGTTCTTTCCCAGATGCTCGTTTTATGGACTTGCAGTAAACTTAGTGTTAAGACCCATTTGGTGCTGGCAGACTAGTTTTAGGTAGGCCTATTTTACATATGTGAGATTTCATTAATCCGTAAGGTCATCTGTGTTATAAGTATAATAAAATCTAGTACTTCCTATTTTGGAAATATTATTATTCTTATCTCTTTAAATTGGATGAATGCTTGTAATGGGCCTACTTGAGTAATATATATTTGGAGTTTGAATTTTAACTATCACAAAAAAGCAAAATTTATATAAAATGCCAACGGGAATTCAATATTATTACGATCAATCCGATTTGATTATAAATAAGACTATGTTTCAACGGATTTAATCTCTACATAGTATTAAACAAAATTGCTTTCTCTGTCTCTATATCCTTATGTATGCTTAGATCTTTATAACTACGCAACAGATTAAATCACTGAGATACAGTGAGGTTCGGGAAGTTTACATATATAATTCATGCATAATATATAAGAGAAACACTGATAATTTTCAAAGTAATGTTGTAAACAATCATCATATTTTTAGATTACATTATGTATCGGCACCGGTAGAATAGAATAGTATATAAGGTACCGGCAGAATAGAATAGTACCTCCCACTGCACCAGGTGTCGTAAGAGGCGACTAAAGTTCTAAAACCGACAGATGGCGTGAAAAAAAAAAAATTATATGCATATAATATACATATAATATTCATTTCATATACATATAATATACATATCCAAAACAGTGCAGCTCAAATGTACATGGCGGGAATAAACAGTAGCATCACCGTTATGAAAGCTACTCTCTGCGATTGACAACATGGTTGCCCAGCGCGGCAATAATCGGCAAATAACAGGGGCTTTCCTATGGAGACTTTTGTCCAGCAATGGACTTCCAATGGCTGGTATGACAATTGCAAACGCTGGTTAAACCCGACGAAATAGATAAAAAAATGTGTACTACAGTATTGGGCACTTTAAAAAGGTCTACTAAAAGTTTGCGATGGATGCCATTTTTTATCCTGGTTACACCCGTGCGTAGTCGGGTCGGGTTCACAAGTAGTCAATAAAAAATAAACTAAATTTAACACACTAGGCACGGCCTATACGATAGGACTTTGAACATCGGTTCAATTGGACACAAGTATAACAGTTTATGCTTATGCCGTGAGGTACCGGCAGAATAGAACAGTACCTCCCACTCTACCAGAACCGATAGATTGCGGTATATCTATCCGAAACAGCATCCCCATCGCGATAGCTGCGCTCTGCGATTGCTAACACGCTTGCCCAGCGTGACAATAATGGGCAAAAATCCTCCTTTCTTGGGAAGACTTATGTCCAGCAATGGACTTCCAATGGCTGGTATAATGATGATAACAGTTTATTAAACTGAATACAGTAAAAGTTATTGTTTTATTTTATCAAACTTTTACATTTTATATTCAGAATAATATATAACAGAATAGATCTTGAATTCAGGATCACGACTGGTGAACGCGTAAATGTTAAATATTATAAAAATAAATATGAATAAATTGACACCTCATCTCACACATTGAACTAACACCGAGAGAATTCGCAAAGACAAAGACAATATTTATTTATTTACTAACATAATTGTAGGGGTTAACCTAATTACACAATTATAAAGTTGTAACAAAAGTTAATTAATAATCTACATCGGACTTAATTATTTATGATTTGACGATGCCTATAAAAATTTCGAAATCCTGCTAAGACGTAGGAGTGCGTTAGTATCTGCTGCATGCGACATAAAGGTGATTGCGCACGCGCACAGTTCGACATGTCAGAGTCACAAACAGCGATGTCTTCGTCTGGATCGAATGCGCAGATGATTGTAGGCACATAAATACGTGACAATGTAACATAATATTATATATATATATTAAGCAACCAGACAATGAACAAACACAATTCATCATACAGTTATTTGTTCTGGGAGAAGATCAAGCCCATGACCCTTGTAATGTACATAAAAATACGTGTGCCGTGGACTATCAGCGGAATAGAATAATACTATCCTCTGTACCAGGTGTCGTTAAAGGCGACAGTGATACGGGAACCGACAAATAGCGGTATATCTATCCAAAACTGCGCGATTAAAATACAACAGGGTAGGGATGGGCAGCAGCATTACCGTCGCAAAACTACGTTCTGCGATCCCCGCCACGCCTGCTCAGCGCGGCAATTATGGGCAAAAATCCTTCTTTCTTGGAAAGGCTTTTGTTAATCTGTGGAAGTTCTACGACTGATATGAAGATGATGATATAAAATATTATAAATACTTGCATTTATGCCGCTGTTTATTGACGTTATCCAAAGCGTCAAGTAGCAAGTATAAACGTTCAGCTTCAGTCGTATTCAAATTGTTTTATTGCGGCTCGGCCGAAGTGCGGCACAGACCGGCACGGTAATCACGTAATACCCAAGCAAGGAAGCTTATCGCTGTAGCTCACTTGTTTGGAGGAAGCGACTCGAGTTTATTAGTTAATCAAATACGGCGCGTAGAATGATAAGGCTGACTTAATACCGGGAGATGACAATGTCTATGAATTCGAAATCAGAATTGTTCGACACGCTAGCTTTTGTCCGAGACTTTGTTCGCGTTGATACTTCAAGGATATTTCACGTTGCAGCTATCGGAATTTATTTGTTAGTTCCAACGAGTTATATAATTGAAATAGAACGTGTAGGACTTTCAATATCAGAATCTATTGTTTTAATAAATGCTGATAACGCGGCTGTGATTTCTTTGGTAGCACATATCCATGCTTATCACTCACTATAAAGTTACCCGTTTCCTCTTTTGCCTCCATACGATGACTGATATATCAACGCAACACCTAAACTATAAGAGTTGGAATCTTAAAAATTTGCAAAAGTTCCTTTGATAATGTAGGGGGATATAAAGAAAGGGTTTTTGAACCCCCTCCTCCCGTGGGGGTAAAACGGGGGTGGAAATTTAGTATGAAACTTTACTGTCTTAATAATTATTCGAATGAAATTCACTAATAAGATTGGATGGTTATAAAGTGCATAAACCTTTGTAAAGATAGCTATACAGAGATTTTTTGATGGTCTTCGGAATTGCAGGCTCAGCACTATTATCATGGCTTGAAATTTTGATTATTTAAAAGACGCAGTACAAGCGGCAGTAAAAGACTTCGACCGAAGTAATACATACATATATATCAATAATGTGTGTAGCTACCAGATGAAAATTTGATGAGCCAGGTGGCTCAGATGGTAATGATCCTATCTTGTGCGCCAAGAGTCTTGGGTTCGATTCCCACTATAGACAAATATTTATGTGATGATATGTATATTTGTTCTGTGTCTGGGTGTTAAATATTTGTATTTAAGTAGTATATCAGTGATGACGTGAGGTACGAGTAAAGTAGAATAGTACCTCCTTCTACACCAGGTGTCGTAAGAGCAAGGTACCAGAACCAATAGATGGCGGTATATCCATCCGAAACAGAGCAGCTCAAATGCAAGAGCTGAGCATCCCTGTCGTGAAAGCTGCACTCTGCGATTGCCAAGACGTTTACCCAGCGCGGCAACTATAAGCAAAAAACCTTCTTCCTTGGAGCGGCATATATTCAGGATAGGACTTTTCAACGGCTGGCATGACGACGATGATGATTTGTGATTTCTCTGTTGTCTGGCGTCCGTAACACAAGTGCTTTAAGCGACCTACCAAGGAGTCAGATCAATCTATGAGATGTTGTAAGAATTTATTATTATTTTCATGCAATAAAAAATGTATAACCACTAACTAAGTTTCTACACTATACCATAAAGCCGACTGTTAATAAATGCGGAGATCCCATACAAAGTTCGGTGAGAACCCAACAAACACATCGGCGCCGCAGGCCGCAGCGCGCTATATTTTAATTAAATTTATTGAAAACCAACTTTTTAATTAACACTATATGAATATTGTTCGCTTCTCGCCATCACGACTTTATTGGCAATTGAGAATTATCTATTTGTAAAACGAAATGCACGGAATAAAGGAATCGAATGCAAAGAAACAACCAACGGGCTTATCGCTCTAAGCGTTAAGGCCGCCAATTGTATAATAACTTTAATTTTTTGTGTACAATAAAAAGTATATTATTATTAACGGCAGTATTATTATACTTTTTTTCTAGAAATTAAACCGTGGCTTACTCTCACCTATTTCTACCACCAAACAGCAGTGTTCAGAATGCTTTATTCCATTTAGAAGGATGAGGGAGCCAGTAAAATTACCGGGTAATGTGACAATATCTTTTATTCACAAGGTTTGCGACGCGAAGCTATTCGCTACACGCTGTTCTTGTGATAACACAAGCGTCTATAAACTGCGGTGACGCTATCACGCAAACAGTAGGTATATGTGTGTCTATTAAGTCGTATTAAAAAAAAATAACTTAATAAATGATCATTATCATCATCATCATTACAGCCATTAGAAGTTCACTGTTGGAAGTAGGCCTCCCCAAAAAAGGAGGAATTTTGCCCTATATTTCATTTCATATAGTTTTTATCAAGCATTATTGTCCTTATAATACGCTTCCCGCGGGGCTCTTGAGTTCCCGGGATCAAAAGTAGCCTTTGTCTTTCTCCAACCGCTAAACTGTCAAAGTAATAACATTGAGAAGAGAGTAGCTAAAAACACTTATGTCAAGGATATTAAAAAAAGAGGGTTTTAAAATTTATTACTTAAATATATATCGAGTAAACCCAAACGTCGTCACATAGATATTAGTCCTGGACGGGAATCATACTCACGACCTTTAGCAAATAAGACAGAAACAAGGTCGACATTGGGAACATTAAAGTATATAAGTAACCTATGTTTTCTCCTTGAGTTCCTTCCTCCAAGCCAACCTGCTAATTTAATTACAAACAGACAAAAAGACTGTTAATTCTAAAATAACTGCATGAATATTGTAAAAGTATACCATCATCATCACACCAGCCCTTGGAAGTTCATTGCTGGACATAGGCCTCTCCAAGACAGGAGACATTTTATCCATAATTGCCGCGCTGAGCAAACGTGTTGGCAATCGCAGAGCGCAGACGGATTGCTGCTGCCCATCCCCGCCCTATGCATTTGACCTGCAATGTTTTGAAAGGATATATACTTCCATCTGGTATCGGTTTTGGTACCTTAATCGCTTAAACTAATCTATTAAAATATAATACTTAGATATATATTCACAGAACAAACACAGGTCTACGTTACATATTTATTTGTCCTGGACGGGAATCGTATCCACGACGTTTAGTACATAAGACCACCTTGTCTCTGACAAGGTTGCCATTGGTAACAAGTAACATAAAATATATAAAGAAGTCTTCCTCTTGAGTTCCCTGAGTTTCCTCTTTCAAGCCAACCTGTCAAATTTGATTTAGATCCCTTTGAAAATTTAATCGTGAAAATTTAACAAACAGACAGAAAGATTATAAACTCCAAACAATGCCATTAATATTGTTAAAGTATATAACAAGTCGTTTATCTGTAACTAGCGGTGTAGTCGGAGAGAGGGTTTAAATGAATAGTCGGTGTTCAAAGTGAAACGGCACTCGCAAAAATTCAATTGGACCATCTGCAGTGAGAATTCCTCGGGCAAACGCCTCCGTTCCGGGGCCATTCGTCGCACGGAACGGTGACACTTCGAGAAACTATTTAATTATATGACCCTTTCGAGTTGTTTCCGCTCGCTGAATCTTTTGAATCCGACTTAAACGGGGGTGTTTTGCTGGGGACTTGATTGTTCACTGTTTCCAGTTTAAATAGCAGAGCAGCGTATGTACGAGTATTTGGAGGATAAATTTTGTGCTGAGCAGTGGATTCCTTTGCAAGAATTAAGGATATTAGAACTTCCACTGGAAAGGGATCGAACTTGTGTATCATACTAATCATGAATATAGTAATTATTAGAAATAATGTCACTTAACTAAATTCAAACATAACCTCAGTAATTTAGATATAATTTCTCTAATATTCACTATTTTTTTTCTCATCATCGTTATCACAGAAGCCGCAAAACGTCCACTGCTAGACATAGGCCTCCCTAAAAAATGAAGAATTTGCCAAAGCTGGCGGCGATCACAGAGCGTAGCTTCACGACATGATGCTGCTGCCCATCTTCGCCTTTTTGCATTTGATCTACATTAGTTCGAGTGGATATACCGCCATCTGTTGGTTCCGGTACCTCAGTCAGTATTGCTATCGCCATATAGCAGTGTTCGCGTTGTTATATTCCGGTTGAAGGAAGAGAGAGGCCGTGATATTACTAGGTAATGAGACATAATATCTTCAAGCCTCTATGCTCGCTCGCAAGCTTGCACAAAGATATCACTAGCTACTTGTGACTTGAAGATATAATGTTAAATCACCTAATAATTTCACTGCCCTATCGCCCTTCATAGAAACAGCACACTGCTATTTGCTGGTGGAAATGGGTGAAAGTGAGATACTAATACAAACGACCTTTGTATGACCTATGTAGGTCTTCCTCATAAACCTAATTTTATGTTAAAAATTTAATTAAGAGATTGGCATATTGAAGGAAGAATTATGAAGTGCACAGTTTACAGTTTATTTGATTTGGCAATTACACACGAATTATATTTACCATACGTATGTGTTACGATTATTTATAAATTAAATTATTTTTAAGTATCAGAAAAGCACATTCGAGAAAGTTAGGCCGCTATTTCTTAGGTATTTTTCCTCTATTTTTAAGATTTTATCTCATACAAATTAGTTCTATCTGATATATGAAGCAAAAACTCCTTGTACCAAAAAACTGAGATGACTTTTGAAATGGCACAATAAAGGAAATGATTATCTCCAGGATGGCGCATCTCGCCTTCTCCCCTAAAGCTTTTCCCTACTCCCCTTTGGCGCATTGTTAGGGAATAATCTTGTTCATCGTCAGGCAATGCAGAGAATAATTGCCTTTGAGAATGCATTAACAGATTCGATAAGTCATTTTGCTTAAAATTATTGCTGAAGATTATTCAAAAGTGTTAATTTTTAATACTCTTGAATATGTTTTGATTTTGTATTAATTTAAGTAATTTCAGTAAAAGCAAACAAACAAACGGTCCACTTGGTAGTAGTCTATAAACGCTTGTTATAAATGCGAAAAAAGAAGACACATATATCGTCAAAACAGACAACATATTTCCTATATATTAAAATTAAATAAATATTTTAAAAAATGTAAAATCCTACAACATCCTATTGCTTTGTGATAATTCGCTCAAAGCACTTAAATTACAGTCATCAGACAACAGAGGAATTACGAATATATTACTTAAATACATATATTCAACGCCCGGACACAAAACAAAGAAATATCTTCATATAACTTATTGTCCGCGTCATCAGGCCCGTCAATATTAGTAAGAGAGTCCTTAAATGCTACTCTATTCTTTATATTTTCGTTTTTGAAAAGTTTGAACATTATGCAAATTTTTGCCGATAAAATTCACAAACGCTATGAACTGTCACTAACAAGTTTATCTATATATTAGCATTTTTCACAAAAAAAAGTATTTTACGTGTGTTTTAGAAACACACACAGTATACATTCTTTTAGGGTCCATAACTATACTATGTATCAACATAGAAAAAGTTAAAAGGATTATTCCTTTATTCGTTGAACTGCGTAAAAACAAATGACGTGTGCTCCGAAGAAGCCTATGGTATTCAGCTCGCAGAAATATTCTCACATATCGAATCCATGTACCGCGTATCGGATATTAGGTTCTATACTTGCACATCGTGGTTACGGTAATGGCGCTCCCGCCGGTTGCGCTTGAACACCAGTTTAGACAGCGTCAGGTACCGGCCACAAATTGTTAAAATGAAACAATACGGATACTGCTTCAGCGCTCCGAATGTGTTATTGGTTGCAGCGCAGATATTAGGGGCCTGTAAGTCACGATAACATTCAAGCAGGATTGGTTTTAACAAAATTGTAAATAATTATTATTATTAAATGTAGCCGTGAGGTACCGGCTGAGTTGAACGGTACCTCCGCTACATCATATGTTGTGAAAGGCGACTCAGGTGCCAGATACCATCAGAAGACGGTATATCCATTCGAAACAGTGCAAACACGCTTGCCCAGTGCAGCAATTATGGACCAAAAACCTCAGTTTTTGGAGTGGTCTATGTATTTTGGACTTACAATAGCTGGTATGATGATGATAAAACATATGTATGTATTTATCAACGTTCACTTTCTCTGATATATTTCTAGTATATGTTTTAAATTATACTAGCTTTTCGCCCGCGACTTTGTGCGCGGAGTCTTCACTTTATATGTCATCCCTGTGGATCTATTATGGAAAATGGTCTATAATCACTCCTTGACAGCCAAACTATAGAAAAAGGCGTGCTGAATCAGTAGTGTAGTAACAATAATACCAAAGATTGTTCAGATCATTTCAGCCATTCCAGCGTAAAAGAGTCACTAAAATATAACCATATATCCAGAAATCTACAGCTACAAACTTTTGCAATTATAATTAGCAAGGATTTACCACATCATCACATCAGCCATTGGAAGTCCATTCCTGGACGTAGGCCTCCCGAAGATAGGCATTTTGCCCATAATAGCCGCTCTGGGCAACCTAGGTACCTGAACCAACAAATGGCTATATATTCATATTCTTATGATATACGGTCAATTAAGGATACTTCTCTTTTTTTTTAATTGGATAATAAAGAAAACAATTGACAGGAAACAATACAACAAACAGATATGGAGTAATGGCGCAATATTGCAGTTCACCAAATGGGAATGTAGTCAGTCGACCGAACCAATATAGTTAGTAGAGTCATTACAGATATGCAAAATAACAATGTGTGAATTCGTTATTTATTTAAGTGAAAGAAATTTATTATATATACTTAGATATTGCCTTGAGGTACCGGCAAAGTAGAATAGTACCTCCCATTGTACCAGGTGTCATAGTCTAGAGAAGTCTATGTTCAGCCTTGGACTTCCAATAGCTAGTATGATGATGATGATAGGATTTATTAAGTACATGGGATTTTATATAAGACAAGAAAATAATGATCATCTCCGCACTGTTTTAGTGAAAATCTAAAAAAATCTCTTGTTTAAGGAACAAAAACTAAAATTCTATTTTTGTTCTAGTGCTAGAGTTCCCGTTGCTGAGACTAAGGCTTCCCTTGCGTTCCACTAGCGTCCTTAACTACTACGCCGCAGCTCGAAGATCATTAAAAATACTTTTATTGAATTCAGAAACGCATTTCTTTACGGTTAGATAATAAGGATAGCATTCGGATAAAGATATTATAGTTAATAATACTTAATTAGAATAATTTGACTATTATATTTGATTGTATGAATTAAGAATCATAGTAGTAATATCTTATAGTAAAACTAGCTACAATCAATGTCTGGTAGACTTAAAGAAACGACACAAAAATCAAAAATACAATCTAGCATCACTTAACATTAGTGTCCTTTTTAAAACTTCGGCTACTTAAGATTTGTGTCGATGTCCTTGCAAAAGAGCGGTATGTTTACCATTACCATTGTTTAATATTGTATATGCAAAAATAACACTGTCTGTCTGTTACGCAATAACTTTCTAAACTAACGAACCTATTTTAATGAAATTTGATACACAAATAGTCTGAAGCTGAAATGACATAGACTACTTTTTAAATCTAAATAAGGTAAGGGATTCCAAGGGGGGGGGGGGGGGGGGGGAAAAGTTGCGAAAAGTTGAAGGTGTCTTTTTTTAGAGCTAAAATTGAAAGCTTATTTTTTGGACCTTTTTGGATTTTTCTCTGGAAATTTATATAAGTTAAGGTCAAGAGGACCACGCGAACTCGAGCACAGCTACTTGAGCTATAAACTATCCTATATCTTATGTTAGATTAATATGTACACTGCAAACAAATATTGATTAAAATCGATTTGTTTTTATGTTAGGATTCATATACACTATGCAAATAGTCATTTATAAGACATTATAGTATTATAGTAAGACACTCAATGACCATGCTAATTAATCATCGGTTATTTGTGTAAACCTGTATCTAGCAAATCTATACTCGTAGATATTTTTGTTTTTTTTGACGATTTGAATGTGCCTATGACAGACCTATTTGAATAATGATATATATAGACTTTCAATACAAAATCTTACTATTTGATTGCAAATAAAATCAATAAAATACTATGCGCTATTTTTGTAAATCTGCAGAAATATGAAGATGATTTTTAAACACGGTGCCTGCTATATAAAGCAAAGTGTCTCCTCAATTATTTAGTCATTAATTCAATAAAATATATATATATATATCTTCAAAAGCTGATTAATGTTTGCTCGAAATTCATTACACCTTCAACCATTATGACTCCGACTCATCCAACCAATCCATTTTCTCATCCAACTTTCAATGTGAACTGCAAACTATTTGTAAACTCTGGAACATCTTGGTAAGTTCCGACTCACACTTGCCCGTTAAGATATTAAGCACGTTACCGGGCAACGCCTGCCGTTATAGGACCCCGCGGGACTCTCATCCCGGTTCCCGGAGCCGGGACAATTCAGGCTGCGTGCGTCAAACTTAGTGGCTGTTGCTATTTCTGTTATTGTTTCGCATTATCTTTATACGCTATCTTTTATTTGGAATAAAATACTTTTTCCTCTTCAGTAGCTAAGTATTCCATTAGCAGAGCCTTGTATGTGTGTACACAATATATAGTGTACATAGATTATATAATCCAATGTATTTTTATTTAAATAGACCTATCGGCACTTTTAAATCGTCAAACAAAAAGTCTATGAATATAGATTTGTTTATTCCAATTTTAGTCATAAGAGTCATTTAAACAAATAGCTCATTGATTGTCCTACTTTAATACAAGTCTGCTGGCACTAGACGGGACATCTTATAACTAATTTTATAGCAGATTTATTAGGTTACCAGAAAAGAACCTGCAAGAAAAACTGATAGTGATATGGGTTCCAATAACACCTAATGGTAGAAATTATTGGAACCCACAACAAACCGTTATTTCAATAGTAGATGTTAGAGCAATTCAATTCAGCAGTTTTATCATTTTTATAATCTTTCAAGCAGTAAGAAGCCTTAACAATAAGTTTATCTTTAACGCAATTAATGAATTTATTTAAAGGCGTATTTGTTATTCTACTTGGGATTTTATTATAAAATCTTACACTATTGCCCTAGAACGAATTACATATTTTTTGGAGCCTGGCTATTGGCACTGCAAGTTTACCCTTATTTCTAGTATTAATATTATGTATGTGAGTAAATAATATTTTCATGAACATAGACAAACAACAGATCAATATATCAGCATCATTTAAACTTATTAGGTAAGTAGCTGACCCGAGGGACTAAATGTTCTATTTCAAATACACATATAATAAAATATATGTTTATCATAAATATTACGACTATAAATTGAGATAAGGAAACAGTTAATTGTATATATATATATTTGATTCTGCCACTCACTGTCCGTTACCGCGGCACGCTTGCTTCGCTCGCTCGACTCATGCGCTGTGATCGCATTTCCAACTTAACCTACCGCCATTTCTTTTCTGTTTATCCTACATATATTATTTTATGAAAAAAAAATTAAGCAATGCAATTAATTATGTGCTTAATTATCACTGTCTAAAGTAGAAATCATAAGTAATGGTTTAATATTGTATATAATATCCCGATATATTACGTTAGCTGTGTATATACTAGTAAATATCGGGTTACATACATACATATTGCAGTGTGGTACCGGCAGAATAGAAGGTACCTCCCTTGAACCAGGTGTCGTAAGAAAGGGACTAAGGTTGGCGATCCGAAACAGTGTAACTCAAATGTACAGAGCGGGGATGGGTAGCAGTAACCCCGTCGCAAAAACTACGCTGTATAATTGCTAATAATGGGCCTCCCCTCCGCCTCGTCTTTTTATGGAGGCCTATATTCGGCAGTAGACTTACATTCGCTGGTGTGATGATGATGATGATACATGCATAATAGACGTGACTACATAAAACATATTCAATTTATAGATTTTTTTATTAAATAAAATGTTGCAAGTAAGAAGTTATGCAATACGGTTGCAAATATAGAGGGCACCTTAAGAGTTTTGGTTGTAGAAATCAGGTTTATTTACATGAGGTAGACCTCAAACAAAAGGTCGTCTGAATTGGTACCTCACTCTTAGCTATTTCTACCACCAAATAGCAATTCTGTATCCCGGTCTGAAGGGTGAGAGAGGCAGTGAATTTACTGGGTAATGTGGCTCAATATTCTTAAGTCAAAAGGTTAGTTATATCATTGTGATATTACGAGCGTCTAAAGTCAGCGGCCACGCTTACTATCACGCGAGCCGCGTGCATGTTTGTCGACTTAAACTAATATAAAAGAAAATGAAATTTGTACTTGGTACTCAGAGGCGACTCCAATAATATAATTTGGAAACAAGAAATACATTACTCAAAGGCAACCGAGATAAGAAAATCGCAATCGAACGGCGACAAAGGATGGTCAAAGTTTACTCAGTAACTGATATAATTCGGAACACTAATCCCTGATGTCTAACTCCCGCTTAGGGGAAGCGGGCTGGGTAGTGCCCGATATCTACCCGCCCGCCCGGCCGGCGTAGGGTCTGGACTCGCTTGCTTGCGGATTAAAACTAGAGGCTTCATCTTTGGATATCCATTAATGGCCGTGGTTCATAAGTTTTATTGATTTAGGGCTCTATTTTCTTCGTACTACGATTGCTCTATAGTTCCGGTTAGTTTAGGAGATGTGTAACTGAATATATTAGTTTTGCTATGTGATAGAAATTGGATTTAAGAAATTATGAAACATTTTTAAGGTTGGAGACCTCAAACAAAGGTCATGGCATTGGTACCTCATCTTATTTAACATTAAAAGTCCACTGTTGGAAATAGCCTTCCCCGAGATAGGGCAACTTTTACCGTAATTGCCGCGCTGGGCAAGTGTGGCAATGAGGAGGCTGCTACCTATCCCCATCCTGTAGTATTGAAGCTGTGCTGTTTCAGATGAATATATACACGTCGTTTCCGGTACATTAGTCGCCTTTTAACACATTAGTTGTCTCTTATGGTATAGAGGGAATTAAGTACTATTCTACTCCACCGGTACCACACGGCATTAGTACCTCACTCACACCTATTTCAACAGCAGTTTACTAATTACTGTTCCGGTTTTAACGGTGAGAGGGAATGATGATGTGTCATAATATCTTCAAGTCACAAGGTTGGCAATGCGTTAGTGATATCCTTGATAGTACAAGCGCTTAAAGGCTGTGGTTCAGCTTACTATCACGCAGTCTGTATGCTTATTTTTAACGTGATAATAAAAAAAATGCCACGGTGTATCGCCATCCACTCTTAAACTAGAAGTGGAACAATAGTACCCCAACTTTGGAGATACAATATGGGAGGTACGATATCCGTCCAGGACGTACTCTCTGTGATTGTCTGGTGTCAATGTGGATTGCTGGACGTGGTACGCCTGCCCAGCATAGCAATCCTACACAAACACTCAGCAAAATCTATACTTAATATTATGAAGTTGAAGAGTTTGTTTGTTTGTTTGTTTGTTTGAACGCGCTAATCTTAATAACCGCTAGTTTAATTTTTAGTTTCATTTCAGTGTTGAATTTTCCATTTATTGAGGAAAGCTATAAACTATATAACATTACGCTAGGTCTGAAATATAACGAAAACTGTCGTTTGCGCGCCAAACGCCTGTCAATCTTTATCCGCAAATCTGCTTTTAATCGGGCTATGTTCGATATGTAGACAGGAACGAACTTTTGTATTTGTATAAAAGCAGTTATTTTGTGGACTCTCGCTCTATAATACAAAGTTTGTACAACTTCATGCGGATATTAATACAGTTTGTGTGATTAGAGTCTCATCTGTTAACCGCATAACCAATTAATATTGATAAAGTGCGATTGGAAAAAAATAGGCATTTTGAAATACTAATCATGCGTGGACGAAGTCGAAGTCACATTATAATGTGTAATCCCTTGGCACTGAATTAGGTCTATGTCCAAAAGTTGACAATTGACGAAACTTATTATTATTCTTAAATTAAATTAGCCGAAGTTAACTCGTATATATATTTCAGTATATACCTTTTTTTTCGGACGAACCTAGTGCTGGACGACTCAGGCGTCAAAAAAAGAGGGCGGGGCCTCTCATAGATGAGAGGTTCGATGCCCGTAATCATCCTGCGTGCCTCGCGGCCGCAATGACTGTGCAATCTGGGCCCGATGGCTGATGGTAGTGATTGTCTTGGTTCGTGGGTTCTATTCCCACCCAGAGCAAATATTTATATCTTGATAATTGTGTTTGTTCTGTGTCTGGATGTTAAATATATGTATGTAAGTAGTATACTTACGACTCCTCTGTTGGCTAGCATTCGTAACTAAAGTGTATTAAGCGACTTGCCACGGACTTAGGTCAATGTATGAGATGTTGTGGAAATTGTGGCTACAAACACAAATATCATCGTATAAATGTTTACTCTGAGTGGGAATCGAACCCACGACCTTTGGCTCACAAGATAGGATCACTACCATCTGCGCCATTGGGTACATCAATATTCGTCAGAATAATCCGGCTATTATTGTGCTACAAAACAAAGGCGAGTGACGGAAAATATATATATCTTTTATAGTAATGCAAGGAAATGGAACTGGTGGTGATCGATCAACCGCGACGTGCAATCATCGAGGGGCCGATTGGCCGACGCATTAGAGATATTGGTGTTGTTTGGCGCGGGGTGAGGCGGGCCAATATGGAAATTATAGTAACAGCTTACGACAAGCATTTTCGAGGAAAGCTCTTCTACTGTGTACTCGGAACAACAACTTTTTTCTTTTATTTAAAAGCACGAATGCTTACCAAAACTAGATTAAGGTCCACTCGAGGCTGGCTGGCTCGTTTTACACTATTTTATTAAAATAACTTCTTTATCGTCGGTACTGAATTTAACCTGAAACGCTGTCTCCGTACTTTATTTACTGATACTGCTTCTCTAACTTTATAACCCTATTTCTGATGTACGTTATTTTATGTATATATATGTATATATATATATACATATATATACATATATTTATATCATATGCATTTATAGCGTTTATTTATACAAATATGTATGCCACGTTTATTTATTTTGTATATATATTGCCTGCACCACTGTATATATATATTTTTCAGTTTTGTGTAATGGTTGACTGGGAGATAATGCCATCGGGCATTAAGTCCGCCATTTGTACATTTTGTAACATTTTGTGCAATAAAGTTAAATAAATAAAAAATATAAATAAATGAAACGGATAGATTTTTGATACCTTAACTCTTTATGTAACTGAAAATGCTATAAAGCAGGCAATGGTACCCCGGCCACAAAACCTCGCTCTATTTCTATCACATCTGCCTATAAATATAGGCCTGCAAATATGAAAAAAATTCAGGCTCCTCAAACAACCCTATTAGAAATCTTTCTTGAACGACTCACATGGCCACCGATTATACGGTAGATATTCTGATGAGGAAAATATTTTGACACTAGTTTATTTCCTAATAAAATCCATTAATAATAAATTTCAAACATTCAATGTCATCATAAAAAAAATAAGAGAAAAACATTCAATTTAATCAATCAAATGCACACGGCTCGATTACTGTGGCTTTGACGGCATCATCATCAGAATCATCATCAACCATAGAACGTCCACCGCTGGACGTAGGCCTCCCCGGAAAAAGAAGGATTTTGCTTATAATTGCCGCGCTGGGCGGGCTATGGGCAGACCTATTACAAAAGCCGTCTGCGTTGGTACCTTACTCTCATCTATTTCTACCGCCAAATAGCAGTGTTCACATTGTTGTGTTCCGGTTTGAAGTAGAGAAAGGTAGTGAAATTACTGGGTAAATGTGATCAGTTCACAAGGTTGGCGACACGCTAGAGATAGCTTTGTGATGACTCGAGCGTCTACAGGTTGCGACCACGTTTACGTTAAGCGGACCGTATGCTTGTTTGCTAACTTCGTAATATAAAAAAATGCCCATTCTGGACCGGTTGCATTTGAGTTCCACATGTCGTTTGGGTCGATTGGTCGCTATATGTCACTTTTTACGGTACCCGCACCTAAGTCGCAAATTACGACCTGGTACAGAGTACGTACTCTCTTGGTATTCTATTCGCCGGCACCTCACGGCTTTGAAGGCACGCATTTAATTTTTTCGTTGAAAACCTTTGGTTTATAAACATAAATAATATACACCATAAGAAATAAAGGTTCGTATAAAGATAAGTGCCGTGAGGTACCGGCAGAGTAGAATAGTACCTCCCACTACACCAGGTGCCGTAAGTGGCGACTAAGGTACCAGAACCGACAGATGGCGGTATATCCATTCAAAATATTGCAGCTCAAATGCACTGGGCCCCACCTAGTGCATTTGAGCTGCAATGTTTTGGGCAGCAGCATCCCCTTCGCGAAAGCTGTGCTCTGCGATTGCTAACACGCTTGCCCAGTGCGGAAATTATGGGCA
Organism: Heortia vitessoides; assembly: GCA_020976665.1. Taxonomy (NCBI): domain Eukaryota; kingdom Metazoa; phylum Arthropoda; class Insecta; order Lepidoptera; family Crambidae; genus Heortia; species Heortia vitessoides. Next base: position 856,216 of record JACJUM010003174.1, read on the forward strand.
AAAAAACTCATCACTTGGAGACGCTTATGTCCAGCAGTGGACATCCAATGGCTGGTATGATAATAGAGATAAGGATGTTATAGAGATTTTTATTTGTATCGCCAAATAGCAGTGTTACCCTTGCTATGTTCCGATTTGAAGGGTGAGGGCAGATAGGCAGATAAGGCTGATAGGCAGTAAAATGACTTGGTAAATGTAATGAGTTCACAAGGTTGGCGACATTCTAGGGATATCTTTGTAATGACCGTAGGTAATCTAGTATTAAATATTATTAATTTCTTCATTTGAGTTTGTCTTTCGAGTACAAGCAATTGTAAATTGACATACAACTATGAGGTTTTCTAGTTTGATTCAAAGTGCAAAGAATATATTTTTAATTCTTGTAAAAAAAATTAAAAATAAAATAAATTAATTAAATTGTGAGTCGGTACACAATTGGAAACAGCCAACATTATTTATAAATAAAAATTCTCTTACATCATGAACAAATATTAAATAAATAAACTAAGAAATGCTAGAATTCATTGCGTATTTTTTTAGTTTATATCAAACAGGTTTGTGAGCTTTGTAATAAGTTTGTCATCAGATGCAGGAAAATACATTTCACTTCGCTTCTAAGGATGTCGTCGATTCATCGCACGTTTACCTAAAATACATTCGCCAGCTTCCAGCCTTCGACTTCATCCACGTGGACGTCCGCTTGCGCCCTCCGGAAACCCCGCGTTATCCGAAATCAAAATTAGCCAATGTCCTTCCTAGAGTTTTGGCTTCCAAATGTCATATTGAAGCAAAATCAAGGTGAAGCCAAGGAAACGTCACAAAGGTGGACCTTATAAAGGTTAGCTCTAATATTACGGTGAGGTTCCGGCTGAGTAGATTAGTACTTCCCACTGAACCAGGTGTCGCAAGAGGCGACTAAGGCACCAGAACCGACGCACGGTGGTATATCCATTCGAAACAGTGCAGCTCAAATGCACAGGGCAGGTAGTATCCCCATCGCGAAACTTGGGCTATGCGATTACTAACACGTTTGCCCAGCACGGCAATTATGGGCAAAAAATCTCATTTCTTAAGAAGCCTTTGTCCTTCTAATGGCTGGTATGATGTTGTTGATGAAACGACTATAAACATTATGCATTCAAATTTGGGTCAAATATGCTATATACGAAACATTGGCTAATAAGCACTTTTTATAACTTTATTAACCAAGAACAAATTAAGACTTTTTGTGTACACATTTGTATTTATCCACAATGACAGGGATTAACAACAACATAATAAAAATACAGGTTACAAGAAACCAGACGTTTCTTGATGTCAACAATTTTAGGAACCATGCACAAAATAAAGCAATGTAGCAACACTAGGCCCCAGCTAGATGTATCATGCGATTATTTCAAGTAGCTTTCTAGAACGCCGTCTGACAGCAACATGTTTCTTGGCAACATTAATAATTCGCGCTATGTCGCGGCGACACGACGAACTTGCACCGATCCTCCAGAGCCCCGTGCTCTAGCAACAGATATTGTTGCTTGTAAATTGTAATTGACATCACTGTACCTACAACAAATTTTGTCTGTTTCTAACAACAATGAATTAGATTTGCTCGAATGCAAAAGTAAATGAGAACCCTTATTATTTTTAAGCTAGTACAACCATTCTCAAAAGTAAAAAAATATTCCAAAGGCTCTATGCTTTGAAAAATTTCGTCTGTGTCACGTTGTTTTTCTGGATTGAACTTCTAAACTAAAAAACCTTTATTTTCTTACTGTGAACAGTTTGAGCCAACTTGAGAGATAAGATAGCTAATATAAAAACGTTTAGTCACTATTACAGCCATTACATGGACTTCCAATGTCCACTGCTGGACTTGGGGAGGCAAGAGGGAAATTTGCCCATAATTCCCGCACTGGGCAAGTGTGTTGGTAATCGTAGAGTGCAGCTTTCGCGAAGGGTATGCTGATAATGCTATAAAATATATAAATACATAATTATATATAGCTATATAATATATAATAGCTATATAATGTATATAATAATAAAAATAGTCGTTCCGATTCTGTATATAATAATAGCCACGGGAAAATATTTCTTTGATGTATAAGTTGCTACGAAAATTGAGAGGCTTTTTAATATAATTTTATATATTCTTATAAATATTATTCAACTTAATTAATTTCGATTAATTTTGCGAAATGCTTATATCTTAGTGGGAGATATCATCATCATCATGATTACAGCCGTTGAAAGCCCACTGCTAGACATAGGCCTCCCCAACCGGTAGATTAAAATAGTGCCTCCACTACACCAGATCTCGTAAGACTGAGGTACCAGAACCGACAGACGGTGTTATAACCATCCGAAATAGTATAGCAGGGTCAAAATAACAGGGTGGGGATGGGCAGCAGCTTCGCCGTCGGGAAAGCTGTGCTCTACATTTACCAACACGCTTGCCCATCGCGGCTACCATGTTCTAAAATTCCCCTTTCAGAGGGAGGCTTATGTCCAATAGTGGACATGCAATGATTGTTGGTTGCTGTAAATGTAACAAATTATATCTTGTGTTCTAAAATTCTAAATAGATACTGATAGAATATGTGGTATACCATTATGCATATTTTGCTCAAAACGAGACAAAATGTACGTGCTCCGTGCACGGACTGCAGTTACAGTTGGTGCCAGGAAACAGCGACCACCGCGGCTAGAACAGTGCGGGCTGCTTTCCGCCTAACTTACAAAACGTGCGATATTCGGCATCGTCATACCTACGTGTCGGCACCCCAAACTTAATATGCAGCAGATGTATTTTAACTTGTAACTTCGGAGCCAACCTTGTGCCGTTCCGGAATGTTTTTTCCGACATAGAATAGAAATTGGCGTAAGGAACATAAAAGAAAAATAAATTGGGTTTATTTTTACTTTTTAATTAGTTACAAGTAAAATAGGATTCAATATGAATAACAGTCGTTTAAAATAGTGTTGTAATGTTCTTTGATTACAGACAGTTTTCCGGTAATATTTTTTCACTTGAAACAAAATATTATATATAAAATAGCTCACTAGTGATTCGGTTATTGACAATTGTGGTTATAGAAATTAGGTGTGGGGTACCAGCAGAGTGAAAAGGTACCTACCGCTGTACCAGGTGTCATAAGAGGCGACTAAAGTAACAGAACCGACAGATGGCGGTATATTCATCCATATCAATAAATATAAATCAAATTGGAGTGTCTGTTTGTAATTTTAAAATAATTACTTTTTACTAAACGCATGTGTAAAAAAAATGTTTATCGGTGTATTTGCTTGAGGTGATCTCGAAAACAGATAGCTGATATAATACAGTGTAACTTTGGCTATATAACATGATGCTACGATAAATATCAATAAAAACAAGCTCAGTAATACGAATATATTTTCTGATAGCACTTAAATCGAAACCCAGTTTTCAAAGCGGCAAAGCGGGACCGACGGCGTGTCCGAGGGCGCCTCTAGAGGCTCGACCTAGGCTCGGCCGCCGTCGTTGGGGTTGAATTTACTATGGATGAATTAAAGCAAAAGAGAACGGACAGATTGAGCCCGACAGCCCTAGGGTTGTCGGTTATCGCTCGTAGGGGCAGGGACTTCACGCGTTCGCCGGCGAACGCGGTGTACTGCTCTGTTGTACGAGTGCATGTGGAGTGTTAGTGATCGTGTTGTGGTGCCAGTGAGAGGGCGAGAAAGGACTGCGATTTTCGCGGTTGTGCTATCGGGCGGGTCGTCTAAGACGTGACGCGGTCTGCGAGATCGGGCGTGGCACCAGCATTATGTTAAATGCAATGTACCGACTTAAAATATATACGGTATTAAAAATCTTTGCCACTAGCCATCTCAATTTAGTTCCGATGGCAAATAGCTTATATATCATAGAGTTATAATAGTTTTGCATTAATACAGAAAAATTTAGCCGTGTGGTACCAGGGAAGGAGAATAGTACCAGGTGTCGTAAGACAGGAGCCGACACTGACAGATTGCGGCAGATGGCGGAATATTCACCCGAAGCGGTATAGCTCAAATGCTAGGGAATGGACTGCCCAGCTATTGCCTATCGCGACAATAATAGGCAAATTCCCCTTTACATGGAAAGGTCCACTGCTGGACGTTTTACGGCTGCTATGACGATGATGATGATAGAAAAGGTTTAGTGACTCATGCGACGAATATAGGACTTACGAGTTTGTGAACAAAATCTTGTTTAATAACGGATATGTAGCTAGTTTTAATGTGCCGTGTAAATAGTAATTATTGTAATATAGAACTTTATTAATTATTTCTAGTCGATGATGAAGGTCCTGTAGCCCAATTTGAAATCATTAACGGGCCCGATAGCACAGGTGCCATTGCTGTGCACCAAAGTCGTGGTTTCGCTTGCCACCCATGGCAAATATTTATATGATCATATTTGTGAAATAAATTCACACAAATAGATTCCCACATCTCATATATTGACCTGACTCCGCGGTAAGTCGCTTAAAACACTTGTGTTAAGGACGCCAGACAACAGAGCAATTACAAATATACTACTTAAATACATATTTTTAACACCCAGACATAAAAACACAAATATCATCATCATCATCATATCAGCCGATGGAAGTCCACTGCTTCCTCCTCCCCAAGAAGAAAGGCGTCCCCAAAAAAGGGGGATTTTTGCCCAGAATTGCCTTACTGGAAAGTCGTGGTAGAATTTGCGAAACGTAGTTTAGGGACGCGGATGCTGCTGCTCACTTGGGTGAGGTGAGAGGTGCCAATGCGGACGACCTTCGTATGCGGTCTACCTCATGAGAGTACCACCTCACGTACGGAAGAATGTAGCATTCAAAACTACTGATATGGCATTGTCGGTACACGGATTCGGCACTTGCTTGGAACGTCTTAGCAGATGTCACATTTTTTTGTATTTTCTTTTTTTCTCTATTCTATTTTGTTTTTGTTTATTTTTTTCCGGTAATTTTATCTCTTTTGCTATTATATAAATAGTAATGCTCCCTAGCGATATATAAGTATTTTTTTTATTATGAAGTCTGCAATTAAGCCTATAGATGCTACTGTCATCACAAGGATATCACTGGCGTGTCGCCAACCCTGTGAACTGAAGATTCTCTCTCACCCTTCACTGCAGTTTGGCAGTAGAATTAGGTGAGAATGAGGTGCCAATGCAAATGACTTGTTAAGAGGTTTACTTCACGTAAAATTCTCTAATTTTATGCTACTCTTTTTCCATTTATTAAAACCTGTAATTGGCTTTATGTCTTATCTTAAGTTTGTGGTGATTTTCTATCAAATTAATAAACAAATAAACTCAATTTTCAATATATAAACTAACAAATACAGCAGTCAATTAGATAGGTATAATGGAATTGAAAAATGTCAACCAAATAGTAACAATATCTCTAAGTAATTAATTCTACACTTAAATATACAAAAACAAATTAAGAACGTCAAAAAAGTTTCAAGAGAGGAACTTACCTGCATCCAACAAAAAGCATAAAATACCTCGCCAAGTAAGCTACAAGAAAATAAAAGTCAGTTGTGCAACTAGACGACAAAATCTTGCCTCGGCAACCAGCGTATTTCACGCGTGAATTAACCAAATTCTTGCGCGGGATGCGGTCTGCCCGCATCCGACTGCATGCAAGCATCGCGTTTCTTTCATTCCAGACTAAAGGAGGAAACATATTCGTGAATTATTTGAATGGGATTTGCGAAGCGGGAAAATCACAAGTGCGCTGCCAGTTTGCTTAGCTTTCCCCTTATTGTACAGGTAAGGCATTTGGACGTTGGCTCACCAGTTCACATTATAAATTCCTACAACATCTCCTACGTGAACTGACTCTGTGGTTAGTCGATTAGAGCACAAATATCATCCCGACCATCAATACAAAATATTTGGTAACACTTTATTTAAGGGAATTACCCCTTTTTTAAGGGAATTCCACGATTAGGTGAACGTGTGAATTCGCCACAGTTAAAATTAATTTGGAGAAAACGTGCAACATGCAGTATATGAAATTTATTAAAATAGCTTTCACACACTACTTTTACCTTAAGGTACTGGCAAAGTAAAATAAGTACCTCCCACTGCACCAGGTGTCGTACGAGGCGACTAAGGTACCAGAACGACAAATGGCGGTATATCCATCCAAAACAGTGCAGCTCAAATACACAGGGCAGGCATGAACAGCAGCATCCCCGTCACGAAAGCTGCGCTCGGCGATTGCCAATACGCTTGCCCAGCGCGAAGATTTTAGACAAAAATCCTCCTTTCTTGGAGAGCCCTATTTCCAGCAGTGGACTTCTAATGGCTGATACGATGATGACGATAATGATGATGACACTACTGTTTGAATCACACACGACCTCCTTGAACGATGTTCACATTAATTGTCATCAGATTTTAGTGACTTTATTCTCTTTTGGCTCACCAAAAATCAAATAAAGTTCAGACTTAATAAAATTATGAATGTAAACTTTTTATTATCAGCCGACTAATGTGTAACTATTATTATTTGTACAACACTCTTTTTTTAAAGTAATACAAAGTATTAAAATTGATTTCGTGCTTCAGACGCTTGGTGTGGAGAAAACCAGTATCAAGAAGTCAAGATAAAACAACAACAAGACAGTACAAAACAAGTCCATTTGTATAGGTTTCTCTAACTTTTCACCCGTGGCTGCGTCCGTTTGGAATTCTATCTGTTTTAAGTGCTGTGGAAACTTTTCTGAAATCAAAAGACGTCGTTCCATAGAACTCAAGCCATTTTAAATATACACACATAAATGTATGAGAATTTTCTACCTGACTGCAAACCAAACAAATGAACACACTGGTATAGTACGAAAAAAATTAGCATAGTTCGGAGTATGTTGCCGTCATCATATCAACCATTGAAAGTCTACTGTTGGACACAGGCCTCCACAAGACAAGGCGAATTTTGCCCGTAATTGCCGCGCTGGGCAAGCGTGTCTCCAATCACAGAGCGTACCTTCACGACGCGGATGCTGCTACCCTTCCCCGCCCTGTGCATTTGAGTAACGTTGTTTCGGGTGGATATACCGCCATCTCTCGATACTGGTACCTTATACTTATATGTTACCATAACTTACTGAAAGTAGCTGACACAAACTGTCGCATATGTACGTATTTACAAAAATATTAAGTCATTAGCCCTACGAGTTCGTTCTCATACACTTTAATAATGTATCACGACCCGTGGGGATTTTATGAGATGCCTTCGATATGTCAGTTCATCAAAAGCAGTTCCCCGGCAAAGCAAATGTAAAGAAACAAACAGACACGCAGACACAATTTTGTATTTATATAAGTAGATACCAATTTTCAGTTGCTCAAATAACCCGTAATTTTAATTTTACAATCAAGCAAGCAGCACGGAGAGCCGGGCAACTTGCGTTATTTATTCTATGAATTGACAAACGTATTCATGACATTCTGCGATAGAGCCATGTAAATCAACGGCGTTCTAGTGATTTCGACTTAAAACTATTACATCTTTCGGCTCAATAAACTGCGAACTGGTTTTCATTTACATTTGCCCGTCGCCCCGCATACGATGAGCTATAAATTGACCCTGCATCTACTTTGACACCCCGGCCATAACTTACGAAGGTCGAATCTTCGACACTGTTCACCATTGCGCCTCTAATTCCGAGAATATCAAATCCCTTTTAAATAAAGTCGCAGTGGATGTCTGAATAGGAGGGGGAAAGCGGAGTCTATAACGCTTTCCCGGCGGCGAACTATAAATCGGCCCCTTTTCTTTTATCGCTGATCGAGAGAAACAATATGAAGGGAAAGATTCCGACTTATGGCCGGCTCGCTCGTACAGATTTGTAAAGGGAATTACGAGCAACCTCTGATCGGGAATCGCTGCTGAATAACTTGAACGTTCTCTTTATAGATTTGGCGCGGAGCTCTGGTGAGTTCGCCTCAGATGTTTTTAATACTAAAGAAGAAAATCGAGCGAGTGCTACACCTATCTTTCGTTCAAGTTTGAAATTGCTAACTCTCATTTGAGTTTGAATAATAAATATCATAAACAGTTCCTAAATACAAACTGTGAAAAAATTATTACACCTATATCGGCGCCTCAAGAAAACATGTTATTTCTTAATATTTCATTAATACCATATTTGTCTAGCATGGGTTCTTTTTCAACCTAAAAATACAAATGTTTGTAAACATTTAAAAAGAACGAGCCTATCTTGTGTCTACGAGCTTTTGTATGAGGTCGACCTCATAAATCTAGTGCGTGAAAAAACGTTAATTCATTCCCCACGTGCAGGCAAAAATTTTGTGTTGTTTCTGTATCTGCGTTATAAATATGTATTTATATATTAATAGATAGTGTTAAAGATGATGTTTTGACAACAATAGAGAAAGTAATGTTAAGATGGTTTGGACATGTAGAAGAGCGGAAGTGAATGGAAGAGTTGGTACAGGTAGAAGAGGTATTGAAGAAGGGCCAGTTCAGAAGTACCAAGAATAAACGAGCTTGTATAAAAAGATTAATACGAGTAAGGGAGGCAAGAGAGGTATGCTAAGATAGCAACAAGTGGAGATCCATAGTATCTACCTACCACGAAGAGACACATGCGTAATGTATGTGTGTATGTTAAATATTGCTTCTGTAACTGACGTCCAGAAAACGCGTACTTTAAACATTTATATCGCAGTCACATCAATATATGAGATGTTAAGTGAGTTTTTGTTATAATTACATACCAAACTATGTACATAGTCACTAATTGAACGGTATCATAGTATCACCATATCATAACGGATATTTATTTTTAACCAGCGACCCACCAAGTCTCTGCCGACGAAACAAATCTTTATACCTATGATCTTGTTAACGTGGGACTTATAATTCCGTTTTTAGGTATCTAAGATAAACTATAATAGAAATTTCCCGAACCTATTGAATCCGTACGATCAATAGCATAACAATTAGAAATACAAAAGAACTAACTATCCGATTCGGTGTTGTCGTGTTATACACAGACTTATTTACATTTATTTAGATTCTATATGTTTATTTATTCTCCATTCTAGATACTTACGACTCCATCAGGATCAATTCTGCGTACTAAGTGCCCACTCTTACTTCAACTTACTAATTCGCCGAATTATATCAGTAACTTTGGAAATCAAGGATGTCACTAGCGCGTTGCTAACACTATAAATTAAATTGTATGTCAATCTAGTATCACATTACCCAGTAATTTCACTGTCTCTCTCACCTTTCAAGCGGGAACACAGCAATTTGAACACTGCTATTTGATAATAGAAATAAAAAGCCTTTTGCATCTACCCCATGTAAATCTTAAATTGATATATATATATATATATTGAAAATACTTCACTCATTGACAATGCGCACTGAGTGCGAATTCAATAAAATTTTAGCACTCCACACGTAGTTTAATAAAAGGACTGTGTACAATAGTCGTTCAATAAAATGCCTGGTCATATCAATCGGCGGCAGACATCGTTAATTACCAAGTAATGAAACCGGCACAATTAGCCGGCTATTCAAACATAAGTTATCGCTCCGAGCGATAATGGCGGACAGGTAATGCCGAATTTGCTGCACCACACGAGCCTTGCCTTTAGTCCTTGAGATTATTTAAAACGAGATCAAAGCTCCAGCAGCATGAATTGGATTTTGTAATCGAGCTTTACACCTCGTTTTATTGTCCGCCTGAAAGTGAATGGTTACTTTACCAGTTTGAAGCCTACCTATTCCCATGTTTTTATGTATTTTTTGTTTGTTTATTAAAGATTCAACATCAATTGTTATACTTTTACTAAATAATTATAATTCTTATAAAATCTTATTAAATGTATTATTTTTACAAGCAAAATATTATTAATTTATATCAAGCGTTAAAAAAAGATATGCTAATGTTTTATGATATTTACAAAAATATATAAATACGGAATAATAATTTAATGTTAAAATTAAAGCGACCTTATATATCTTATGTCAAAAGGTTATGTTGTAGGAAACTATACTCTTACTGTACTCTCCGTTTGAATAACCTAAGCAAAGTATTTATTTCACATTGGAGTCGTTCGCGAAAGAAACTTCTATGCATTTTTTTTAATTATAATAATAATAATATAAATAATAAAGTCATACGACCCATCATATATTAATCTTAGTTCGAGATATATTACACTTGTGTGACATCAAACAACAGAAGAATCACAAATATAATACTGAAATACATATGTTCAATCTATCTTGAGCTCCAAAGGGGTTCACCCTTTGGAGCTTAAGATAGATTCACTACTATGTATGCTATCCGGCCTATTCCTGTTCTACTGTCTATTAAGATATTCCCAATCTTATCCTAGTAAGAAGCAAAGGGCGAGAAGAATCCCTTTCCTTGTCCAGCAATGAAATAGAACAAGCAATTATGCGATTTAATAACCACGTGGCAATCGTTTTTAAGAATGTTAAGAAACTGAAGAGTGCAGTAAATAATAATCGTACGTGAACGTATAAATGTAAGGAAATATTAAAAATGAGCCGTGTGGCACCGCCAGGGTAGAATAGTACCTTCCTTTGTACCAGGTATCATAAGAGGAAACTTAGAAACAGAACCGTAATATGGAGGTATATCCATCCAAAAGGTAGCATAAATACAAAGGGATGGGCAAAATTACACCGTCGTAAAAGCGGTAATTATAGGCAAAATGGCCCCTATCTAGGGGAGGCCTATGTCCAGCCTTGGACTTCAATATGGCTGTAAGATTATGATGACTAAAAATGCAATACAAAATGTAGCATCAAATATCTTGCAATATTGACGATAATTAATCACACATTACAAAATATGCTTATATAATTTCTTTATTTCCGATTTCCATTAAAATATTATGGACGTTTAAATTCTCTTTATTTTCCTTTCAGATTTAAACTGTAGTCGTTAATTATCAAATAATAAAACCGGCCAAGTCGCGCTCAGCTCGCTCGATTCACGCCAAATAATTTATCGCTCGGAACGGACAATAGTTAGATAATGCGGAAAGGCAAAGGAATCACGCTTTTATTCCTAGATTAAACTGATAGCTCTTTGTACTAAACTAATTGTTATCCCGAATTGGATTTGATATTGTAACGGAATTGTATTTATGGCTGAAAAGTCCGATAAACAATCTGTCGGTACAAAAATATATCTTTCGCTTTGGCCGCGGCATCACGCGTGAACGACTGGACTGATTTCGCTATTATTTCTGTTCAGTTTGTTTTTATCAAGGTTCTTATGGAGGTAAAAATAAGAAAGAGGTGCAGATAATAAGAAAACTTATTATACCATAACTGACTCTAACAAATTTACAAACGCAGTGGCGTTTTCAGTCTTTTGGCAAAATTTACACTGCTAATATCGTTTCAATCAGATCTAACGATCAGAATTGTATTACATATTTATTAGTAATATAGCCAATTCAATATATAAGTAATATAAAATAGTCCAATTTTATGTTTATAGTTAATACAAGACAAAATATGAAATAAAATCATAATCATCTTCAAAACAGTCGTAAAAAGTCCACTGTTGGACATAGGCCTCCACAGAACAGAGGGATATTTACCCATAATTGTTGCGCTGGGCAGTGGTTGCAATCGCAGAGTGCGCTGCCCACCCTGTAGTATTTAAGCTGCACTGTTTCAGATAGGTATACTACCATCTGTCGGTTCCGGTATCTTATATCTTAGTACTGGTACAGAGGGAGGTACTATTCTATTTCCCTCGGACGTGATCATCAAGTGGTTAGGACTCTACTTTGCGAAATGAAAAATAATAACTTTATAGTACCGTAACCGACAAATGGCGGTATGTTCATACGAAAAGCAACAGGGTGGGAATGGGCAGCAGAATCACGCTTGCTACCCTGCCTACGTGACCAAAATAACGGGCAAAAATCTTCTAAATTTATCATCATCAAATCAGCCGTGAGAAATTCACTGCTGGACCTTATGTCCAGGAAGCCGAAGGATACCCATAACTACCGGCGTGTTGACAATAGAGCGTACCTTTACGATAGAAATGCTGCTGCAACCCCCCCCCCCCCCCCTTTTCCATTTCTAATGGACATGCCGCCTTCTGTCGGTTACGGTACCTTATTGGTCTCTTACGACTTCCGGTACGGGGGAAGGTATTATTCTGCTGGTAGTCAACGGCAAATGCGATGCGATTCGCGGATCTGATAAAGCATGTCGCTTACAGATGAACTCTCAGGAGTCCCGTATGCTTGTTTTTTTACCACGCGGTACAAAACAAAAAAACGTTATAATTGTAAGAAATCAAATAGACTCTACAAAGAAAGCAAATGTCTATTAACTCGGAATACAGCTTTCAAGCTAGAAACCAATTACTAGGGAAACTATTTAATACCTATTATACTGGGCGAAGAAGCACTGAGCCTGCATGACCCAGCCTAGATTACCGGGTCTAACTTACTGAGCCCTATCAATAAGGAAAATTGGTTACTCCGCAACTAACAAAGGCTACGACTACCAAACTTTCGGCCGCGATTTTGCGTGAATTTTACTTTATATTGTATCTCTATGTAAAGACTAGGCTATGCTTGTTAGGATTTCTAGCTATCCACATCACAAATTTCAACGAAATCCGTTCACCAGAAAAAACTTGGAAACGTTATAAATACCGTATAGAATAATTGGACTAATTAGATTCTATCTCTATGTATACATAGCAACAAACTTTTTTAAATATCACATTTTTTATTCTGGTCGTATTTCCTCTGTACCAGGTGCCGGAAGAGGCGACTAAGGTACCAGAACCGACATATCACTGAGTAACTCAAAAGCACAGGATGGGGATGGGCAGCAGTATCCCCGTCGCGAAGGTACGCTCTGCGATTGCCCCTACACTTGCCCAGCGCGGCAATTATGGGTAAATTTTCCCGTTTCTTAGATAGGCCTTTGTCCAGCAGTGGACTTCCAGACTTCCAATAGCTGTATTGATAATGATGATTCGAACCCGTGTCTCTTACATATAAAAGGGCGTATATGGTTGCCTCTATATCGGTTCTTTCGACATTATTTTAATAACGATTATTAATAAGTTTATATAAAAACACTTTATAACCAAACATCTATTTAAATCGACACATAACTATTTTCTTGCTTTGTTTTGTGTCAATAATTTCTTATCTGGATATATAAAAGGTGAAGCTATTTGACTGACTGACTGACACACCAACGCAGGGCTTAAACTATGAGGGTTAGAAACTTTACACAGGGGTTCCTTTCATAACTTAGGGGAGCACTTGGAAAGGATATTTGAATATTCGCTTCCTAAAGGGGTAAAAGGGGGGTGAAAAGTTAGTCTGAAAGTTCTACAACTGAACGCGGGTGAAACCACGAGGCGCTGCTAGCTGTACGTATGTGCACAGAGATACTCTTGAATTGATGAGTAATTTTTGTCTACAAAGCTTTAGGTATAAGAAATGATCACTCATACTTTTTGCTAATAATATTACCAAACCACTTAAAAAATCTTGAATTTCCCATAGTTCCTTAAGTTAAATGTATAAAATAAAATAGGCTGTCATTCTAACTATATCATGGGAATAGATTTCGACCATTGTACGTGAGAAATCGTAAAACGGAATGGCGGTAATCCTGGAATTGAATTAGGCTGGGTTCAGTGGAAGGGTAGATGGTGTGAGGCAGGCAGGCGTACATCATATCAATGCGAGTACACTTTAATACTCGGTACCCTGGTAATAACTGTCTCGCGGGTGAGACTGAGCGATAGGTTCGCGTGCGAGCTCACTGGATCACTCTAGGGCTGACTACAGCGCCTCATTTACTTCCGTAATATTAATTTAACACCCCATTGACTTAAACCTAAGATTAGTAGCTTAAAACACTTTTGTTACAAACAACATATATACATTAACACGTGAAGCTAAATATGAAGCTACGAGGTACAAGGAATTGTACCTTCCCAGGTGACGTCAGAAGTGGCTAAGGTACCACAACCGACAGAAGGCGGTATATCTATCCGAAATAATGCAGCTAAAGTGCACAGATCGGGGATGAGAAGCAGTATCTTCGTTGCGAAAGCTGCGCTCTGCGATTGCCAACACGCTCACCCAGCGCGGCAATTATGGGCAAAATTTCTTTTTCAGTTCAGCATGCCCATGATCTTCTTGACAAAATTGCGCAAACGGATTAACCTGGCATTTTACACGGCTAAAGTTAGGTGGATTAGAAGTTTGTAAAACTATTTCTTTAAACAAACTGCAATATAATTATATCAAATTCATTAAAATGACCTCCACTGAAAAATCGCTGTTTTCATGACAGACTCAATTTTTAAAAAAAAAAACAGAATTTTTGTTCCTATTCGTAGATATGACAGTCGGTCAGTCAGCCAGCCAATTCCTCCTTTTTCTACACATTTTATGACCAATATTTATTAATAATACTCTCTTCGTTTTCCCCTTTTTTCTTTTCCACGGATTCTTTAATAGTAAGAAGTATATAGTGTCACCAAAAATTATATGCATTGCATGACAAAATGCTGATTAAATAATTATAGATAAAATAAACTAAAAGAACAACTTGTCTCAGCCTTCATGTCTACTAAGGTCTCGGTAAAACAGTGGTAATGTAGGTCCAGCATAGGTACCACGTAGGTTTGATTCCCGCGTGTATCTAGTAAATATCTTTTCATACTTTTTTCCCACATCTTTGTCAACTGCTTCTTATCATTAACATAAAATATAATATTGATTTAGTATGCATTTTAAAGCGCCAAGAACAAACGAGCGTGTTTGAAAGGGCTAATGCGTGTAAAGGAAGCAAAAGAAGTATGCCATCTTGGCATAGAAGCAAATCTAGATCCATAGTCTCTGCCTACTCCAGTGAGATACAAGTGTGATGTACGTATGTATAAATTAAGGTGATATAAAACTTACGAAGGTGATATAATAGTTTACTGTTAATTGTATTTACTCTGACCTAACTCTCTTTTTCCCTCATGAATTAAGTCGTTTTGGAGTTACATGAATGAAGTCGTTTTTGAGTTACATGAATTCGAACAGATTCGTTACGGTATCTTAGTCATCTACAACTCGGACAATACACACACATACAGATGGTATAGTCAAAGTTACTATTCATGCCTGCCCGTACAGCATAACAAGCAGCACCAATAATCTGCGAAAATGGCAGTCAACTCCGTCACAATAGATTTAAACTTTCAAGAGTGAGAAGCTCATGACATCACTGCTCCAATTGTATTGTTCCTGTATTGAATTATACCTTACATTATCATCCTCATCATATCTGCTACACTGTTGGACTCCCACAAGCCTCCCGAGGACAACAGACTTTTAACATACATTCACCAGGCAGACGTCATGCCAATCGCGGAGAGTAGCCTAATTTCACGATGGAAATGGTGCTGCCCATCCCTACCCTGTTGTATTTGAGCTACGCTATTCCGGATAGATGTACAACCATTTGCTGGTTCGGGAGGTAGACCTTATACGAAGGCTGACTGCAATAGTACCTTACTCTTACTTATTTTTCTTTTATTGACGTGTGGTACCGACAGAATTTTTTAATTATTGGTGAAATTATTTAATTTGCTCATATTAAATTAAAATAAATACCGTTGGTTATCGATAAACTATATATATATATATATTAATTTAATATAATTTAATATTATAATATATAGCGGTACATCCATATTTCCAATTTTCCAATTTTCCATCCCCTTTTTCGACCTCTTACAGCTCTTATGTCAAATTAAAAAGTAGCCTATATCCTTCCTAAGGCTTTAGACTATCTTTGTACCAAATTTCATTTAAATCGGTTCAGTAGTTAAGGCGTGATTGCGTAGCAGACAGACAGGCAGAGTTACTTTTAGATTTATAATATTAGTAAGGATGTATTTAAACAAACTGCACCAACCCTAGGGATCGTAGCAACGTCAAAGCGGTAGGTTTCGCGGGCCTATTGGCTGCACACAGCTCTAATAAAATGATTTACGGCTTCCAGGCACCGCATATTCCTGACTCCAGGAACGGACATTGATCACCAGATGGTAATGCGGAATCATCAGTTTCGACGAGTCGGTGCACATTGTGCAAAAGGCTTTTATAGCACACCTATCGCAGTAAAATACTGGCTACGTGTGCTATTGTATAGCAAATGTTAATGACGGGCGCGATGGCCCAGTGATCCTGTCTTTGCGCCAAAGGTCGTGGGTTCGATCCCAATCCAGGACAATTATTCACATGATGATATTTATGTTTGTTCTGCGTCGACGTGTTAAATGCATGCATTTAAGAAGTATATTTGGAATCCCTCTGTTATCTGATGTCCATAACACAAGTGCATTAAGCGACTTATCACGGAATCAGGTCAACGTTTGAGATGTTGTGAAAATTAATTTATTTAATTTTGTATTTGTAACAAAATACATAGGCTTCAGTAATATCCGCTGAGCTAAACCAAAGTGTGAGTTAACAATTCATTCCGGAGGTTTCTGGAGTCGCAACCTTGCAGGCAGCAGTAAGCCCGAGCGAGTAAATAATAAATTGCGTTCTAGTTCTGACTTAATAAACAGTTACATATATCAATGAATATTTATTACTAATTTTGGGGCTAAACAACGTGTGAAGAATTTGAATTGGCCATTTTGTAATGTCGAAAAATAATGTCACCGTGTGTGACTCCGCCCACATGTCGACTTTATCGTGTAATGCTGAAAACTTTTCTGTATCAAAAGAAACCCTAATCATATGTCTTATGTCAAGCCATGAAAGCGCAATAATCAGTCAGACACACATACATACATCATGCCTGTGTCTTGTACGATCACTTGTTACGATCTTGGCATACCTCTCTCACTTCCCTTACTCGCATTAGTCCTTTCATGCACGTTTGCCAGGTCCTTCTTTAATACCTATTAAAACTGATTAAATATGTTTGCATAGATCATTCTACACCAACTCTTCCATTCTATACATTCGTTTTTTGTGAATTATAACAGATAAATATTTTAGTAGTTATTTATCTAATTTCCCAAACCGCTAGGCAGATTGTAAAGCTCTTATAGCCAAAGAAATGTTTAAAAAAAGTTAAAACCTGTTGACGTGATCTGATTCATTGGTAAAAATATACTGGTTTGCGTAATGAACCTGCTAAAATAAGTTTACTAGTTCATCAGAAGGTTATTTTCGAAAATAAATAAATTTAAGTTAATAAATTTCCACAATATCTCATACATTGACCTGACTCCGGGGTAAGTCACTTAAAGCACTCGTGTTACGAACGCTAGACAAACGAGAAATCATAAATATACTACTTAATTACATATATTTAACACCCAGGCACCAAACAAACACAAATATCATCATATAAATTAAATCATATAAAATTGGGCTCGTCATAAAAATATTGTAATTGATAAATTTATATTTTAGAAAAAATATTGTATTGTTTGACAATTTAAAAGTGCCTTTGGCTGGTATTTAAAAAGTATGGTAGTTTTGAGTCTGAGTTTAAATAAAAAAAAATAAATAAAAATAAGACTTGTTAGCAAAAAAAGTACACAAAGTTTCAAAGTACATTCCGTTGTTAATTCTATCAAAATTAACATACAAACTCACTATAAAGCGTTTGAAATAATTTGGATCATAGATTTTACAGCAAATTGGAAAACTTCCAAAGCATTTTAGGACCATTTTTTTTTCTTTTTAGTATTCAATGAAACATTCCAATTCCATACTTTAAAAAAAGAGTTCTTACAAACAACTCTCGAAACTGAATACAAATATCAAACATTTTCTTGTCCAATTTAAAATAAATTGATATTCAATACTCCGCCGGGGTTTCTTTCGACATTATAACGAAACTAATTTCAACTTATTTATTGCTTTTCAAATGCCAAATTGCATTATTAATAGCGTTTATAGTTTACAATGTCTCTATATTTAGTATTTCCAAATGGAATAATTTGTGTTTTAATGGTTTTGGCCTTTTATATTCATATATATTCCATGCATAGATTCACTGGACTAAATTGAGTGGAGAACATGTAAAAAATTGCTGTTTCGTATCACTATATTTCACAGCGTCGATGTCAGAAAAATCTGTAGTATTTTCTTTCGAATGAGTATCTTAACTTACGCTTCACGTCTTTCATTCTTATATTATAATCTTTGAATTATGTAATTTTGGACATATTTTCATTTTTAGTTTGTAATTCGTCTTCTTTTGTTAGTTTTCTTAGTCGATTCCTTAGTCCAGTAATTACAACTTAAAATTTTTAAACGGCATCGTGTTTCAATTTGTGTTCATTTGATAATTACAATTTGATCGTTCGAATTTTGAATACTATCTTTTAAACACTTTGTATACTTTCATCCAACTTAAGAGATACGATAGTTTATATCTCAATTTATAATTGCAATATTTTTTTTAATGATAAATTTAGTATATAGTTTAAACAGCACAACGTCTGTTGGGTCAGCCAGCATAAAATAGCAACAACCTATTTTTTTTACAATGCAAACTTTCATTATAAATGAATTCCCACCACATCTCATACATTTACCAGATTCCGAGATAACTCGCTTAAAGTACTTGTGTTACGGATAACAGACAACAGAGTTATCTCAAATATACTACTTAAGTACGTATATTTAACACCCAGACACAGAATAAAAATAAATATCAGAGCTCGCGAGAAATGTAACATAGGCCCCTCGATATTGAGCAAACATGCCTAGTTAGCATTCAAATGACGTTTAAGTAGGTCATCAAATTAAAATGAGTTCTAAGTAAATTAAGATTAGTGTACCGACTTTACTAAATAGTGTCAGGAGCGACTGAGGTACCGGAACTGACAGATGGCGGCACAACTACCCATAACATCCTAGGCATTTCAAATGCAAAAGATAAACGACAGTACCTCCTTCGAAAAGCTACTCACTACGATTGGCACAACAAGTATTGCCTAACGTAAATGCCCAGTAGATGTCTCGCTATTTATTTAGTTCTCTAACATTTACACATTCACTGCTCATAGTAAAATTACTTTTGCACTAACAGTCCTCAAGACCTTAAAGACGGTTGCAGCAATGTAACCACAAAGTATAATAAAAAATTTAAAAAACTTATATAAACTGCGTTTTAAGGACATTAAGGAATAAAAGAGTGCATTTATAAGAAGAGTACATATATAAGAAGAGTCCATATATAAGAAGAGTC
>JACJUM010003174.1:875724-927030 GCA_020976665.1 Heortia vitessoides
TATATAAGAAGAGTACATATATAAGAAGAGTCCATATATGAGAAGAGTGCATATATAAGAAGAGTGTATATATATAAGAAGGTAGAAGCTGACTGACTGATAAACTAAATTGGTTCTGCCATTTCAATGATTTACACGTGAAAGCTTAACATAATAACTATATGCGCAATATACATGTTTATGTGTATGAAAACGCAGGGTGTTTCAAAGATATTGGAATGGAAACATTACCGCAGCCCATAGACGCTCGTGTCATCACAAGGATATCACTAGCGTGTCGCCAAACTTGTGACTTGTTGGCACAATTCCCAGTTATTTAACTACCTCTCTCACACTTCAAATCACACAAATGGAACACAGCAAGGCGAACACTGCTGTTTGGCGGTAGAAATAGATGAAGCTGAGGAACCAATGCAGATGGCCTTTGTAAGAGGTGTACTTCTAGTGAACCTATTTCAAAGAGTTGTTATAATTTTAGCACTAAAAATAACTGTCAACTGCAAGTGCACCTTCACGTATCCTTCTAATATATATAATAACTTAAAACTATTAAGGCATCACACAAAGTCCTATGGGAACGAGCACCGATTATTCATACAAAATAACATCCAGTCTAGCGAAGGTTTGGAGCGTGGATGGAATCCAAAACTAATATCAACAAAAGAGGAAAATCTTTGGAAAGCCGATCGAGATCATGCATATAATACGAAATGGAATTGTACGTCTGCTCTTTGGATAAGATATTTTACGGCACGTATTGCTAGATATTAGACTGCTACAATTGAGGAACGATATCCAAGACGCAACTTCAAAAAGTAATTTATCCACCCTACATCTACATTTAGGTACTCATGGAGAACATTCACATACTTTATCCGTGAGTACTGTATTACTTCCTACGGAAACTCTTATTAAGGGTAGACACAAATAAAGCAATCTCAAATACATTTTATATATTGTTTGACCTCGGAATCATCAGCTAAAATCACATGTGTTATGAATATCAGACAACAGATAAAGATACATTTTTGGTTCTGGAAAATGTGAAGATCATATCCCCTAACTTTTGGCGCAGATGATAATAATACTACAAAACCAGGTGGAGGTCCAGCGCCAGGTGGAATACGTAATGTATTTTGGATATATCATCATCATCATTACCGCCATTGGAAGTCCAATCCTGGACGTAGGCCTCCCCAAAAAAGGGGGAACTTTCCAATAATTTTCACGCTGGACAAACGTGATGGCAATCGCTGAACGTAGCTTCGCGATAGTTATGCTGCTGCCCATCCTAGCCCATCTGTCGGCTCTGGTACCTTAATCTCACAACTCTTAGTACAGGGGAAGGGACTATTCTACTCTGCCGGTACCTCACGGGTAATATTCATTATCTTATTTTATTTAAATGACACATAAACAATCGTTTGATGTTTTACCTGATCCATGTCTGGATTAGTGGTAACTCAGCTGAGATAATGACAAACGTTGTGTTGCTTGCGTGCGCACATCAATGAAATTCTCCGGCTTATCCCTCATTAGGCGATGCCGATCCCGCATTTACCCAGCCAATAAAAGAATGCCGCTATTAGTTTGATAGCAACACTGCTGATGAGATCAGAGTATTTGTGCTCCAAGTGATTAATAAAGGCCTATTGTAATGTAGATTTAATATATCTATTACTTGTTTATTCTGTTCGCATTTTGGTCCGAGTGATGCTGAGCATCACTGAAGCCTATAATAAGGATATAACGTAATAATAATTTAATAATAATAATTCCCACAACATCTCATACATTGACCTGACTCCGTGGTAAGTCGCTTAAAGCACTTGTGTTACGAATGCCAGACAACAGAGGAATCACAAATATACTACTCAAATACATATATTTTACACCCATACACAGAGCAAACACAAATATCATCATATAAATATTTGCTCTGGGTGGGAATCGAACCCACGACCCCTGGTGCACAAGACAGGATCACTACCATCTGCGCCATCGAGCCCGCAATATAACTAGCTAACCCTATCGCCAACCTAGGGAGTAAGTATGGTAATTAAATAGTATGATATAATATATATATGATTTAAGAAGTTGACTGACTGACTGGATGACTGATTGGCTCAACATTTGAGGTAGAAACCTGGTATGCTTAAGACTAACAGAATGTCTTTTTTTTGGACACTGACCCCAAAACTCTGAAAAAAAAAAAATTTCATATGTGAGTTTTGCATATTTCAAGGTAGGAAGATAAAGTTTAATGCGAGAGAAGCCACGAGCAAAACCTGGAATCAAATAAAATTTATCTACGTAAGCATGGAACAAAAAAGTTGTTAAATCCACTCGAAAACAAAAATTTTAACTTCACATTGCAATGCCACGTCTGCAAAAATCCACTCGATTACTTCGTTGTATACATTCAAAAACATCAGTAAAACTCTAAATTTCCCGAAACGCTATACTCGGAAAAACCCGACGTTTGAAATTAGGAAACATTTTAGAGTCGCGACAGGCGGAATTCAATTAAAAGTTTTGATAAGGGACACGTGGCACAATATCATAGTTTATTTACGGCCATGTTCCTCATGAATTTTTATATGCCACTCGTTTATGTGCCTCGGCGTCTGTACGTACACGGAATTTTTATCGTGACATTCCTTCGGTTTTATGTGGGCAATTTTAAATTAATACTAACTAGCTCTCCACCCTCGACTTTGTCCGCGAGACCTCCCTGAGGAACTCTTGTTATTCCGAGAAGAGTGTGTCGCTTCCTGACTATCTTTTCGAAAAATCACAAGAAGTCGACAGAGAAAAATATAAGGCCAGATCACAAATGAACTTTACTTCAGAATAAAAAAATTGTCTTTGTGTTACTCCAGACTATCAGTAATTACAGTGTACAATTTCATCTAGATCGGTTTAGCCGTTCCGGCGTGAAAAAGTGACAAACATTCATTCATACAATCGTATTATTCATACAATCCTATGTACAACTTACGCAATTATAATATTATAAGAAGGATTGAGCTATTTAATAGTCATGTACTCCTAATTTCTGATCGCATATAAGAAATTCGTAAAAGAATACTATCTCAACATAGCCCAGCAGATTAGGAATAGATAGGGCACTCAGCTCACAGAACCGACGACCCGAAATGTTTTAGATTACTTGATACACTAGATACTGCCTACATACAACCAGCCGTGTTAGAAACCTTGAACCTCAAACTTAAAATATTCTTTATTTAAGTTGGCCCATCACAATTACGAAGTCTAATCCTAAAATGTGAAGTACTAAATTCGATTATACTCATAATACTGATGACCGTGATGACTCCACGAGATCATCAGAGTCACTAAACTTATATAGATTAGACTTATCTTAAACTAGTCTACTGGCACCAGACGGGTCTTCAATCTAAGTTTTGGAGGTAGATTATACTAGCCACCAGATAGGGACCACCCTGCAAGAAATCCTGGTGATCATGCAGGTTCCATCAACACTAAATAGTTATTGTTAATGGAACCCCTACTATCGCAATACCTTTCCTATGACGTCTAATATAATGACTATAATAATAAACATACATATATACATATAATACACATGGACAGCTACATCCATACCAACCCTGACTGGCAATCAGGCAGCATTGCAATTGTGGGCAATCGTTCCATTATTTTGTTTCATACTTATGGGCAATTGTTTCTTTAGTTCAATTTTTAGACCATAATTAGACCATATTGTGGCAACAGTGGACGTCCAACGACTGATATGATGATGACAATAAATAAGCCGTAGTTCATAGCTCGTATCACAAAATAAATAATTTACTATAACCCACTGTTTATGTATCCCTCTTTGTTGTTCATAAATACTGAATTCTTGCACTATAAAGAATTCACCTTAGTATGCTCACTACTGATAGAAAGGCTGGATTTTCACCCATAATTGCTAGGCAAGAATTTTGCTACCCACCTGTTTTGCTTACAGAGAAAAATACTACTCTAAACTACGGGTACCCATTACACTGAATGGAAGTTAAGCCGACCCTACGGCCCAATGTAAAACGTTAATATTAAAATGAATCCAACAGATAAATGTTTATTGCCACGCCAGCTTTAGAATCGCTGCATTGGTGAAATTTCTAGAACGCGTTATCCGAAGGCGACGGCTCAATAAAATTTATCGCAAGTTTTATTGGTCATAACGGGTTAACTGGCTTCTGTATCGCCTAATGAGAGATAAGCTGGCGAGCTGCGATTTATAACGCTTTACACCAGCATATCTAATAATTACAACAATAAATTCCAACAACATCTCATACATTGATCTGACTCCGTAGTAAGTCGCTTAAAGCACAGTAATCACAAATAAACTACTTAAATACATATATACTACACAAGGACATGTAAATATTTACCCTGGGTGAGAATCGAACCCACGACCCTTGGCGCACAAGATAGGATCACTACCATCAGCGCCATCGGGCCCGTTTGTTCTCCAAATTAAATATATTTTATTCAAGTCGGCCTTATAAGCACTATCGAATAGCCATTGAATAATAACATTAATATTTCTAAGAAGGACGCATTTGAATTCATTTTTATAATGGGGTGTGAGGTACCGGCAGAGTAGAAAAGTACCTCCCCCTGTACTTGGTGTTGTAAGTCCAACAGTGGACTTTTAATGATGACGGTTATGATGATGATACGGATGTAAAGAGCGACACGAATAGTGCACCCTAAGTTTTTTGAGCGGTGGTTTGAAACGTAGAGCCATCGAATCGATTCATGAACATAACAGTGAAAGAAACCCATTTTTTAATCTTTTAGGTTTTATCATCATTTTTGCCATTGGAAGTTCTAATTCATTTACTATAATTATACAAAATACTTTTTAAAAAGGTACATTACAGGTAAAGGACACACTTAAAAGTATTTTTTTTCTGCAAACAAGATATCAGAAACGATGCAATAAAAATGGGAAACCAAGGAGGTGCTGTAAAGATTTCTATTAGTTAAGTTAACGACAAAAATCTCGTGGCAATAAAACTATGCAGTCGGTTGAAGGACGGTGTAATCCATTCACGGACGAGTCAGCAGATTATTCAGAGCACCGCAACTTTGTCGAAGATCGCACTGACACCTGCAACACTTAACATTGTAACTTGGTTTTGGCGATGTTCAGCTTACTAGCATTACTGGCTCCTATCAAACGAAAAGTTTAATCAGTTTTATCCATAAGAAGTAATACGAAATTATTATCCTAACATTGACCCGGTTGTGCGTTTATTTTAGGTTTATATTTTAATATATATATATATAATAAAGTGTGGGCAGCAGCATCCCCTTCCTGCATCCCCGTCCTGTGCATTTGAGCTGCACTGTTTCGGATGGATATACCGCCATCTGTCGGTTCTAGTGCCTTAATCACCTCTTAAGACACCTTGTAAAAGGGGAGATACTATTCTATTCTGCCGTTTCCTTACGGCAAGTTCTACATTTTGTATGTATGTTCTACATATAACATAAAAAAACAAAAGAAATATTGACACTTTAATTCATTGGTTACTTAGAAATATCCAGATTTATTTAAGGCCAGTGTGTAATATGGATTACTTTTTTTATAAAATATTGCAAATTTATCCACCGTAACGGTTACCATTGTCTATAGTTGCCTTCAATATTAGAAGTGCCACACGCGTTCTATCCGTCCGACCATTTGTACATCTGTTTATTGTATTTTTACGGCATAAGAAAGGTTTAAATTAAAATAGATTTGTGGATATTGTTGGATAAACTCTAGAAAAAAAAAAGGAAACTTATTTTACTTATATGCATATATATGCCATTATCATCATTATACCAGCTATTGGAAGACCACTTCTGCCCATAATTGCCGCGCTGGGCAAGTGTGTTGGTAGCGTAACTTTCGCCACGGGCATGTTGCTGCCCATCACCGACCTGTAAATTTGAGCTTCACTGTTTCGAATGGGTATACCGCCATCTGTCGGTTCTGGTACCTCAGTTGCTTATAATGACACCTGGTACAGTTAGTGGTACTTTTCTACTCTGCCGATGAAAAATATGCTTAGTTACGGTGTACCAAAGTTTATTTTTATTTATTTTATATTTTTATCTCTGACGGCCTCTTGTAAACTGGCTTAAAAATTAGGTACAAAATTATTCCATGCAAGTGAAGCTGATATGTAAAGGAACCGAGGTTATACGCGTGTAGAGACACTAAACTTACTTTGTAAACGCACCCGGCGTCTGTTTGAGCGTCGTAAACTTATAAATGCTCATAAACCGTATAAGTAAAAAAGTGTTCAATTACTAAACCTTATCCTATTTAAATGGGCGTTAAAAAGTGAATTGTATCTTTGGATAAAACAAGCTTCATTTATAGTCTACAAGCTTTGGAGCGACATCGACTGCTGCTTTTATAATTATTTTGTCTTTTTGTTACAAAAATAAATGAGATAAAATAAGGTTATTGTCTCCTACCGCTACTCTATATTTTGGCTTCGTTTCTGCCATATTAACAGAGGGAAAGCTTTATACTTGTACTAGTGGACCCGAAACACGCCCTGCCCTGCATGCCATTTAAACCGATTAGGATATTAAAGATAAAATTAACATTCATTTTAATAATATTGATAAATAACCCAGAGACTACTGCAGCGCCATCTATCACGCTGATTTGTGATCTTGATTATACAGGAACTCATTTGAATGACAAAAAAATATTCATGTCTTTCCATCCATTTTGTTGCATTAGAACCTAGAGTTTAGACTGCACCGCCATCTACCGGGCTGACTAGTGTATCTAAAACATCCAGCGCGCCACTCAAACGCAAACAAAAAACATGATTCAAATCCAGCCTTTGAGGAGTCTAATGACACATACGTACGTACAGCAGAATTATAAATATACGATATATGTCATCATAACTGCCATTAAAATCCACTGCTGCACGTAGGCCTACCCAAGAATGGGGGAATTTTGCCCATAATTTCCGTTAAGCAAGCGCGTTGGCAACCGCAGAGCGCTGCTTTCAGGATTGCTGAAATGCTGATGCTGCTACCCACCCTTGCCCTGTGCATGTGAGCTACACTACACAACCGACAGATGACTGTATATCCATCCGATACAGTGAAGCTCAAATGCACAGGATGGGATGGGCAGTGGCATCCCCGTTACGTAAGCTGAGAAGTGCGATTGCCAACAAGCTTGCCCTGCGCGGCATTTATGGGCAAAATTTCTTGTGGAGGCTGACGGCCAGTGGCTTCCAATGGCTGATTAGATTTTCTGTTTAATTTTAGGTTGACATTTTCGCTTTTAATTACCGGTTTAAAAAAATATATTATTTTGACACTGACCGTTCTATAAATAATGGAACAACAATATTATAACGCACACCCACGCGTTCTTAGATTATCCTATAGGATTTTTTAAGAAGTTGCTGCTCATAATAAAGTTTATTTGCGATTAATCTAGAGGTAGACCTGTTACAAAGGTCGTCTCCATTGGTACCTCATTTTCATTGATCTCCACCGCTGAACAGGTACATTTGCATTGTAGTTTCTGTTTAAAAGGTGAAAGAAGCAGTAAGATTACCAGGTAATTTTCGAATAATGGTTATCTTTAAGTCATAAGATTGGCAACGCGCTAGCGATATCCTTGCGCCTATAGGATGCGGTGCTTGTTTGTCGACTTGCACACATACAAAAATAAAACAAAATTCGCAATTGTTGGATTTGGAATGTTTTGAATTTTGAAATGGTTGGAGACTTTAAACGCTAGCTTTAAGTTAACAGTTTATTCGCCGACGGTTATCGCTTCCCAATAACACTAAATTGGTGACAATAGACATTTATCCCCTCTAGTTTTTTAGTAAGTGCTTTTTAGTGGCAACGGACCTGTGATAAAATACTTTTTAAAACCCTTCTGTTGGGTAACTAGTTGACGGTTGACTTCAAAATCAGATTTTCTTTGGTCGGCTTGTATTTTCATAAACACAAAGTATATAATTTTTGCTTATACTAGGTATTAAGTAAGCAATTTTTTGTTAACCGGCAGAAACTCTGCTGCTGTATACATATCGAAACTATTTTTGCACTGCTTCATGGCTATATTTTTCTACATTTTTTGTTTGACGTTTCAGTTACTTTGCCATTACAGATTTTAAAAGATATTGAGCCTTCTTAGAATTCAAAATAGTTATGATATGAGTATTAAATGTAAAATATATTTTAAAATTTCATAAGGTATACAGCCTGCTTCAGATAAGTTGTAAACGTAGTTCATACCCAGGCGAGGAACAGTGTAAGGATATTGCTGGCATTATCAATCTTGAGATCAGGGTATATCCAATTTTGTTATATTACAGTTTGCTAACAATTTAAATCTCAAAATAAGCTTTATTTATGTAAACCCATCATATGCACTTATTCTACACAGATGGACAAATAACTTCACATGGATATCACATTGCATTGCCAAACCTTGTGACTGAGTTATTTAATAATATCTTCAAAATATTATCACATAACCCAGTAATTTCACTGCCTTTGTCACCTTTCAAACCGAAACAATTATAATTATGCTATTACAACAGGTAAATACAGGTAGAAAGTACCAGATTGTAATACTGATGACCCTAAGGACCCTAGGACTATAAGATCAGTCCTACCTTAAACTAGTCTGCCAGCACCAGACGGTAATTATATTAAATGTATGTTTACTAAACGAGTCACCAGAAAAGAACCTAAAAGTAAAACTGGTGGTGATAAAGGCTGCATTAACACCCAGTAATTAGTGTCAATGGAAATCCTAACGGCGTCAGCGCTAACAAACCTTTACCTTAAAGCTAGGATTAATCAATTTAATCATTCATTTAATCTTTGACTGTAATATGCTTTATAAATAATCTTACTTTTAATGTAATTTTAAATTTATTTATCGGTAAGCCTAATATGCTGCTTGGGGTTTTATTGTAAAATCTGAAATAATTACACTTTTGTGTGCCGTTTAATGGACACAGTGAGCTTATATTCATATCTTATATTAACATTACATATATTACAGTTATTCATAAACATACTTAGGTTTTTATGCAAATACATAATTCATATATGCCGTGAGGTACCGGCAAAGTAGAATAGTACCTCTCTCTGTACTAGGTGTCGTAAGAGGCGACTAAGGTACCAGAATTAAAAGATGGCGATATATCCGTCCGACACAGTGTACACCATCGTGAAAGCTGCGCTCTACGATTGCCAACACGCTTGCCCAGCGCGGCAATTATGGGCCAAATTCTCCCTATCTTGGGGAGTTCTATGTCCAATGGCAGTGATGATGATAATTCATATACATACTTACTATCTACATCAAAGGTCTTTTTGTGTCTTCTTTATAGATACCGCAAATATCCCTCTTCTGCAGCACAAATATTAAATTTTTCAACAGCACCTACCTACTACACAATAATATATCACTATACATAATACTGCGAAAATAACGAAATTAAATTAGACGATCCGTGTCTACCTCTTGTTTTTAACTGAAGATTTTTGTATATAGCAAATTCTGCAGAACTAAATCCATATAGCGAGATCAACTGTATTAGGTCTCCATTGGAGCTTGCTACGTAGAGTTTACCCTACCTAGGAATACTTTAGTATATACCATATGCAGTTCCTCATTCGAAACTATAATATACATGGATATGTTTGTTTAACATTTTGTGTAACTAATCTAATACATTTTATGTTTACCATTTAATGACATATTAATAGCATTAAACCGGTTTATTATTTGTAATTATTGTTTACATCGTAACTGTGAACCTGTTATATTATCACTTTGAATAAAAGAGAAGGTTAAGTGTGATGACACTGGAGATGTCCAAACAATACTCTATCATTTCTGACTCTCTGGATGTCGGAAGCATGCTTTAAAAGCGCGTTTAATCCCCTATTATAATCTCGTGAGACTGGAGAGAGCGTCTATGCCTGATGTGGAAGTCTCGCAGATCGAGCGAGAAGTAACAAGAAACAGGCTATTTCTGATTCCACTTGCGATCACTAACACTACAATTAAGTGAAAACTTCACCATAAATATAATCAAAACCAATATTATAAAGAGAAAAGATTTGTTTGTGAGTTTGTTTGCATTGAAAAGGCTCCGATGTTACTTGATGTTTTTCGAAGATTCTTCCAGCAAAACTACATTATCCTTATGTGATATAGGCTTAAACTAATAATGTAACACAAGGAGTATAATAATTACCTAAAAATTCATGATGATAGAATAAAACAATGCACTTCAACTTTTCAGTAAATGTAAAATGATTGTGTATGTGTGTTAAAGGCGATGGCGATCATGATTAACTGGATAAGCAAAGATTATGCTGCTTATCATGTAATCGCATCTGATAATTTAATAAATTCAATTTTATTCTAGCATACAATATATATTATGAAAATGTTTGTAACATTATATTATGAAAATGTTTGTATTTCCTAATAAATGCAAACTAAAACGTATTTCAGTAGCCTTATACTGAAAATAACCAAGAGAAACGCAGTGTAGCAAGCAATAAGCGTCCTTATTCAAGCCCACCATATTCCCCAACTTTAAATTCCGTTCACACCTATTATCCGACAAATAAATTATTATGCAATAATTCTCGCAATTAATAAGGGTTTTTATTAGAATTCTTCCGTGAAAAGCGGCGCCGTTGCGACATTCATTGTTTCACCGCACCGACTCATATTTTAGCGGTCATTGTTAGTTTTTACTTATTACGGTCCGCCATAGCGCGTGTGTAGATAATAAAATCCCTCACAAAGGTTGGATATTCGGCAAAAAGCCCGCTCTCCGCGCCCGAGTATTATTTTCGTTGGCAAAAAAGGGCAATTAACAAAAGCAACATTGCTCTTAATTGCGCTACTTTATTTTTAGCGTTTTTCGGAGTTAGAACGTTGACGCAACATATTTTTTAGGAATCTCGCGTTGTGGATTTGTAAACAGCGTTTTTATATTTCGCTCATAAAACACGAATCGCGAATGTTCAACTTTAACAATTTAATCTTTTATAAATGGCGGCGCATGACCTTTGGCTGCATAGCCTTTGCAAAACATACATGTTTACAAAAATGCTTTTTCATAGAAATATTTATTTATGCCTTCCACAACATATCCTCGTTACGTAAATCCCACTTATGTAACAAAATAAAGCCTGACAAACTGTAATGCTTTGCGCATAGATCATAGACTATCTTTTTTTTGGAGTTTTGTTAAATACAGTATGGCATTTTGTACTCTGGCCGGCATAGAATAATGTACTTATATGAAAATCTTTAAGTACACATTTTCTGTGTCATGTTGTTTATCCAGGATGAAGTTCTAAACTACGAAGCCGATTTTAATCAATCTTGCTTACAGTTTGATCCGATTTGAGAGATAAAATATTTTTATATCGACCTAGCGGCCGCCCGTGACTTCGCCCGTTTGGATTTCGGTGTACGCGGTAAGATTATAGACTGTAAATTTATAATTAAAAATATTCGGATATAGGTAGATGCATCGCAGAGCCCTAAACATAGACCAATAGGTAGCTACTGCAGCATGCTGTATTTACACAATATCTTTATAAATTATAACCTACTAGCTGTGCCCGCGACTTCGTCCGCATGGAATAATTTCTTTTTGGTACCATACTTCTTTACCTTAACTTATATAAACTTTGATTGTCAAGTTTATTTATATCGAATCAATGGCCTGAAAAATAAGTTTCAAGTTTCTAGCTAAATAAAATAAATAACGATACTTCCATACAACTTTTCATGCCCCCTTTCGACCCCCCACGAGCCTTTTTTCGAATTAAACAAATGCCTATGTCCTTTCTGAGGGTTTAAAGATTGTTTGTGCCAAATTTCATCAAAATCGGTTTAGAGGTATAAGCGGGAAAGTGTAACAGACAGACAGACAGACAGAGTTACTTTTGTAGTGTTTGCGTGAAAGAGTAACAAACAACTTACTTACAAACTTTCACATTGATAATATTATTAGATAATCATATTCGCTAGTTATTTCATAATAAACATCTAAGTATAGTTACGACAGGACAACGTTCGTCAGGCCGATTGTTGTTAAATAACACACAGATATAATTTTTATTATTTAATTACTACGCACTAAGTAAGGACATGTTTACTTGAAACTTACTCTATTCATATTAGAAGCAATAATTAGTTTCCTTTGTTAGGGTTGAAGCAATGCATACGCCAAAATACTCGTAATTATATTTAATGGTATTTCCAGTAATGTACTAAAAAAATATTATCATTATATAGCAGCCATAAGAAGTCCACTACAGGACAGAAAAAAAAAATTTTGCCCATAATTACCGCGCTAGGCAAGCGTGTTGACAATGGCAGAGCGCAGCTTTCACGATGGGGATGCTGCTGCTCATCCCCAGCCTTTGTATTTGAGCACCGCCATCTGTCAGTTCTGGTATCATAATCGCCTATTACGACACCTGGTACAGAGAGAGGTAGACTACTACGTGGTATTATTGAGTTGTTTGCTAATTGACGGATTTTATATTGAACTAATCAATTTTCGCCGAGAGGTACCGCCAGAGTAGAATAGTTCACACACTGCACGAGGTGTCGTGATATCAAACAGATAGTTTTTATTATCTTATTTCAACGCACTAAATAAGGGTGAGTTTACTTGAAACTTACTTCATTTGTGTCAGAAACATAGACAAATGTTTTCGTTGTTTCTAAGATTGAAGCTATGTATATGCCAAACTACGCGGATATATGTATAAAATAATATTTTCAGAATAATACCTAAAGAATAATTATCATCATCATACCAGCTATTGAAAGTCCACTGTTGGGCAAAGGCCTCTCCAAGAAAGACTTATTTCTCATAATTGCCGCGCTGGGCAAGCGTGTTGTTAATCGCAAAGCGCAGTATTCACGGTAGAGATGCTTTTGCCGAGTACCGACAGAGTAGAATTGTACCTCCCCTAGTATCAGTTGTCGTAAGAGGCGACTAAGGTACCAGACCCGACAGATGGTGGTATAACCATCTGATTGAATGTAGCTCATGTACACAGGGCTATTTCCATAATACAATTATTTCGTTCAATGAGAACTGAGTAAGATTTATCAATAACATCCCCACTAGTAAAATATCAGCCAACCACTAAGTGAATTCAATTAAACTTTCTCCCTTCCACCCCACCCCAAAAACTGGGGACTTTCTCATAATTGCCGCGCTGGGCAAGCGTTGAACGTAATTTTTGCGATGCAGTTTCCCACCCCCGCCCTGTGCATTTGAGTTACACTTTTTCTAATGGATATACCGCCATCTATCGTTTACGGTAAGTCAGTCGCCTCTTACGACACCTGGTACAGGAGGAGGGTACTGTTTTATTCTACCACACAGCTTTCTGCCGGCACGTGGTACCTTGTGATAATACTAGCAACTAGTAGCAGTACTACTAGCGTCTATACCTTGTAGTCTAGAATTTTTTTTATTTATAGTGGTATGGTATTTGTTTAGTCATATAAAAAAATCTGTTGTTACGTAATTCTGAAATAATCTTCCAAATCAATAAAATGAACAATAGCGATGCTTTGTTTTGTAACATTTCTTTAATTCTAAAGCAACTTTCTTTCTTTTAATACATATTTCAAAGAAACATTTAATAGACTACGGTTTAAACTTCGGACAATGAACAGTTCATAAAATACCTTGTCTCTGTGACCGTTCGCAGAAGAAAATGTACCAATTAGTGTCTTAATGCAATAGTGCAGCCGAGGATCATTTAAGATCCAAGAATTTATTCCAAGGCACTACTTAGTATTTTTAAAGGCTGTCCGCGGCAGTAAAAAGTCTTAATGCGTTCTTAACTTGGTTTAAATTGGCATATCTTTATTGCTGAACTAATATTTATTGAATACCTCCTTCCTACTGGAAAGCGCAGCGTAGACTGATGACCTGGAGAAGGTATCGGGGAGTCGTTGGTTTCAGGCGGCACAAAACCACACGCTATGGCGTGAATTTGGTGAGGCCTATGGATATAGGCCTCACCAGGCCTGCTGGATAGCAGTGGACGTCTGTGTCATCAGGTACCGGTGTATCCTCTGGAAACAGCGTGACTTAAATGTATCAGGACGGGGGTAGACAACAGCTATCCCTCAGCGAAACTGCGCTTTGCGTTAACCGCTATCCCGCTTATTCAGCGAGGTAAGTATGTGCAAAATTCCCTGTTTTTTGATCAGGTCTATGTGCAGCTGTGCTTTTTTTTACAGTTGCTATAAAAAGGATGATAATGATTTTTTGCATTTTTTTTTGTAAGATCCCTAGGGAAATAAATAAATTAAAGTAAAAGAAGCAAGAGCCGTATGAAAATTAAGATTAAAGCAAATGGAATCCAGATACTAATTAACTGCTAGAGACTGAATTTTATTTTACATCAGGTCCAACGGGAACTTTTCGAGATCTAAAAGAATCTCTTCTCCTTTCTTGAAGTTCAATACAAATCCCAAAATTTTGTTTTGATTTCCATTTGGCGTATAAGATAGGATCCCTACCATTTGCGTTGCACCCTCGGGCCCTTCAAATATCTATGATGTCTGAATATCAGTGATATTAATAAACTGCTGTGGGGTACCAGTAGTTGTGGTCCTATTGATTGAACACAGTTTAACTTAAAGTTGGCTGTTGTTATTGTTATTATTTTAAATAAAATAAAATAAATATCTTTCAGTCCAGTATTTTTGTATTATTCCTCACCAACACATCAACAGATTGACGTCTACTTTTGGATATAGGTCTCCAAGATTTGGATATAGGTCTACAAGTAGCAATCGCAGAGCGTAACGACGGGGATCCTGCTGCCCATCCCCACCCTCTTGAACTACACTGTTTCAGATGGATATACCGCCATCTGTCGGTTCTAGTATCTTTGACGCCTCTTACGGCACCTGGTACAGAGAAGGGTACGTACTTTTCTACTCTGCCGGTACCTCTCGGATTATATTATTTATTAAAGAAAAAAAATATTCTGTCTCCGGTAACAGGCGGGACTAAAACCTGCATCTTTCCCATACCGAAGACTGCACTACTGTCGTGCTACCGAGACCTCAGCAGATATATCAAATTTTGTAAATAATATCTATACTAATATTATATAACTGAAGTTTTTGTTTGTTTAAACGCGGTTATCACAGGAACCGCTGGTCTGATTTAAAAACCATTTTTGAGTGTTGGGTAGTCCATTTACCGAGGAAGGGTAGGCTATCGAAATCAGTATTCTATACGGACAAAGACGCGGTCACTGCTAGTCTTAAAAATAATTTAGCATTATCTATACATATTGAGGTCTTAATACTAGTGTTTACTGCGAATAACTAGTTGGTTAAGCAACTGAGCCATAGGTTCAACTAATAGGATCTTATTGAAAAATCAAATAAGCTGATACCTCAACATAATTACATGCAGGAACCGTGTGAGCTGTACGTAGTAATTACAACTAATTTTCTTTTAAAACGTTTACAGTTCATAACAGGTTTTACTAGATACCACAAACATTTAACAATCACCGGCTATGAAGTTAGTTTCGTTTCTGGTAATGAGGCAATGACATGCGAAAGGGTGAAACACCGTTTTAACGGTTCAATTTGCCTTTTTTGTTATCAATACCGATGTTTTCAAAATGTTTTGTTTATTCGTAAGATTTTTTTTCTATAGTTGATAGGCTCGATGGCGCAAATGGTACTACCATTTTAACTTGTGCTTCAAGGGTCATGAGTTCGATGCCCACCCAGAGCAAATATTTATATGAAGATTTATTTGTTTTTTCTGTGTCTGGGTGTTGAATACACATATGTATTTAAGTAGTATATTTGTGATTCCTCTGATGTCTGGCATCCGTAACCTAAGTTATTTAAGCGACCTACCACGGAGTCAGGTCAATGTATGAGATGTTGTGGGATTTGTTATTTAACTAATAAACTTGATCGATTTATAAAAGGAAAGCAACGCCTTTTTAACATAAACTATATTATATTTTTATAAGATCCCAGACAATGAAAGCAAGATTTATGTACTTTTGTACATTTGTAAGTAATAATTGAAAACTACTAAAATTAATTTATAAATTCTTTAATGAATAGAAAGCTATATTATCGGCATGTGACATCCCTACTTATATATTATATTAAAAATGCGAAAGTAACTCTGTCTGTCTGTCTGTTACGCTTTTCCGCTTAAACCCCTGAACCGATTTTGATGAAATTTGGCAAAGACAATCTATAAACCCTGAGAAAGGACATAGGCTATTTTTTTATTCCAAATAAGGGTTGTAGGAGGTTATGGGGGTCAAAAGGGGGGATAAAAAGTTGTATGAAAGTATCATTATTTTTAGAGCTAGAAACTTGATTGATGATTATTGATTATTATGACGACATAAATAAACATGACATTCAAACTTTGTATAAGTTAAGGTAAAGAGGTATGGTACCCAAAAAAGCTTCCACGCGGACGAAGTCGCAGGCACAGCTAATAACCTACATTTTATCTCTGTACTATGGCGGGAACTGGAATCGAGCGGATGGAACCGCGTAGCGCTGTCATAAAATCCTATCATCTATATATAGAAAAATCACGTCACTTTGTTTGTTCGAAATTACATTCACCATTATCCAGAAACCCTTTGACATAGTAGGCAATATATAAATTGACCTATAGTTGCTAACAGGCCAACAATTACCAGGTTTGTAAGTCGGTACTATTTTAGAAATCTTCCATACATCTAAATGCATTCCTGACTGTGAGAATTAGTGTAAAAAATAAGGCAAAGAAGCGTGGCAACGAGTAATAAATAGTAATTGGAGGAAAGTTGCCTCATCCAGCGCCCTTAGGCATGTCCAGAGATTTTAACTTGAAATAAATATTATTTTTGTCCAAAAACAATAAAAAAAAATCTCACAATATCTCATAGTATAAATATAATGGTTATAAGTGGATAGTGTGTGATAGAAGATAGATATACCCACTTTACAAAAATACCAGTTCTTTTTTTGGATTTGTAGAAATTTGGTATTTAATATCTTGAATATAAGAGTTAGAGCGTTCAGTTAAGAATTTTCGATTACCTCCAGTTAGTATACCTCTAGTCAATGGATTTGGAATTCATTTAGATGTACAATAACATTTTTTTTAAAATTGCTGCCTGAATATGTTTTTTTTACAGACGATTTATTACCTAAATAGGTTACCCTTGTTGTTTTAAAGCCAGAGCTCTCTCTGTCCAGTCTATAAATAGTATACCTATCACCAAACAGCTCCAAAAAATGTTAGAGCTAAGCATGGTTCGATTCATACAATAATGTTATAATAGAGCTAAGGTACATTTCTTATACAAGCATGGGTTTTGTTACGCAACCCACGAATATTTTGATAACAAATTGCTGAACGCAGCTTTCACGACGGGGATGCCCACCCCCACCTTCTGCATTTGAGCTACACTATTGCGGATAGATATACCGCCATCTATCGGTGCTGATACCTTAGTCGCCTCCTACGACACCTGGTACAGAGAGAGGTGCTGTTGTACTCAGCTGATACCTCACGGCTTATTAATTATTTATTATAACATAATTAAGTAATGAACATTTGCTAACGTTACAATACCTTCACCAAAACTACAAGAAGTATTGAAGGAGGCGACTAAGGTATCAGCACCGAACACTGACCTATTTCATAAGAAAAATAAATACTTATTGTTTACGATATATATGGTTTATAAAAGAATTTTCACGATTGTTGAGGCGAAATTGCTTTGCAACGTAAATTACAAAAAAAAATCATCAACAAGCCCTCTGGGTTCTTTGTAGGCAAAATAAAAATATCAAAGAGTCTTGGGTTCGATTCCCACTTAAACTCCCTGGTTAACAGTTGTTTATTTTTCACTAAACAAAACACTGTGCCTAAGTAATTAGAACATTTTGCTTTGTTTTTCTTAATTTCTTCGTTAATAGTTATAAAACCTAATATATTTACTTCTGTATATCAGCCATAAGACATCCACTCTTAGGTATAGGCCTCCACAAATAATTTCCAATAGAACCGGTTATGTCCGGCGCGAACCTGCGGTTTTAGTCAGATCGTCTGTACATCTTGCTGCTTACTGCTTACTGCCCTACGATGCGGTTGCCGGTACGTGGTCACCATTCCAGAATCTTTTGAAATTCATATAAAACTAATAATTAAGTGTACCTAAGACAAACTAAAATAGCTCGAGCACTGTTTTGTCACACATAGTGTCGTCAAACACGTATACAATAAACAAGATAATATTTAATTTCCAAAACAGTGGCGATCATTTCGACAGGCGGCCGGAGGCGGAGGGAACCCTCCGGCAAATGTCCCGGAAAGATAAAAAGTAAAAAGAAAAAGAGAGAAAGAAGTCCCGCGCACCTAAATCATCCCGTATCAGCTCGCCATGCTTTTATTTAACGGTCGAGTTTTGGAAGAATGGCGAACTTAATGAAAGAACCGCTACATAAATTTAGGATTAGGACGAACGGATTGGTTAATTTATTGGTATTATTTCAACAGTTTGCTGGGCTCGATATTGGGTATCGGCTCAGAATGCCCTGGCAGCAGTTCTCCATAAATCTTCCAAGTATTTTTTCCCATGTTCGACTCGAATTTCAAAACATGGTGGGCTCATTTGGTGATTTCCTTTAATCAGTGAAACCATCAAAATTGGTTTAGAATCTTTTTGTACAAAAATACAAATCTTGCTTACATTATTATATTGTGTGGAGATCCCTATTATTTTCTTATGGTGAAAGATATTTTTAATAATTGGTCAAGTAGTTCAAAATATACTTTATTCAAGTAGGCCTATTACAAGCCCTTTCGAAACGTCAAAAATAATATATAAAACAATTTTAATTCAGAAATATGAATCACTAAATGTTGCATTATTATCATAATGCTGATGACCCTAGTGACCCCACGGGACCATAAGTGTCACCTAACATATAAATTAGGTCTACCTTATACTAGCCTGCCGGCACCAGACGATTTTAAAACTAAATTCAATGAGTAAGAAAAACTAGTGGTGATATTTTACATCAATAAAATAAATAGTAAACGTACTGCAGTTAAGTTCTGACATGCAAATAAAAATAAAATCTTTACTTTTTATAATATCAGTTTATATATACATCATCCGCATCCATGTATCATTAAAAAATCAATTAAAAATTATATATTCTACAACGATTGAAATCTAAGACGGGCCCGATGGCGCAGATGGTAGTGATCCTATCATATACGCCAAGGGCCGTGCGTTCAATTCCCACCCAGGGCAAATATTTAGGGTGTTAGATATATGTGTTTGAGTAGTATATTTGTGATTCCTTTGGGGTTTGGCGTCCGTAGCACAAGTGCTTTAAGCAATTTACCACGGATCAGATCAATGTATGAATTATAGAATCAGGAATTTATTTATTATTCTTTATTGTTTATTTTTTGGATGAAGATATATGATGAATATTTCTGTTTGTTCTGTGTCCGGTTGTAAACTGCGTATTTATGTATTAAATAAATGGTTCGTCTGTTGTTTTATATCGGTAACACAACATCTCAGGTCTAATATTTTTATCTCAACTATCAGATAAACTGTTGTTGCAAATGTTGGAATAAATTATCAAGTCTCTCATCTGAAATGGTGTACGTAGGATCATTTGACACTACAACAGAAAATTAAAACTCCATTATGAAGGAATCGCAAAAATCTACACAGCGCATTTGACAATAACAGCGAGAAGGTAAAACCAACATTGTAGGCTAAGGCATATAATTTTATAGGTCTTATTTAGAAATCTAATTCGGTCCCTCGCAACAGTAACATAATTCCTGTAAATCCAGCTCATTCCAGAACTCCAGGTTTATTGTACATCCAGTTTATTACAGATTAAGCGACGTTACTGCGCTCGAGGATGGCGCGGATTATAGCCGTGAGATTCGTTTTTAATACAAACCGCGTATACAAATTCTTTTTTATATTACATTTTAATCATTCGCGCACACAATGGAACGGTTTTCATGACACTGTTCAATAACTTCAACATGGGGCGAGATTACGTCCATTATTTTTTCTTAATATTAGGGTATCTTATCAGCAAATAGAAATAAGGAGTTTCAAACAGACAGACTTATCACGTTTTTTTTGTATAATGCGGGAATCAAAACCGCGTCGCTTACGTTTTTTTTTACAATACCAAGTTGACAAATAAGCTTACAGTTCGCGTGATAGTCAACATCATCACAGCCTATAGGCACTCGGAACATCTCAAGGATATCACTAGTTAATTATGTTAAAATGCAATTTTTGCCATTAGACCGCTCGCCATCGGCAAGGACTTTCTATATGTTACTTAAGAAGACCTCGTACAAAAGGTCGCCTGCATTGGTACCTCACTCTCACCTATTTCTACCGCAAAATAGCAGTGTTCGCATTGCTGTGTTCTGGTTTAAAGGGTAAGAGAGGCAGTGAATTTACTGGGTAATGTGGCATAATATCCTCAAGTCAGTCCTTAAGGCTGGCAATTCGTTAGTGATATCCTTGAGATATTACGAGCGTCTATAGCCTGCAGTGACGCGGACTGTATGCCGAGAATATACCTTGATGTGTACGTACCCCCAATAATTTCCTCCTGTTGACGCTTCGTGAAATGACAGTACAGAAGTCTTCCCGAGAGACTTTACTCCGATCCTCTAAAGGTCTCCATTCAGGTAGTAAACAGGTTTAAAGGGTCAGTAACGCGTTTGTGACACACCTGGCAAGCGTTCATTCAGGTTATGGCAAAATTTTAACTTCCGGTTGGGGTTGTAAGTTACTTTTCCATCATCGTGGTGCAAATTTCTTGTTGAACCTAAATCCTTATAAATATAAATAGACGGTCCCGAGGGCGCCGACGGTAGTGATCTTAACTTGTGCGCCACGGGTCGTGGGTTCGGTTCCTACCCATAGCAAATATTTATATTTGTGTTTCATCTGTGTTTTGGTGTTAAATATGTGTATTTAAGTAGTTGTTTAGCGTCTGTAACACAAGTGCTTTAAGCAACTTACTCTCAGATACTCAGACGTCAGGTCAATGTATAAGATTTATATATATATACCCACAAACTTTTATACATTGACCTGACTCTAGAGTAAGTGGCCTAAAGTGGCTTATATTTATAAGGACCTAAGTTCAACAAAAAATTTGCTTGTAACAAAATATTTATATATATATAATATAATTATATATCCTAACATCCCTGTATTTACTAGAATTCCATAAATGAGAATATATGTTTTTTCAGATATTTGCTAACGATCGCTCAACGCAACCCGATCCATTTCATAATCTTTTCAAACCGCACATTTTTCAATAATATTCATAACATTTTTATTATTCCCCCCAGCGATTTGCCAACTAAGCCGAAAAGTGTTTTGGATGAAAAACGGAATCAATTTACTTAATGGAGTGATACGATGCCAGTGTTGGGTTTTGATACCGTCTATATGTTTGTTGGTTGAAATGTGTATGCGTCAATTAGATACTGAACCTGATAAGCAAACACGCTAGAACATTTAAATATTATGTGTGCGTTGACTTAATACATATTCATATTTTATACAAGTCTTGACTTAAATACAAAACTGTCCCAATTCTACAAGTAAGGCTGTAAAAGTGGTCATTTGACTCGTTTATAATGATTTGCAACTCAATCTTTAACACATGAATTCTAACACTCCTAAGATTCTTCGACTCAAGACTGAAGGTTTATTCTTAAGATTATCATTTAAAAAAAAAAGTGACTGACTCGAGTGCACAAAAAGGTTCGAATTCTTGTGTGAGTCAACCAAATGTTACGGTTGTTCTGTGATTATATCATCTTCTGTATATAAAATAGGAGAAACTGACTGACTGACTGGCATATCAACGCAGGGCTTAACTATAAGTGTTAGAATCTTGAATATTTGAAAAAAATCCACCCATAATTACATCATAAAATAAAACACAAAAGAAACCCTGTAAGTTATAAGCCCGATAATTATTTGAATCAAAATTCCCATGGATATGGTATCTATACTCCTTTCTATAATCCGTTCTTTACAAAGTAATAATTAGTATATAATTATATACATTTATTAAAAATTCACATCTGTGACTTTTCGACTCCGTGATAAATCGCTTAAGGCATTTATGTTACGGACATCAGGTAAAAGAAACAATACGAAAGAATATCGAAAATCAATAATTCAATTAACGTAAAGGACATACGGACCAAAAAATTGTTAATTATTTATTTCTGACTTTTATTAATAGTTTTAAGTAACATCTTTCTTTGTTCTTCCTGCAAACCTACACATTTCCTCTTACGATATTTGCATTTATGACCGTGGATATGCGGGGCTACATATTTTGCCGAAATTGTCCCATACATGACGGACCGCAACTCATCACTGGCATCTTGTGGAGTCACGTAAAGCTGCCCTAACTCGTGTTCGGAACAAGATTCTAGAACCAATGTCAACTAATTCCATACACGATCACAAACTTAGTGGTCCACTTTGAAGTTCAGAAGTGCATACATTAAGACAAGTTTCAGGCAAAGGCACAGTAAAAGGTAGAATGTTTGTCAGTTTGTGTGTACAGTTTAGAGAAATGATTGAAGATTAAATAATCAATATTATTAAAGTTTCATAGAGATGCCGTTTATCATACTGGCCATTAGAAGTTTACTGCAGGGCACAGGCCTCCCCAAGAAAGGGAGAATTGTCGCGCTGGGCAAGCGTGTTGGAGGCTGGGCAAGCAATCCTGGAGCATGGCTTTCGTACCGGGGATGCTACTGCCCATCCCCGCCCTATATATTTAAGCTACACTGGGGAGAAAAGAAGAACACTCATGGTTATATTTTGGACAAATCTTTATAAATTATAGCTTATGTGTTATTCTAACATATAAGCTATATTATTGTAAAGTTTCATTCAAATCTATTTAGTATTCTAACTTTTTTATAAAATAATTAGTGTACTTACATATTCCTTTACAAGAAAATATAACATCTATTACTAGAACTGAAAACTAAAATGTCCTAAAAAGGATGCTATACAAACCATTTGCAGCAAGTCCGACATCAACAATCTAACAAATATTTTATTGATAATAAAAATAAATTGAACTAGATGAAAATCAACTAGCGTATCAAGCAAAAAAAAAACATCGCATCGCATTTATTTATTTAATTAAATGCACAACAATTATACTATTGACAATTTAGTTTAATATATTATATGAGTATTGTATACTTACATAATATATTCCCAAAACATCTCATACATTGACATGACTCAGAGGTAAGTCGCTTAAGACACTTGTGTTACGGACATCAAACCACAGAGGAAAAACAAATAAACTTCTTAAATAATCTTTTAACACCTAGGCACAGAATTTTTATCATAAAATTATTTGTCCTGGGTGGGGATCGAACCCATGACCCTTGGTGCGTAAGATAGGATCACTACCATCTGCGCCATTGGCCCGTCTCGACCTATAAAGATAGAGAAAAAGATTTGTTATTATGTATATAACAATAAAATACCATATCGTATTTATTTGATACCTCAATACGAACAATTCGGGATACAACCCCCCACAGAAAAATTCCAAGCATTTCACAGTTTTCTGAGTACATACACTAAATCGCGACATGACATCGGTTGAAACTGAGAAAAACGAGTTGTTTTCTTCGCGGTGGTCGTTCGCCGCACGACCGTCATATTTCAGGAATGAGTGTGAAATCATATTTTTGAAGCGAGTCGAGAGAGTACCAGGCCGTAAACCGCTGTATTGTTCGCGACGTCGTAACACCACGATGCATTTATGTTGCACAGCCACTCCACCGTTAGGGCGACATGAAAAATATTTTGGCTCATTTTGTTGGTAAACAACAATGCATTTTTGAAGTACCACCCTAACGTTGAATACGCTTCCCCTAAATCTCAGGAATACTTCATCAATATTATTATATTGGCCGTGACTGAAAAAAGAAATATAAGGCTTTTGTAAATGCAGCGTTACCAGGTAATTATCTTTTCATCTGACATCTCCTTTCAAATGTTTTCTCACTTATACATATCTGGTATAATATTTATTTAATTTACCTATATGTATTGCATCGCTTTATCTGTTTTTAATTTTGCTCGTTGGTTGGCTAGATAATGTCACAAGGGATTTGGTCCGCCATGTTTACATTTTATTTCTTATGTGCAAACATTTAAATAAATAATTGTAAGTCTTAAGTTACAACAGAATTCTAATTTGTACATATTTATCCGTCACCTGCAATTTAGTTCAAAGACTCATTGTACTGAAAAGCTGTAATTTGGCATCGATATACATACCAATAATACCAAATTAAATCAAGAAAAATAATACAGCTAAATAAGATTGACGACTGCAAAAGAATAATCAATTCAACAAAATTACTAGTTGTAGGGATCTGTGTCTCAAAAGGAAAAAAACCCTCATAGGATATCTTTGTTGTCCTTCTGTCGGTCTGTTTGTCTTGGATAGCCGTGGAAATGCGTAGGAAGGGAATGATAATTGAAATGATCATATAAAAATTATAAGCTATACCCTGGAAGTCGTAAATAAATCTACTAAATCATAATCATCATATGCGATTGGGAGTCCACTGCTAGACATAGACCTCTCCAAGAAAGGGGGAATTTTATCCATAATTGCCGCGATGGGCAAGCGTGTTGGCAATCGCAGAGCGCAGCTTTCGTGACGAGGATGCTGCTGACTATCTCGGCCCTGTGAATTTGAATGACCCTGTTGCGGACGGATATACCACCATCTGTCGGTTCTAGTACGCTAGTCGCCTCTTACGACACCTGGTACAGGGGGATATACTATTATTATCTGCCGGTATCTTACAGCTTCGTCTCACTGTTGAATTTATTAAATAGATTCAACATTTTGGATCCCTATTTTCTAATAATTCAATCATGAAATTTGTCAACATGAAAAGTTGAAAGGTTTGTCTGAATTAAAACAAAAAATACGTTAATTTGTTGTTCCAATCCAAAAAGTGTCGTATTCACATCAAAAGTAACTTTCAGTGGGAGAGCCTAATTTATTTGTCTT
The DNA here is from genome assembly GCA_020976665.1 of Heortia vitessoides. Lineage (NCBI taxonomy): Eukaryota > Metazoa > Arthropoda > Insecta > Lepidoptera > Crambidae > Heortia > Heortia vitessoides. The sequence continues at coordinate 900,983 of JACJUM010003174.1, forward strand.
TTTATTTCCAAAAATAAGAACATAAGTAATCATAGCAATGACAGTAAACAGATTACTCTATATATCAAGACAAAGTCCCTCAAGTCGACTAAAAGACATAGCTTCTGGAAACTTAACAGATGTTTCCAGACTTGAACGACACAGAAAAAGTATTTATCATATCTGGCAACCCATATAGTTACCGGTACAGTACAAATCTAGTCACAATACCTGCAAGTCAGGGTGTCATTCCAAGTAAATACTCTTTATTTAAGTAGGCCTATTACAAATACTTACGAATCGTGAAATATAATAAATAGAACAATTTTAATTCAGAAATATGATGTACTCATTACCTATTACATTCATAATACTGATGACCCTGATGACCCAACGGGATCATAAAAGTCATTTAACATGTAAATTAGGCCTACCTTAGTAGGCCTAATTTACATGTTAAATGTATGTATTAGTCCGCCAGCACCAGTTGTGTCTTAAAAGCTAAGTTTAATGCAGGTTCATTACACGAGTCAACAGAAAGGAACCTGCAATAAAAACTGGTAGTTATAAAGGTACCATCAATACTAAATAGCGTTAATGGAATACCCGCGTGGGCGCTAACAAACCGTTGTCTTAAGCTAGGCTAGACCAATTAAATTTCAAGCAGTTTATTCATTAATATAATCTTTAACACTACAATATGCTTTAAAAATAAGCCTACTCCAGCTACTTCTAGCAGCCGACCAATTAAAGCCCGTTACCAGTACAGTACAAACCGAGCCACAACACTCATACGTCAAGAGGTCATTCCAAAGAGGTCACATATTCAAGTTAAATCCATTTTAAACGAAAGTCTGAGCCGTATTCATGCGATACTCAGACTCAATTTGATCAATGAATTGTTAGAAATATTCTCAATAAACGTAACAGTAGAAAATAGGACTCAATTGAGTATAAACCTGGTTATCTTTTTGACAGACTGTTTTATTTAAAAATAAAATACATTCGCATTGTTTGTTTTAAGAATAAGTGACATCGTTTTCAATATATATTTTGTGGTCGAGATTCTAAGTATTAAAAAAAAGATTTGACTTTATTCCGTTTTATATTCTTTCTCAAGGTCACGCAGGAATTTATGAGAGATTAATTGTTAATTGTAACATTAAATCGACAGTTGCAGTTGCAGTAACAGTTGCATTTAGAAATATCATGAAAATTAACAATTTAAAAATACACTTTTTCATCATTCCCTTTATTTAAAGTTTTAATATTATGTTCATATTGAAATTAAGTAAGACGAAAAAGAAATTTAAGGCCGGTGACCCAAAATACAGGCAGCTCTATCTATCTTAGACTTTACACCAAACGTAAATTTTACAATATTTCTTGCATCTGTAATGTAATTTTGTAGTAAGAACAATTTTAGTTTATGTTGATTTATTATTAATAGACTGCCTTGTGGTACCGGCAAAATAGATTAATACCTCCCCTGTATCTGATGTCGTAAGAGGCGACTGAGGTACTGAGGAGCAGCAGTATTCCCGTCGCGAAGCTACGCTCTGGGGTATCTAATTAGAGGCAAATTACCCCTTTATTGGAAAAGCCTGTGACCAGCAGTGGACGTTTCAGGGCTGCTTTGATGATAATTAATACATAATTCCAATTAAATACAGTATCGAAACTACTTTGATGAAATAACTCTATTATCTTATTATTGAAGTCACTAACTATACAACAGCAATAGAAAAAATCACACAGAATCTCGTATGTTGCATTTTAAGCACATGTGTTACGGACATCACCGACCTGAAAAATCACAAATATGTACATGTATGCAATACATGCATTGTTCTAGACACAGAATAAACACAAATATCATCATATAGTTTTGCACTGGGCCGAAATCGAACTCACGACCATTTGCGCACAAGATCATCAGCCAGATCAGGACGATGGCAATAATTATAAACAATAAAAACTTTTGTCTGTAAATTCTTGCAAACTTTTCCGTCTCCAAGAAATGCTAGTCGACTAAGTTTGGCACTCTGATTTATGCATCACCAGCAAAATAGCAGCCGTGAAACGTCCACTGCTGGGCATAGGCCTCCCTATGAAAAGAGGATTTTGCCCGAAATTGCGGCGCTGGACAACCGTGGGGGGAATCACAGAAAGCAGTTTTGCGACGGGAATGCTGCGACTCATCCCCGTCCTATTCTATTTGAGCTATTACTACTTCGAGTAGTATCCCCCACAAAGGGATGTTTCATCTTTTTATTTTATATTATGAAGTCAGAAAATGTATCATCAAGCGGCACGTATGCTTGCGTGCTGCTTGATGATAAGCGTGACCGCAGCATATAGACACTCGTTTCATCACAGAGATATCACTAGCGTGTCGCCAACCATGTGAACTGAAGATACAATGTCACATTTACTGCCTGGTTTACCGTTTGGCAGTAGAAATAGGTAGTAGACGTAGTCAGGTACCAATCGGTCTACCTCCAGTAATTCTATTCTATTCTGCAAGTACCTAGGTTTATGCATTTAATATAGTATATACATTTAAAGAATATTCCTGAGTGGGGACTAAGTCGCAGCAAACATTAATACGACACGGAGCATTCACGGCCGTCACAAGCGGAGACAATAGCGCCGGAGGCTTTGTTCAGATAACACTCAATCCCAGCACGTGGCGGGCAAATAAAAACTCCGCCAACTCGGAACTTGGCCCCAGCGCGGCCCGCCCCTTACTTTTTCTGCCCAAACAAATAATTAATACGAGAGAATAGAAAGGATAGCCCAAGTGAAACGTAACAGATTTTTTTTATCTCATTTGGTTGCATATCTATCGAGGATTTCTGATTACTAAAATATAATAACAAATTCACACTTTGACATCTCATACATTGCCCTGACTCCGTAATTATCTTAAAGCGCTTGTGTTACGGATATCAGACAGCAATAAAAATTATAAACAGTGTTGTACACAAGTGTCTTGATGCGGGGACGTTATAATTCAAAGACATCGCTTCTACAGTACAAATACTGCGATCACATCGGTGGAGTAGCCCCAGAAGACGATTCCTTATCGAATCCAAGGGACTGCGTAGCTCACGCAGAGCGTAAGAGAAGCTACGAAAATTTTGCTCACAGCGCTTTCCGCGTCATTGTTGAATCCAAGGTGATACCGAGAAGTGAAAATATACGGACTTCTTCAATTAATTTTCCTTGATGAGATATTGACAGTGGTGTTGGTAATCTTTGGTGTGGATACCATTGTATTATTTCAGTTTTTGCGAAGTTTACTAGAAGAATCCACTCTTTCAATGCATTTACATTTTTTTTTCGGCAATTACTAATCGTTTCTGGTAATTTGTTAATATTTTCTTGTTCTTCAGTTATTATAATAGTGGCGACATCCGCAAAGTTAACAATCCTTTGCGACATCACTATTGACAGTTTCTTTATATAAGCTGAGAATAGTAGAAATATATTCTTAGTTTATATAAATAATAAGCAATTAGCTACCCTGCAGTATAGACCCCGATCCATTTGCAAGAAAATATATGAAATTTAATAACATTAATAAATAAATATTTATATATTATAAGTTTGTTTCTGTGGAACACCAACAGCGTTTTTTATTATTACATTAAATACATACACGTTATTAATCCTAATGTAAAGAATAGGTTTTCAGGTTTAGTTAATTATTTATAAATTAATCCTATTTTAATTATCTACACTAACATATAACAATGATATAATCTTTGAAAACTGGATTGAATATTATCCACAAGTAATTTATGTGTGTGAGAGACACAGTCCCGATTCTATTTGCCCAAACTTAATTCCCAACACTTGGGGGACAAATAAAACGCGGCCAACACAAAACTTGGCCCCAGCGCGCCCACACGCACCTTCTCATTGTTTCGGCAAACATTTGCCTGTATTAGAGAGAAATACATTAATTTATTTTGGCAAGCAAAAATAATAACATGATAGTTTAACATCAGCACGTATGTTTTCGTCTGACCGATACACTTGTTTGAAAAATCTATACTAATAACATAAAGCTGAAGAGTTTGTTAGTTTGTTTAAACACGCTAATCTCTGGAATCGCTGCCTTGATTTGAAAAATTCTTTCAGTGTTAAATAGTTTAATTATCGGAAAACCCTATAGGTTATATAACATTACGCTAAGACCAATATCAGCATAGCCTAAATGATGCTAGGTTCGTTCTACTATTTAACGCGGATGAAACCGCGTGCGCCGCTAGTGTTGATTAATTCCAAGTACCAACTGAATTGTATATGTAGGGGTAATAAGTGGAGTTGAAGAAAACCACCATTCTTATTTACCTTATATTAAAAATAATATATAGTGCCGTGAGGTATCGGCAGAGTAGAATAGTGCCTTCCTTTGTAACATGTGTCGTAAGAGGTGACTAAGGTACCAGAACCGACACATGGCGGTATATCCCTTCGAAACAGGAGCTCAAATGCTGCTGCATCCCCGTTGCAAAAGCTGCGCTCTGCGATTACCAACACGCGTGCCTAGCGCGGCAGTTATGGGCAAAAATCCCTCTTTCTTAGAAATCCTACATCTAGCCGTGGACTTCCAATGGCTGTAATAATGATTAAAAATAAAATATGAAGCGTGTGTACACACAACAACCTACACAAATCCGTCAACACTCCGCAAGTAAAACTAATTTTATTATAAATAAAATATCATTGTTTTATTTGTGAATACATTTTATGATACAGCAAGTTATCAAGACGCCAAAAATGTTTGTGACTCTCCAAAAATTATCAAGAACGGATAAATGTTAAGAAATATCCAGGAAAAAGTAGATTCCGGATAAGGCAGCCGTCTTAGGTACAAGACGCAACTCCGCTAAACGCAAATCCCCGAAGCCTTTTAGTTTGACGTACGGCAATACCAGACGCGGCAATAAATCCGCCCCCTCATTGGACGAAAAACACGCAAAATTGTAAAACGTAGGAGCGCAGATTAAAGCATGCATAGTTAAAGGGGTAACTCGCAAAGATATCGCCTCCCCTCCCCTCCCCCCCCCCCCCCTTAGCCCTAACCTCCACCCCTCCGGATCACGGTTATTCGTTCGGTTGCCATGAATAATTCATAATCCACAACCCAACACTCGCAAATGCCGATCCTGTGTTAACTTTATTTAAAATAACGACTTGTCGGCGAAAAACTTCACTTGGTGACACTTGCACTTGGATATTATTTCGCCCGGGGATTTTACGCTGGATTTACTTAATATAGCAGCATCTTCATACGTTAAATGATTTTTAAGACTTGCCATGACCGACTTTAACTAAATGCATATAAGTGTGTAAAAGACGGGCCCGTTGGCTAGTACGGAACGCGTTACCATATTGTTTCGCTTTCCATGCAAGACTATATACTGACTATATATATAGATAAACTTTTATATACGTTCTGTGTCTGGATATTATTTCTATTGTTTATTACACTAGATAAAACAATCAAGCATGCGGTCCGCGTGACAAAAAACGTTTCAACGCAGCCGCAGCCTATAGACGCTCGCGTCAACACAAATATATCAATAGCGCATTGCCAATCTTGTGACTTGAAGATATTATGTCACATTACCCAGTAATTTCACTCCAGCTCATCTTTTAAATTTGAACCACGATGCGAACATTGTTGGCGGTAGAAAAAGGTGAGTGAGGTACCTATGTAGACGACCTTTGTATGAACTCAACCTCTGGTAAAGGTATATAAATATTTTAAGAATTATATTAGCAAATGTTCATGTCTTTTGTTATTATACGTAACCTTACTGCTATAAGCTACTTATCGCGAGATCAGATCAATGTATGAGATGTTGTGAAAATGTATTAATTTACTAACATCCAACATGATATTTCTATCTGAGTCCAGTGATTTGAAATCGCAATGATATATCATAAATACTAGAATATATAATAAATCAGATTATAAGAGGAATATATAATAAATTAGATCCGAAACAGTGCAGCTCAAACGCTCAGGGTGGGGATGGGCAGCAGCATCCTTGTCGCGAAAGCTGCGCTCTGCGATTGCCAAAACGCTTGTCCAGCACGGCAATTATAAGCAAAATTCCTCCTTTCAAAGGGAGGCCTATGTCCTGCAGTAGACATGATGATAATGATGCACATATAGAATATCAGACACAGAACAAACACCAATATTTATCATATAAATGTTTTGGTTGCGATCGAACCCACTTGAAACTAAACACACATTGAAACTTTATACATTAGGTACATAAACGACTCAAATGTAAAGAAGTAACGAAATAAAAAAAAAGGATTTTGTCTATTAAACAAGCAAACAAATAGCGGCAATCAAACTAAAAAAACAAATCATTTTAAAAACAACAATATCGGAATAAAATGTTGGCTAGTGAAAAAGTCAGAATTTGCGGGCAAATGTTTAATTCATAAACCTGTGACCGCGGATGAAATTTCGCTGGTGGAAATTCACTTAATCCTGCCAGAATGGATTCCGACAAAATGTACACTTAACTGATGCCAACTGTAATATACACATTACTATCATATGTATATATATAAGTTTATCGTTGTGAGGTACCGGCAGAGTAGAATTAGTACCTCCCACTGCACTAGGTGTCGTAAGAGGCGACTAAGGTGCCGAAAGCGACAGATGGCAGTATATCCATCTGAAACAGTGCAGCTCAAATGCACAAGGCGGGGATGGGCAGCAGCATCCCCGTCGCGATAGCTGCTCTCAACGATCGCCAACAGCTTGCCTAGCGCATATAGGCAAAATACCTCTTTTCTTGGAGAGGATTATGACCATTCTACTGGTCATAGGCCTCTTCAAGAACAGAGGTTTTTTGCCCTTAATTGCCACGCTGGACAAGCGTGTTGGCAATCGCAGAGTGCAGCTTTCGCGGCGGGGATGCTGCTGCCCATCCCCGCCCTGTGCATTTGAGCTGCACTGTTCCGGATGAATATACCGCTATCTGTCGGTTCTGGTAGTCTATTCGCCTCTTACAACACTTGGGAGGTACTATTTTACTCTGCCGGTACCTCGCGGCAATAAAACTACTTTACCCATAATAAAACTACTTTCATAACGGCTTTAAAACGCAGTTTATTTAGTTTTGTATATATTCAATTCGACCTTCCGATTATCTTGCGGCAACCATTCTCAAGATTGACAAGAGTTGTGGTGTCAGGGTTTGAGATTTACAATTATTATCTTCACATATTACCGTTCAGTATCTATTAATCTGGCAGTTCTGTGAGATGCTGTGATGTTATTAAACAGATGTATGACAAGTCAATATCTTTAGATCACACAGTTGCCGGCGCGCTATAAAATCCAGTCACAATAATTATCACATGAATCGTTGGCCATTATCAAAATAAAAAAAACGTGTAGACCAAGCCACTATGGCCTCTAAAATTAAATAAGTTAAATATTATGTAATCTCTTTAACAAATACAAGGACAAGGTCAACAGAGTTTCAGTTAATTATTTTTCATAGTTTAACATTAGGCACACGTATCTCATTTTGTTCTTAAAATATGTATAATTTAATTAAGAATCTAAAAAGAAAACTAGACTGAATATTTAAAAGCCTTGGGCCGTTTTTGTCTCTCAGAGTTACCACTATGAGAACTTATATAACAAATAACAAACTCAAATTTGGCCGAGAAAACAGTAAATATCATTAATAAGAACAAAATAAGGCCAATTCAAAAGGCGAAATTACCTACTTTCCCTTAAGCCAGTCTATATTCCAGATTCTGAATACTTAATTAAGGGAGGCGTAACCAGAAGTACAAGAATTAACATAATTCCCGAGTAGGTAGGTACTTCTGTGGAACGCGGTGACCGACCGAGAATATAGTCCAATAAAAATATAACCCAACCTCGAGAGAAGCTCTTTACTAAACTATCTTTATATATACACGGTGTTTGTCCGGGATCAACTTCTAGACTACTGAACCAATTTTAATCGACTTTTACTTACTGTGTACAGTTTTATCCAATTTGACAGATACAATAGTTTATCTCCTTTTATAGTCGCAATATTTAGTACATAGTACCTCTCCCGTACCAGGTGTTGTAAGAGGCGATTCAGGTAGGGCGTAGGGCAGGGCGGCGATAAGCAGTAGCATCCATGTCGTAAAAGTGATTGTCATTGCCAACACGCTTGGGGAGCTTTTGGGTGCTTTTGGGGCGAAAAGAGGGAGTTTTTCCCGTAATTACCGCTAATTACTGGCGAACAATCTCCTTTCCTAGAGAGGTCTATTGTCCAACCGTGGACTTCCAATGACGTCATATCAGCCATATGATGATGATGATGGCATATATTGATGATGGTATTGGATGGTAAAGATAAGTACAGTTCAGACAGGACTGCGTCCGTCGGGTTAGCTAGTCTATATGTATGTTTATATGTGATAATTTTGTTTAAGTTTAAACCTTTTTTATTTACAAGTATTCTTTTTAAATAATTTAATAATATAATTAACCCAACATTTCATACGTTGACCTGACTCCGAGTTAAGTAGCTTAAAGCATTTGTGCTAAGAAATTAAAGGTAGACCTCAAAGGTGCTCATGCAGACAGTATTAGTACCACACTATCTCTACCGCCAAATAACAGTGTTTGCTTTCCTGTGTTCCGGTTTGAAGGGAGAGAGAGGCAGTGATATTACTATGTGATATGATATAATATCTTTTAAGTCACAAGGATTTCAACGCGCTAGTGATATCCTAATTGCGAGCGTCTATAGGCTACGTTGACATACTATCACGCGGACTGTACGCATGTTTGTCGATCTGTAATAAAAAATATTTATATTAACGACGAGGATGCTGCTGCCCACCCCTACCTTATTGCAATTGAGCTTTTTGAGTATGGATCGATATACCGCCATCTGTCAGTTCCGGTGTCTCAGCCACCTCTAACGACACCTGGTACAGAGGGAGGAAGGGAGAGTGTTCTATTCTGACGGTACATACTCAGTACTTTAACGAAGAGAGCATGATGATGTCAGACAACACTAATTATCTAACATCGTGTTAGTATCTTATTCTTAAGGGATTCTAGTAACCATGAACAACGATGAGTACCGCAAACTCGACCGACATTAGGAACAAATGCGGTACAAGGGTCGCCAATCTTATTATGACGAGCCCGATGGCGCAGATGGTAGTGATCTTGTGCGCCAAGGATCGTGGTTTCGATTCCCGTCCAGGGATAATTTTTATATAATGATATTTGTGTCTTTTCTTGGTGTCAAATATGTGTATTAAAATATTTATGATACCGAGCGACTTACCACGGAGTCAGGTCGATGTATAAGATGTTGGGAATTTAGTATGATGACTGAGAGTAGATTGTGCAAATAAAAATAAATGTCTAACCCTATCTACATCAAAGGAGGCTTCTTGCCAAGTTTAGTCAAAATTCTGGCCAATTTATTGCAATAAACTTCTGGAATAATATTAAAAACCTCAAAGTCGCTCCCAAATTTCGCAAATCTGGGCAAAAATAAACATTACTGTGCTGTAACACAAAGGTTGCATGAGACTCTAGATATAAACAAGAAGCCAACGCGTGACTGCCCACCCGACTCCGCGAAAAACCTTCTTTCTCACAAACTTGCTACATTCCACCTTCACTAAATATTTAAATTAAGTAAGCCACACAAGTAGGTCGCGCCGCCGTACTCAAAACAATAACAACTAATTGAAATCGTATCAATTAATCAACCTAAATGTTTGGAAGGTAACTATGCGAAATATTTTGAGGCAAACAGCAGATTCGGGCGAGGCCACACATAACAGGCACTCCGTGAAACTGAATGCGGTTCATTAATTGACGCAGCGGACAAATTGTTTCAAAACGTTCAAACGCCATTTTGGTTAAAAAGTGGCCATGATAAAATAAACCACAATTGGAAACGACGATTTTTCCAGGAGTAAACGCTCGTGCGTTTTTAATGCCACCTGGTGCCTTATTTACGCGGTTTCGTATTGGGTCAGCTTTTGAAACGGCTGTTGGCAATTGTTATTCATGATATTACCATTGTTTCGTATTACGATTTCATCAAATATTTGAACTGTTGTAATTTCTATTTACTAGTATACAAACTTCCTTGCCCACCTGGGTCCGTGAGGTGGTATCATCATATCAGCCATTGGAAGTCTACTGTTGGACACAGGCCTCTCCAAGACAGGGGGAAATTTGCCCTTTATTTCCGCGCTGATCAAGCATGTTGGTAATCGCAGAGCGCAGGGATTGCGATGAAGATGCTCCTGCCCATTCCCGCCCTGTGTATTTGAGCTGCACTGTTTCGGATGGATATACCGCCATATATCGGTTCTGGTACCTTAGTCGTCACTTACAAAACCTGGTATGAGGGGAGGTACTATTCTACTTTGCCGGAAAATATGTGATTCCTCATGCTATGTGATATGAAAACAATTATAACGGGAAATATATCACAATGATGAGGTCACGTTTAATTTTCTACGCAAGCGAAGTCTCAGATGGATACTAGTCTAATTATTTTTATTCTTTGTTTTGCCAAATGATTGATTGTAGGCATTACACATTACATAGATGAACTTATCGGAGTACCGATATGGTACAGGGTAGAATAGTATCTCTCTCTATGCAATATCTACTCTTTACAAGTGACGTCTAAAAAAGCCACATTACCAATAGACTAACATTATAAAAACCTTCGCCTAATTTTAGTCTACCTCCAATCTCAAGGATCCACTACAATTATTTCTATGTAATTAGATTAGATGATATATTAGCATAAAATGACTCAACAACTATATTTTTTTGTAACTTAATTAAATTATTTTTCTCATGAAGCCTTAAGTGAAACTAGTGAAGAAAACGGGCTACGTCTGTGTTTCCCCCTAAACTAGTTATGGTAACGTATCCCTTGCTAAACGACGACTAAAAGATGAACCGCTGCGTGTACCTTAATACTCGCCAGTCGTCGATGAAATATTAATGCCGACACAACTCACTCTCCACCGCCTGTCATTCGAATGTAGACCTTGCGGACGAGACATAGGGTGCACCGAACCGCCACACTAAATAGTAACAAGAAAAATATCGTGCGGATGTTTTGCTCGGGAAAGACATTTAAAAGGAAATGTTTAGGCACATACACTTGAGGAAAAGTATTACTGTTCCATTCTGTCGTGGAATGTAACATACACATATAATTTATCAAAGGTAATCAAAAGTAAGAGGATATTTCCATTACATTTGATTTCACAGCATTAATTACACACTTATTCATTATTTCATCATTCAGTTTATAGCTTTTATTAGGTCTCCATAGTACAAAGGGAAGAAATGAAGCCTGCTATGTAGTCTACCTGTTTGACCGTCTGTCTATCCATATCCTTTTTCAAAAGAATGTGTGGAGTTAAAATTAAAACTATATACTTAATGCACCATCTCTTTAAACTGTGAAAAAACTATATTCGAAATGTCAAAAGGCCGAACAATGTGTTTTACCAGAAATGACATATGGCAGCGAAACGTGGGCTCTTGCTATTGGCCTCATGAGGCAAATCAAAGTAACTCAAGGTGCTATGGAGAGAACAATGCGAAGATACCTAACAGTACGAAAGTTATCGATATATATCCCGGCGGGTTAGTAAGTACGTACCGACCGTAATGAATCGTAACATGATATTGAAAAACTACCCAACAATATGGAGTAAACAAAAACGATGACCTCTATGTAGAGTAGAAAATAATATTTTTTCTTTTCATTACTTCTATGGAGCCACTTCACTTCTTCCGATTCATGACTAACATTTCCGTATATTCATGTCAAACTTTCTAGTAGCATGTTTGTCATGTCAGAACGTGTCATGAACTCGTGACATGTTCACAATTTGAAGTGACGGATCGCCATAGATCCTGGTTTACCCATCATCATCATACCAGCTATTGGAAGTCCGCTGCTATCCATAAGCCTCTCCAAGACAGGAAGTATTTTTCGCTGCAATCGCGACGGGAATGCTGCTGCCCATCCCCGCCCTGTGCATTTGAGCTGCACTGTTTTGGATGAATATACCGCCATCTGTCGGTTCTGGTACCTTAGTTACCTCTTACGGTACCTAGTGCAGTGGGAGGTATTATTCTATTCTGCCAGTACTTCACGACAATGGTTGACTATAGAAATCTAATAATGCGACTGCATCCGAACGCACCCTTGGCTGCCGGTTTACGCTGGCTTCGTTAAATGACCCTTTGTAATAAATCAATGATTTTTTTTATTAATATTTACTGTTTTACGAGTGTTCAAGCTCCATTTTATTGTCCGGCTCATTGACCGTGTTCACTAAAAATGTGATGCATGATAAATAAAACCGAAAAACAAAAGGCTTGCGATCGCGTGATCTGCGGGAATGGCGGCCATAGCCGCGTGGTTTACGACTCCTGTCCCTGACACAATTTCTGCTTCTCTTTTTCTCCTGTGATATAGTGCGAATGCATGATGAAACCTCAAACATTTAGTAAAAGTTCGTTTACTATAGCTTTTATGCAGATGACTTAACAAACTTGATGTAACAATGGATGATTTTATACAGCCTCTGTAAATTATGTAAAGTTTAATTTTAGTCAGAACAAATGTTTATTCATGGTTTTAATATTAAGATTGTAGTTTAGTAGTAAACCAAGAAAAAAAAAATTTCTTGGACATTATCATCATGTTAACAGCCGCTGAAAGTCCAATACTGACGAAACACATAGACTGAAACGTCTGAACACACGCACTCACGTACACTCACAAACACACGCACTTACACACAAGTGTAAAGTATCTCAAGGAAATGTTATTGGTCCTGATCTACTCAGTGTGAGTACTATCTCTTCATATATTTCATGTAAATTTAAACGGCTTTGTTTACGTAGGAAGAGCGAGGCATTCCCTACACAAGTGTCTTTTAACATATTTTGGAAAGCCCCGGCAATTTTGATGAATAAGATTTAATTGAAATTATTTTATTTTGTCCAACACGCGTTTTTTTTCTGTTCTGGCCTGGTGGCAATTGCAGTGCGTAGTTTTGCCACAGGAAATATGATGCCCATCACCACTTTGAGCTTCGCTGTTTCTTATAGATAAACTGCCAAGTAATCGATTCCGATACCTCAGATGCTCACTTGGTGCAGGGGAGGTACAATTCTACTCTACTGGTATCATGACTTTAGTTTAAAAAGAACTTTGAATTTACTACTCGTAGTACCTATTAGTCCACTACTAATATTTTTTTATTTTCTTTCCTATTTATTAATTATTTTGTACATCAGGTCCTCGGTAACAAACGTATTAAAAAGGGCAATTAATCAAAGAATAAATGAATAACATTTTTTTGTTCACAGGGAGTGTCCATGACTTAATTTAAAATTGTATTTTCTATACTTTTATTGTAAAAATAAGTTTTTCTGCCCGTTTAGCAGGATTTCGCGGCTTCATCGGTTATTTTGATAAAATTTTCCTTTGAGTACCTGAACCGTAAAAACATCACAATATGAATATAAACCCGTAAGCTGGGAGAAAATAAACACAAGAAACGAGATGGTTTCTGAACCTCCAGGTAGGGATCCTTATTTGGAGGATCAGCCATACATCACTCCAAAACTCATTATCGTCATATATCACAGCAGCTATAAAAGTCGGAAGAATTTGCCCATAACTGCCGCGCTGTGCTTTGTGACGATAATACTGCTGCGCATCCCCGCCCAGTTGCATTTGGGCTACACTGTTACGGGTGGATATACAACCATCTGTTGGTACCCGGTACCTCAGTCGGCTCTTATACCTGCAGGTACCACGCAGTTTTTCCAAAAATTCAATAGTTAATAATTCTTAGAGTGTGATACCAATTAACTTTCAAAGGAAACTTCAGCGGCAAGATAAAACGCTGAACTAATCGGGTAAGTGTCACGGATAATAATTTCGATGGATCGGAAAACCCACAACGCCCCAGCCAATATTTCAACTAACACATCCAGTTTCCGTTACCACAGAAAACATAAAAAATATTACCCGCGCAGGGCTGTTCCCGACACTGCTCTGAGCTTGGCCAATAAAGATTATGTTCTCCTTGAGAGAACACATTCAATTTAAATCTATTTTGCAATAGTAGTTAGCCGTGGAGTAGAATAGTACTTCCTCTGTACCAGGGGTGTCTTAGGTACCAAAAATAGTAGACATCATTCCTTACTAACGTAGCTAAAATGCATGCATCCTGCGGTAGCAGCATCCTGGTCGAAAAGCTATACTCTACCCACTACGCCTACCAATTAAGGCAATTATAATTATCATTATAGCGACCGTAAAACGTTTCACAATAGGACATAGGGACATGCGCAAGATAGGGCGCCCATAAAGGCCGCGCTGGACATGCGTGGTGGCAATCGTAGAGCGTAGCTTCTTCCTCTTTCTTTTTTTTCGGAATTACTGTTGCCCATCCCCGCCTTGTTGCATTTCGGCTATACTGTTACGGATGGATATACCACCATCTAAAGGTATCTGCCCTTGATCCCTTATGTTCTGCCGATAACACTTCAACTGGCAAATCCGTTAAGCTATATTGGTAATTTTAAGTCGATGACAAATTTCTTCATTCCTAATTCAATGACGCAATACCCTGATCAGCTAAATCATCACCATAGCCACAACAATAAACTCTCATGAAGTAAGCAATAAACACTTAGACCACTCCATGATGTAACAGATTAAAAGAGTTTGTATATAGACTTTTTTAATCTGTTGTAATGACTAGCCGCTCTATATATACAAAAAAATATATCCTGTTGATTCCGTTAACGTGAGTTCACTGTATTATACTTATCCAAATTCCTTACACCGCTATCTGATAGAATCTTATGTGAATCTCAGATAATTATAACTCTATACCATAAAATATACCAATATTTTTTAAATAAATAATATATTGCGACTATAAATTGAGATATACATAAATCACAGAGAGTGGATCTCCACTTGTTACGATCTTGGCATACCCCTCTCACTTCCGTTTTTTAGAGACCCTCGTTTATTCTTGGTGCTATAGATCTGGCTCTTCTTTAATACCTCCTCTACCTGGCTAAGATATGTTCGCTTAAGTAGTCCTATACCAACTCTTCCATTCACTTCCGCTCTATATATCTGTGCAGTCATTTTACTTTCCATTCTTTCATCATATCCAAACCATCTCAACGTTCCTTAATCTATTGTTGTCACATCGATCTCACAAATTGTGATATCAACTATTTTATAGAATCAACTTTTCAAACTTTAAAAAGTAAATCTATAAAATAGGTTAATATAAGTTCACTCTACGTAGTCGTTAAAAAAATATGAACTACGTCCCTTATTTATTATACGATTATCACAGTTTAAATGCCTTTGCCTACTTTTTTCCGGGAAATAAACAAAAATGATAGACTCCCAGCGCGCCTACCATTTCATCCCGGTAGCTCCAGAAGATATTGAAAAGTAACAAGTATAACTTTGTTAATTATGAAGATATTTGCTAAACTATTGTACATTTATGTACCTGTGCAAAAATAATATACAAAAACAATCGAAAAAAGCTCAAGTTAAGTTCGTATTCCCTGTTATCCAGCCTTGCCGCGGGATTAACTCTTATTTAAAAAGGCTTTATTAAAACATCCAAATAACCAATATTTTTTTAATAACTACAGATACTCGTATAGTCGATGACCCAGTTAAACGCAAAGCATAAAAAGCATAGTCAATCAGTGTCTACTTTAAAACTAGTCCGCCGGCACCAGACGGGTCTTAAAACTAAGTTTACAGCAGGGTCATTATGCAAGCGCCTAGGAAATAAACCAGCAAGAAAAAAGCTGGTGCAAGTTGATAGCCCTGACTGCACTATTCGATTACAGCTCAACGGGAACTACTTGAAAACCACTCATACAGACAGCGGTGTTTATCGTTCGGTAAGCTATAAAACTGTTCGCGGCAGCCGCGGGGGGCGCGGGTCGCGGGGGGCGGGGTCGCGGGCCAGGGTGGGGTCAGGCGAGGGGTGCGGGGGACGTTTACGATGATTTGCGTCAACCGACGGTGGTGTATCCGGCCATTCGTTGTCTATGCCTGTCGTAGCGGACGGACTTTTTTTATGTTGCGCTGTTTTTTCAGCTAAATTCAAATAAGAATTCAAATGAATAAAAACTGTAATAATAAAATAAGGATTCTTCATATTATTTTGGCAGCAATTAAACAATTTAATTGATTGCTTTTGATATTTACAAAATCGAATATTCACATCAAAAGATATTTCGAAATTAAACCTGTCTTTCACCTTGTAGGTAGACGTCCGTAGTAAATATAAATTAAAAAATATGACGTCCTCAGGAGTTAAGAAACTGAATATCTCAGTAGGAAACTTAAAATAGGAAGGAAATAGGCCTTTCAAAAGAAGGCACCCCGTATGTGTTATGTTGTAACATAAATAAACACGCCGAATGTTTAAATAATATATCCACACAAAATCTCAAACATTGACCTGACTACGTGGTAAGTCACTTTAAGCACTTGTGTTCTGGACATCGGGCCAAAGAGTAATACTTAAAAATATATTTTTAACACCCAGACATAGGACAAACGCAAATATTATTTCCTGGGTGAGGTTAGAGCCCACGACCCTGGCGCATAAGATAGATCACTATCCGCGCCATCGAGCCTGTAGATAATATGTAAATACCCGTAGGTAATGGTGCTACTATCTTTATATATTATTATATAAAAGTTTCGTGTCACGTTTCGTTATTTCACGGCCTATGGCCTTATGAGTTGCAGCAAGCTGTTGAACAGATATGATAAATAAATAATAAATTCCCACAACATCTCGCACATTGACCTGATTCCGTTATAATTCGCTTAAAGCACTTGTGCTACGGACATCAGACGACTGAGTAATCACAAATATACTACATATATTTATCACCTAGACACAAACAAACATCATATAAATATTTAACGTGGGTGGGAACCAAACCCACCTTTAGTTGAAAGCTTGGATCACCACTATCTGCGCCATCGGGCCCGCGATGACTGAATGAAAGATTTCCCACCGATGAGCAAAGCCAATAAACATGCAAACGACTAAAAATGCAAATGAGGCGTGTGAGCCGGCGCGCAAACACATAGATTGTTTTCTTACCCCGACTCGGGTTGCTTGCTTAGGACCCGCCTTGTGGCTCTATCACATACAACACTCCACTCTACCATTGACACACGCCAATTCCATTGAAAACACTACAATATCTCCACGCTACACGCACACATAAAACATTTGATAATCTAACATGGTTAGAATTCATCACTCTTCTTTCTTTCTTTCCCACAAACGTTTTATACCTGTGTATAGATAATTCTCTTCTCTTTTAATTCTCGCCTTATTTGATTTGCGTGTGGTTCCTTTTTTTATTTTTGTAACTATTGTCTGTAAGCTTAGTATATAGTTGATTTTTAAATAGTGACTGTAATAGAGTGGAAGACGCAGGCAGCTGTAACACAGTTTATACTGGTACTGCCGTCGTTTTAGCCGATCAGTGCAATCTATTTTGTTTGGTAATGTTCAGAGTTTTTGTATTTTTTTCAGTATATTAATAAACTATTATTATTATTAATAATATACAAAATACATAGATAAGATCAAAATAAATGTTCGTTATTTTTATATTATTTGACCCATCTAAATATAAACCATACCGATCGCAGCTTAACCTCTACCATCGCACGGCTAAAACTGTAGCATGACTATTTAATTTGAATTGGTATAATTAAGATTACATATTATACATTTTACTTATAAAACTATGTTGATTGTAAATAAGTGTGTTATTATTCTAATGCTTTATGATTAACAATATTCTTAGTTTCTTTTGTGCGTAAATAATTTTGGACAATATAATTTTTTTTAATGTTACATTATGACATTTGATATAAAATTGACAGAATGCGTGCTCATATGGTTGTTAAGTATTTTTAAAAATTTTAATATTTTTAAAGTTTATACCAATCATCATATCAGCTACTGGAAGTCGAGGAAGGATGGAAGTTCGACATAGGCCTCCACAGATTAGTGGATTTTGGGATGCTGCTGCCTATCCCCGCCCTGTGAATATGAAGTTTTGGATGGATATACCGCCATCTAACGGTTCTGGTATCTTAGTCGCCTCCTACGATACCGGGTACAGACGGAGGTACTATTCTACTTTGCCGTAAGTTATGCTTATCGAAACAGTAGGGTAAATACATATTTAACACCCAGATACATACCTACGGATAGAGCCCGCTTCACTACCATTTGCGCCTTCGAGCCCTTCAAATATCTGTTTGAACGCTATAGACTACTCTATGAGTTCATGTAGTAGTCTTAAATCAATTGTATCTTACTATAAAGTATCCATTAACTTGATTGAAGCTGAGTCATAACTAATTACAAAGGAACTGGAATTAATTCAAAGTGAACACAAAATCAATACCATCTTAGCATATACCAACACCGGGTGTGTTGGATAAAATAAATGTTAGAGATCATAACGAAATTCAGCGCGGCACTTTCTCCTTGTCTGTTTACAACGCTGCAGCGGAATGATACTCCGTTTTCGAGCCTTAATAAAGCGGGCAATGTAATAAAACTTTATCGCGCCCCCGGCAAGCGCGCAACTCGATCCGTCATCCCGGGACTTCCCCGTTGCTTGCTTAGGATAAACTGAATCATGACTCTGTTAACTTTAACTGCTCAGTTTGGGATCCATTGGTAAGGGGGGGATGATTATATTGAACCGTAGGAAATTCTAAAATTATACGTTTGAACAAACGTAGATAGGTGAGAATTATGAATATTATCATCCGTGACTTAATTTCTAAATAATTGTAGCATACAAGATAGCGATGTATGAAGATAGCGTCACAGCTTCTATCTTTCAATAATATTTTAATAAATAATATATAGTACATAAGTAAAATAATAATTATGATTTTGTTTATGTGATATCTAAATTCATCATCATCATTATCATATCAGACATAAGACGTCCTCTGCTGGATGTTAGGCCTCTCCAAGTAATTTCCAATAGGAACGGTTGTATGCGGCCCGTGTCCAGCGCGATCCTGCGGTTTTAGTCAGATCGTCTGTCCATCTTGCGGGTCGACGCCCTCTGCTGCCCTTGCCGGTACTTGGTCTCTATTCCAGAACCTCAAGACTCCATAGGCCTTCGGTTCTGCGTACCGAATGTACTGCTCACTGCCTCTTCGACTTTCTAATCCGCCGGGCAATGTCGGTAACTTTGGTTCTGTTACGAATCTCCTCATTCCTAATACACACATTAACATGAAGTCTCTTCCAAAGCTATTCTTTAAATTTGTCGAGAAAGATTATCAAACATTCTTACAAAGTATCACACATAACGAAATTTCTTCAACATCGCTGCGCCGTTTAATTTAATATTCTCAACATATTCTGTAAACTATAAATTACAAAAGAAAAAGATCGTATGTCTTATATAATTGGCGGCCTTATCGCTTAGAGCGATCTCTTCCACGCTACCTTTGGATCCAACCAAAGATATAACAACAGAAATATGTACCTACTTTTATAAAAGGAATGTAAAGTAAATATAAGTTAAAATTGTGTAACAAAATATACTTACAAAACAAATGAAGATAGAATAATGTTATTTAAATACTTCTACTATATTATAGCCTACTTTATAACTAGTCTGCCAGCACCAGACGGATCTTAAAACTAATATTTAGATTACAGTAAGTTTATTCCGCGAGCCACCACAAAGAACCTGCAAGATAATCTAGTGGTTATAAAGGTTTCATTAGCACCGGTGGTTGGTGTTATTGAAACCCACACCAAGGGACCAATTAAAAAATAACACACCCGTCAATTGTATAAACATTCTTTCAAATATTAGCAAGGACAATATTGCGTGTGACAAATTTATTCACCATCATCATCACCATCATACCAACCCATGAAAGTTCACTGCTGGACATAGGCCTGTCCAAGAAAGAAGATTTTATGCCCGCAATTGCCGCTATGGGTGTTTGAGCTGCACTCTTTTGGATGGATATTTTGCCATATGTCGGTTCCGGTACCTTAGTCGCCTCTTACGACACCTGGTGCAGTGCAAGGTACTTTTCTGCTCTGCCGGTACTTCACGGCACCTTCTGATACCACACGGCAACTGCTGGTACCTCACGGCAACAAATTTAATAATAAATTAAACCTAAAAATATCTATCCTTTTCCAAACCAAGCTCTTTTCATACGCTATGTCTTCAATAGCGGACTCTGAATAGGCCAATAAAAATCTATTATAAGGGAATCGCAGCAAATGATATTTGTCAAACAAAGCGACCGGCCTAAGCAAACACGGAGAGCATGGCCCGTGTGTTATAGCTGTGGATTTCGCACTTCGGGGACCGTGCGACACGGGCATCGAGAAAAGATTTGCTTGAAACAATTTTGATGAAAGATAATATTTTCTAGAAAAAAATTAACTTGCCCAAGGCTTTAGGCGTGATTCGAAACTGTAATTTTTCCATGCCATAGGACTGCATTACTAATACTTCAAACTAAGACAAATACAATAATCACAAAAAAAATTACAGTTTTATCGCAAAAAGCGATCTCTTTCAGGAAGGTTGCCTGGAAGGAATCGCTTTTTGCGATGGTTGGATTAAAGGATTGAATGCCAATAAGAGATGTAAATATATAGATAGGAAAAAAAGATAGATAGGAAAAAAAGAGCTCTAATAATATAAATAGGGTTATATAAAGAAATGTAATTAATAAATTTTTATTATAATAACAGAAAGTGATACTTCACCAACCGTTTAAATACAGACAGGGACTGCGTGTGTCTAATATTAAAAGGAAGTGTATTCCATTAATGAACGGTCTGGGCCATTAAGGTCTTACTAAAAAACGTTGTGGAATGCACAGGTATTTAAAAAAAAAGGTTCTCTGATTAACTGAGGAATTTCTCGTGGCTTTCATCTAGGAACACGAACGAAAAATTTTGTAGTCGTTCGAGCGTTTCATGTTGTTCTTCGTTAAGGTCATGGTATCATACATCCGTATGATCTCAAATAGGAAAAAGTGACTGGGCATGAGCAGTCATGATGTCAAATACTTATGCAATCTCTTCAATGACGAAGCTGAAGCAAATAATTTTCGACTCACTTCTTTCAGTTAACAGCCCAGGATAAATCACTATTGATAAAAACACTCAAGTTCTAAGCTGCGCTGCTATAAGCATGATCTGTACCATCAATAGAAACTTAGGGAAGCGCAGACCAATCGGTCCTCCAAGAGCTGCTCATTTCAGTGACTTGAGTCTTTTCAGGGTTTAATCCAAACTCATTACTCCAGTCGCTAATATGAACAAGATCTTAATTAATTATGTTAATTGTTCAATTAAGTTCAAGGACTGACGCCTACTGATTAATTTGCAAATCATCTGCATAGAGGTGGTAGGACGAGGAAAGATTTTTAGTGATGGAATTAACAACTGCAGCGAAGAGTAAAGGAGATAAAACGCCACCCTGTGGCACACCCCAGACGTAGTATGCCAAGGTGATGATACAGTCCTGATATACGCCGCCGGCTACTGAACAGGTAGCTTTAAAACCAGTCGGTTAATAACTGATAGGCTGAACTATATATGTGCATATAATTGTCATGGAAATATTACCACTAAAAATTGAGATAATAACTATCTTATTTCTTAAGTTGCATCAAACACAGAAAGCAAAAAAAATTAATGCATTTCATTTGTTTCGAATTTTATTCCAGACAAACACCATGACACAAATAATTTATTTATATAAAGATGATTCTAAACTCACTATACTTTAATAAGAGTAAAATGTAAAAGAATTTGGATAAAATTCTCAAAGGAGAAGCTTCATAAAACCAGTACACAAGTTTTCCTTCCCTGCAAGACTTGGGAGATATGTCTAATATTTTTTTAAATTTATGATGTGAGTAACGCTATGAACATTGCGTATGATTGCGTCATATCTTTATTAAACCACTCAACGCCATACAAATTTTCGCACAAGATTTTCACGGCCGCTCCGTATTATATAATCTCGACAAATATCGCTGGGGCTCTGTGATGGGGATGCTGACACCTGGCTAGTTCAGGTTTGGGTTTTTCCAGAACAATGGTAAGTTAATGGCCCTAAAGCCCATCTGACTCCGCAGATAAAAACGCACTTTAGCTAAATTATCGCACTTAAAGTAATCTATTTGTATATAAAAACTGATTTAGTAACGAATTATGAACAATACTCAGTTACTCAAAAATGTCCACTGCATGTCATGGCGACGGACATTTTCATTAACACTCTTTTAATGAGTAAACTCAAACAACAACACACTAAAATAGTAGATTTTGAAATAGTTTACTTAGGTATTTTGACTCATCAAATGCGTTTAAAACCAATGTTGCCCTCACTAAGTTCAATTTATCATCTTAATCTTTACTAGGCCTGCACACAATCTTTACCTTATTTATTAATATGGCAACAATATAAAAATAAAAACTATTTGTTGGCAACCTTGAGATTTGAAAACCAACATGGCGAAACATCTAAGATGGCGGATTAATTATAATAATTTTTACTTCTAACTAAAAGATATTTAAAAAAGGGCCTGTTGAGAATAAGTGAAAGAATAATTTGACGTCAATTTTAATCGAATAGTTCGAATTTCTAAAGATGGCGAGCTAAGCTTTTAATGCTAAATAACAAATATAAAAAATCTTTAAGAGTTTCTTATTTCTCTGCTTCTAAATATTTTTATGTACTAAAAAATATAAAGTTTTTAATTCTAACTTTTACTTTTAATTTATAACGACATTACACAATTCATGTGTTATAAAAGCTGGTCACGAGATTTAAAATAGTTAATTTTAAATATAAAATAAGATCTAGTTTTACTTGAGATGTATCTGTAATTATAAACTAATTTACCTGTAATTTGTTGAAATATATTATTGAATAAAACAAAATAGGATGAAAGGCCTGGTGATCTGAAATACAAGCAGTTTTCTGTTTACCTTAGAGTTCAGTGTTCCACAACAGCTGTCTATGTGCAATGTTCTTGTGATAATTGTATTACAAAGTTGTGGTTTAAAAATTTAAATTTATTGTTATTATAAATTACTTTATTTACTTTTTATTTCTATTTTATTTATAGAAATGAATATATAAGTAAATCTTGCGGAAGGCTTTTATTGCATGTAAATTGAAGTAAAAACTTATTTTTAAATGAGATCTAATATTAGTTTTCAGCATTTCAAACTACTTTTCACCGAGTTACATTGACTTAAATATTCTTTCAATAAATTTGGCAATGGCACATAAAGAGGCAAGAATTGTTTTTATGTACTTTTCTGAAACATATCCTTAAAAACTGAATCGATTTTAAAAAACCTTTCAATAATGTAACGCAATTTCTTAACTAAACGGGAACTATACGACTTAAATAAAAGCAAGATTGTGTATGTCTGTATGTTTAAGAATAATGAACGAAATTTGAAACGTCGAACCTAAATTTTAGAAAAAAAATAATGCGCGTTTTAAAGACTTCAAAAGAGTACTTGTATCGTTGTCGTCATATGGGTATCATGACCTAATGTCAAGACATAAGCTACTTTTTATTCCGGGAAAAATGATTTCCCGAGGGCGCGGTAGAGTAAAGGGCGGACGAAGTCGCGGGGGAAAGCTAGCGCATTATAAAGTGGCTATGGTCCCATGGTTGGTTACGTCATATCGCAAGTGTAGTCCAGAGTAAAAATGCTTCGAATATTAATTGATGGATTTATTCAATCAATTAATACAATTAATCAATATTCAGGCGGTTTTGCTCCGCTCAAAAAATGGCCTGAACACAATCAGATTCCAGTGGAACGGACGATTGGGTGCATTTCGGCAAAATCCGTCTTAAGTAAACGAATTTAATTAAAAAATATGGATTAACCAACAATATTGAGACAAAATAATAATTAATATTGAGCAAAAAATGTCAAGATTAACACAAAATCCACATAGTTTTTACCAACTCTGTTTGAAATTAGACAAGAGTTTATTTATGGGTGTAATGTTAGATTTTAACGGGTCTTTGGTTGACAAATAGTTGTTTGACGCTTAGTATTAGAGCCCTTCCCAAGAAAGAGGGAATTTTACCCATAATTGCCGCTCTGGGCAAGCGTAGCGGCAATCTCAGAGGGTAGCTTCGCGACGGAGACGATGCTGGCCGTTCCCGCCCCATGCGTTTGAGCTACACTGTTTCGGGTTGATGTACCGCTATCTGTCTGTCTCCGATTCCTTTCACCAGGTTCAATTCAGATACTATTCTACTCTAGTGGTATCTCACAGTAACCTTGGGTGCTAATATTTTAAAAATAGATCGATACGATTTCATTTTAAATACAATTCGATTCACATAACAATAAAAAAAATACTATCACTAGGCCAGTTAAATGATGATGTCGCAGGTAGAGTTTAAGAAGTAGACAATATCAACATATCTCTTCTTCTGACTGTAACCACACATATGAGGTCAAATATATACTATCAAAAAATCAATATATATAACTGACAAACAAAACAAGGGTAAAGATATATATGGAACACATTATATTTGTGCTCTAGTACAAGGTGGTTTTTTTGTATTATGAAGTCAGCAAACAAACATACGGTCCGCTTGAAGGTAAACGTGACCGCAGCCTATAGACGCTAGTGTCATCACAATGATATCACTAACGAACCACCAACCATGTGAACTAAAGATACAATGTCACATTTACCCAGTAATTTCACTGCCGCAACCTTGACACTATAACGCATCAATGCGAACACTGTATTTTGCCAGTAAAAAATAGGTGAGAGTGAAGTACCAATGTAGGCGACCTTTGTAAGAGCTCTATATCGTAGATGATCTTATAAAGGTTCCATTTCTTTCCTATTAAGTTACGGAACCCTAAAAAGTTATAATTCCGTTTAACGAAATCTACCTAGAACTGTAGCAGCCAGTTTTTAGGGCACGCTCAGAATACAAATATTATTAATAACCTGACTGACCTTGTCTAGAACACAAATTGAGGTTTAGGTCTCCTTTGTTTAATTGCTACCCGTCTGACCGCGACGTTTGTACGAATAACACAAGTATTCATTCATAAATGACAATTTATATTTAAAATAAATACTTGTGTTCTCATATCATAATACAGAAATAACACCCACAACATCTCATACATTGACTTGACTCCGTGATAAGCCGTGACAACAGAGGAATCACAAATATAATACTTTAATATATATATTTAACACCCAGACATAGAACAAGTACAAATATCATCATAAATATAATTGTCTTGGGTGGGGGTCGAAACTACGCACTACCTTTGGCGCAAACTACCGCAGGCCCACTACCAGCTGCACTATTGGACCCGTCTAATATTTTTTTTTATTATGTTTTTAATTACTTGTGTTTGCATATCATATTTGCTTGCTTTCATGTTGCTATAGTTATCGACAGTTGTCTCTGCCTACCCGGGCGGGACACAGACGTGATATATGTATTTATTAAACATCTTATAATATCAATTGAAATAAATCCTCTTACTATAACTTTAAAATACATTCTCCCACTCTGCAATATTCTTTAGAGTCGCCTCACACCGGAATCTGACTTTTCTATTTGTGCTTGAGACACATTGTAAAACTAAATTACTATTACATCGAAGCTATATATATAACAGATCAAAGTTAACACGACAAAAAAGTGTGCTCCAGCTTCAGGTAGTTGCGAGTCAATGCAAACATATACTCTCGTAACATATTTTATCTCCACAAATATCAATCGTACGAACTCTGATTCCATTTCCTTATTAAAATATATTGTCGGATGGAGCGCCGCGTTGATGATACAACAAACAGGTGA